>JALGAY010000007.1:6000000-6450335 GCA_029207805.1 Tribolium confusum | reverse complement strand
TTTTTGTAATTTAGTTTTTTATGATGTATAAACATTTTCAAGCTTTGATTTTATTACTACCTCTGCAATATATGTTTTAAAATTTTGTAGAAATATTTCAACTTTTCAAATTTTGGAAACAAAATATTGTCAGCGTATATACGAAAATACTTTTATAATTATAAGAAGCGTTTAAAAGTTACAAGAGTTTAGTAATCATTCAAAAGTGATTAATAATTTACCTTTATTACTTGTATGCAATATAACCTAATCTTTTACGTTTAGATAAATTATTGGATTGGTAATGCATAATATAAATTAAGAATTAGATATTGTAAAAATGTAAGTACATTATTATTTTTACAAAATTTATAAAGTTGTAACTATAATTTATTTTAAAATCATTGTCATCTCAGTAGATTGTATAAACGGCACATAGCATTGCAAACGTGACATTAGTTTTTTATCAAGGGAGTCAATTTTGATACCTTATAAATATGACATCTGTATGTTTTAAAATAAAAAGAAATAGTTTATTATGTCAAATAAGTTTTAAAAGTTTATCTGAAGTTATTTGTGTTAGAAATAAACCAATTTTTTTTAATTTGAGTTAAGTACGGAGCTTTTTTAGAAACAAATAAAAATTGCTTATGCTTGTAAAAAAACATTGTCAAATAATTTTAAAAAAATATACAGTGTTTTAAGAAAAAAAGAGTAGTGCTATACTTAAACCTGTTTTATTTTAATTCCATTGGATAATATAATTTAAAAAAAAATATATTCAATCATATATATCAGAGGGTAAGCTAGAGCAAGTAAGTATAACAATTTCACTACGTCTTAGAAAAAAAAATAGTTTATTTAAAATTATTATTTATTTAAAAATAATTCAATTGCAAAGAACTGTGCAGACTTTTATGTTTAATTTATTTTTTAATTCAAGTTGATACATTGGATTAAAAGTAATAATCACTTTTGTTTTTCTGGTTTTTCAATTGACACAGCTATTTTAACAAATTGACATTTTCGGAAAAGAATTTGTAATTAGGTATATTGTTTTTTAGTAAAACAAACTAACATATTATTTAGCAACTTTAGTTTCAAATTTAGACAAACGTCTTCTTATAATGACAAACGAATCTTCATGTAAAATTTCAAAATTCTAAAAAATACTTTTTGCGGATTCTAAATTCAAAAATTAAATTATTAATTGTTTGAATATAAAGATGTTTTTATAAAAGTTGAAATCTATTTGTACTTAGATTTTACTGAGTTAACAATATTATAATTATTAAACATAATTTAATATAAAAATTGAAATGGTTATTAATAATTTTAATAAAATAAGTATAAATAGTAATTTTTTAAATTACTACATCATACGTGATTAGATTGATATGACTTCTAAACATTTGAACACCATACAACTTACTTACAATTAATAAACAACAAGAGAATTAGACCATTTGAACAAGTGGTGCAGCTGCACGAGTTACTGTTCTGATATCGTTACGTATTAATGTGCATTTTTAGATCATGATGATATTGTACTCTGGTTCAAAATCAATCACCGGAATTTAAAAGCAGTACCATACCTACAATTCCATCTTCCGACCTCCTAATGACCACCTATAGCGTCTGTTTCCGCGGAGCGGATGTGGACGCAGTGTGGTCATTGGGGTGTCAGAAGATGGAAATGTTGGTAAGCGGTACTGCTTTTTAAATTCCGGTGATTGATTTTGAATCAGAGTACAATATCATCATGATCTAAAAAATGCACATTAATACGTAACGATATCAGAACGGTAACTCGTGCAGCTGCACCACTTGTTCAAATGGTCTAATTCTCTTGTTGTTTATTAATTGTAAGTAAGTTGTATGGTGTTCAAATGTTTAGAAGTCATATCAATCTAATCACGTATGATGTAGTAATTTAAAAAATTACTATTTATACTTATTTTATTAAAATTATTAATAACCATTTCAATTTTTATATTAAATTATGTTTAATAATTATAATATTGTTAACTCAGTAAAATCTAAGTACAAATAGATTTCAACTTTTATAAAAACATCTTTATATTCAAACAATTAATAATTTAATTTTTGAATTTAGAATCCGCAAAAAGTATTTTTTAGAATTTTGAAATTTTACATGAAGATTCGTTTGTCATTATAAGAAGACGTTTGTCTAAATTTGAAACTAAAGTTGCTAAATAATATGTTAGTTTGTTTTACTAAAAAACAATATACCTAATTACAAATTCTTTTCCGAAAATGTCAATTTGTTAAAATAGCTGTGTCAATTGAAAAACCAGAAAAACAAAAGTGATTATTACTTTTAATCCAATGTATCAACTTGAATTAAAAAATAAATTAAACATAAAAGTCTGCACAGTTCTTTGCAATTGAATTATTTTTAAATAAATAATAATTTTAAATAAACTATTTTTTTTTCTAAGACGTAGTGAAATTGTTATACTTACTTGCTCTAGCTTACCCTCTGATATATATGATTGAATATATTTTTTTTAAATTATATTATCCAATGGAATTAAAATAAAACAGGTTTAAGTATAGCACTACTCTTTTTTTCTTAAAACACTGTATATTTTTTTAAAATTATTTGACAATGTTTTTTTACAAGCATAAGCAATTTTTATTTGTTTCTAAAAAAGCTCCGTACTTAACTCAAATTTAAAAAAAATTGGTTTATTTCTAACACAAATAACTTCAGATAAACTTTTAAAACTTATTTGACATAATAAACTATTTCTTTTTATTTTAAAACATACAGATGTCATATTTATAAGGTATCAAAATTGACTCCCTTGATAAAAAACTAATGTCACGTTTGCAATGCTATGTGCCGTTTATACAATCTACTGAGATGACAATGATTTTAAAATAAATTATAGTTACAACTTTATAAATTTTGTAAAAATAATAATGTACTTACATTTTTACAATATCTAATTCTTAATTTATATTATGCATTACCAATCCAATAATTTATCTAAACGTAAAAGATTAGGTTATATTGCATACAAGTAATAAAGGTAAATTATTAATCACTTTTGAATGATTACTAAACTCTTGTAACTTTTAAACGCTTCTTATAATTATAAAAGTATTTTCGTATATACGCTGACAATATTTTGTTTCCAAAATTTGAAAAGTTGAAATATTTCTACAAAATTTTAAAACATATATTGCAGAGGTAGTAATAAAATCAAAGCTTGAAAATGTTTATACATCATAAAAAACTAAATTACAAAAATAGTTTTGAATAAAAAGTAGCTGCTATAATTTAAATGAACAAAAATGTTTTTTTTTTTACAAGAATTAATGTGTACGGATAATTATTTGTTGCTGATTTTTCTTTGATTTTAATATTATTTAAATAATTGCACGATAAATTTAGTAGGTTATACTTGCCAAATGACAAAAATTAAAATTTAAAAATAAGTTTTCGACAAAATAAAATTTGAATGAAAAAAATATATATTTTTTTTATATAATTTCTATAGAAAGTAGAAAGACGAAAATAAATGTAAAATTTTTCTTAAAACTGTAGTTACGTTTGTTCTTACTTTGACAAACAAAAAGAAATGTATCATTACCGATTTGATCAGATTGAATAATTTGTTGACTACAACAGCAAAGTATAAATTTTAGTTTTTGGTATTTTAAGTAAATACAAAATATTTTTTGAAAACTTTAATTAGGTTTTTCCTAACGTTAACTATGAAATGAAATTGATTATCACCGATTTTATCTAATTGAATAAATTAACCGTCTTTGCAGCTGACTACAACAGCAAAATATAATTTCTAGAAAGCAAATAAAAAATTTTCTTAAAATTTTTGACTATGTTTTTTTCTAACTTTGGCAAAACAGAAAAAAATTTTATTATTATAATAATAATAATAATAATAATAATGTTTATTGCAGCCATAAATCATACAAAAGAAATAGATACAAAATAAATAGATAAATTACAAAAGCAAATAAAAAAGAGGCTACAAAAGGACTAAAAATCAGTTCTGCGAACTGTTTTTCATTTTAGTCCATTATTATATTCTAATAATACTAATTCTAATTACTATTCTAACAAAGTTATTTTTAATTTCCTTTGAAAAGTTTTAAAATTATCATTTTTAAATTCATTATCAAGGCCATTGTAAATCCTAGGACATAAATAGGAAAATGATGACTTATATAATTCCGTGCTATGCTTTGGAATGTGCAAAAATTCGTTGTATCTAGTTGTGCGATCATGAATATCTTTTCGGAGTACAATTTTATTATATAAGTTATCAGGTGTTTTATTTTTGACAATACTAAAAATTAAGCAACTTAAAAAGAACTTATATCTATTTTTGATGCTAAGCCAGCCAGACTTACGCAGATAAGGTGTTATATGCTCTTGACGTTTTACATTATAACAATATCTTATAATGTAAAACGTTAATTATTATTAAATTATTAATTTCTATCTAATTGAATAAATTACACGTGTTTGTTGACAACAATAAGAATATATAAATTTTAGTCTTTAGTATTTTAATTTCTAGAATGTAAATAAAAAAAATTTCTTAAAACTTTACGTTTTTTTTTTGTAATTTTGACAAACAAAAAATGTATTACTAGAAATGTTACCCAATTGAATGAATTACACATGTTTGTTGACTGCAACAGTAAACTATAAATAATAGTCTATTGTATTCTAAATTGTATTTCTAAAAAGTAAATCCAAAAGTACCACTTACGGCTGTTTATGGGTTCCGGTACATCATTCGGCATTAATAGGAGCGCGTCTATCCCCCGTCCGTTTCGCGTCTGTCTCACATACAATACAAATGTTTTTTCTTAAAAGAGGTTAGATCACAGAAAATAATATGTAATAAAAATATTTAAATCGATTCGTTTAAAGAAAAATAATTTTTGTACTATCTAATTTTATTTAGCAATTTTCGTTTTAAATATATAACTTTGAAATTGGTAATACCGAAAATAAAATAAAACATACGTGACAATTAATATTTTAAGCATCTATACATTTAAAACAAACAAAAAGTAAAGAAATACGATACAAAATATTTTTCAATCAAACAAAGCAGAAATTTTTAAATTAGTTAAAAGATTAAAACCAAACCACAGAATAGTAAAACAAAAAGTAATTATTACGAGTATATCTAACTAAACTACAAATAAGTTAAAACAAGATGAAATAACGATTTTATAAAATAAATTAAAAATAAAAATATAAGTAGAAATTTAAAAAAATGAGTTGAAATTTGAAAACTATTATTTAGAAACTAATAAATTGTTTTTCAAACTTCGAAAATTTCAAAATATGATAAGCACAACGAATAAAACGTACATAAAGTTTGTTAAAATATTTGTCACAATAAAAAGGCTGAACAGAATGCAAAATAATTATAAAAAATAAATATAACTTATTATTAAATTAAAAACCTACCATATTTAAACTATGTAGTCTTATATTTTTGTGTAACAGTCTTTGTAGTTTAAGTTGCATTTTTTTATCTTTATTAATTGTAATCGTTGATTTTTTAGGATTTGTGTATATTGTATGCTATTATTTTTTATTTAATAAATTAAAAAAATTCGTTATATACACTTAAAGCAGTTATACTTTGTAAACTTTAAAAACATTTTGTTCATGCTTGTACTTTATAAAATTCAAAGTTTGGTTTAAGATTTTTTTTTTGTGCATATCTCATTTTTTTATTTATCATGTGTCTATTACAAATGTAGTAATTTATTCGAAACCTGAAGAGGTAGATATTCGGATTTTTAAATAAGTGTCAACCTGTAAACAGTTTTCAAAATACATACTGCCCAATTGCGATACGTACACTTTATACTATATGGTCATTATATTTTTCTTATTTTAACAAAATATAAGAATATATATACACAAATTGTCTACATAACTGATAAAATTTAAATAAAATTTAAGAAAAAAAAGAAATAAATAAATTTAGCAAAACAAAACATTACATAAATTTTACCTCATATCATAATTCATAACATAATTGAAAATAGAATAAAAATGATAAACGGTTTTGAATCTATGTATACAATTTTTGAAATTTTTTTGATTAAAGTTTGACGCGTTCCTAATTAATGTTAAACTGAATTAATTATTTTAAAATATTATAATTATACATTAAACATCTGAAATTTACTAGGCATTTCAACAAATTTCGCTTGCAAAGTATGTAAAGAGTTCACAAAATTTGTACAAATAGTTGAAATAAATTATCAATAAAAGGTTTCTGTAATAATAGCTGACTAATTACAAAAAAATATATATATATATGCAAATTTTATGCTTCCAAATCTATTCTTTAATTATCCATTTAATTAATTATAACTATTTACAATATTAATACATTCAAATTTTCCTCAAATAAATTTGTTTTTCTGAAAACGCTATATTTTTATATTTGTACATTTTTTGCAAATAATTTTGATAAATAAGAATATTGTTATTTGTGTTTTTTCTTTATTTACAAATTTTCACGAGTAACGTCTCAAAAAATCTGAGATCTGACGATCAGAAAGCTAGATGTGAAAAGTATCTGTCGTTATTTCCATTTTCTTAAGTTACTTTAGAAATTCAAAGTCTCTACAAAATTCCGTACTATTAAGCATGTCTCATACACGTCGATAATCAAAAATTAAGCAATTTGTTGTTGTTTTTTAATATTTTACTATTATTTGATTTGATAGACAACTGATTTAAGCGCATTTAAAATCAGCTCAAAATCAGACATGTCAGAAAATAAATTCACAAACACGACGCTATCAAACCGAAAGTTGAATACAATTTTGGAAAAGCGATGTAAACGTTTAAAAAGACTTTTTAAATTGACGTCTCTTTTCATTAGTTACGTACAATGAGAATGTTTTCATTTCTTACAAAAATCAAAATTACATATTTTAGAAAACACAACTACGAGAACTTAAACAATAGTTTCTAAACTTTTTAAAATATTAGAGAACGTGCTTTTAATAAAAAGTTAATGATTGTTTGAGACGCCGAAATCGTTAAATTTTTATATGACAATTAATTAAAAAGAAAAAGTTTGATATTAAATTTAATTAAAAAACAGTTTGATATAAAAATGAAATTAAAAAAAGACTTGCAAATTTTCTAACAAGCAACCAATATTTAAAATTACATACATTGAAAAACATAACTAACGAGCACTTAAATGGCAATTTCAACTCCATTTTAAACATATTAGAAAGCACATTCTTAATAAAGAGTTTGCAATAGTTGAAAACAGTAAAATCGATAACTTCAAATTTTTGTCTAAAGTTTATTTGTAACTTTTCTATATTTCATTTGCGAAAAGCGCTGATCAACTTAGTGTTTTCGAGATCAAATTGCGAGAATCGGAATCACATCTTGTAAATCTGGTTCAATTAG
Organism: Tribolium confusum; assembly: GCA_029207805.1. NCBI lineage: Eukaryota > Metazoa > Arthropoda > Insecta > Coleoptera > Tenebrionidae > Tribolium > Tribolium confusum. Next base: position 6,442,888 of record JALGAY010000007.1, on the reverse strand, counting down.
CGATCGTCTAGATTAAAAGCCAGAAAATCTTGTGACGTAACTAACGAGAACTTAAACGGCAATTTCAATTCTATTTCAGACGTATTAGAAAACACATTCTTAATAAAAAGTTTACTATTGCGGTAGACAGTAAAATCGTTAACTTCAAATTTTGTCTGTCTGGTTTTTTCTTTCAAATTTTTGTCTAAAAGCTTTTATTTGTAACTTTTTCTATAATTTATTTGCAAAAAGAAATGATCAACTTGGTGTTTTCGATATCAAATTGCGAGAATCGGAATCACATCCCCGAAAATTTGGTTCAATTTGCGATTGCCAATATTAAATGCTAGAAAATCTTGCGTATCACCGGCTAACACAAAGAAACAAACTCATATATATTTTTTTTATTTTATTCTGATAAATGTATAACGCTTATTTGTTTTATACTATGCATATGATTTTATCTGCAAAAATCAATTGATGAGAATCTGGTTCAAACCGCGAAAATAGAGATAGATTCGCTAGAGTCGAGATCAAAGATTAAATCGCGAAAATCGAAGTCAGATTGCAAGAAATCTAGTTCAAATTGCAAAAATTATAATCAATTTGCGACAAACAAGAGCATACCGCGAGAATCAAGGTCGGATCGCGAGAACAGTGATCGAATCGCAAAAATTTTCAATCATTTCGCGAGAAACGAGAGCAAACCGCGAGAAACGAGAGCAAACCGCGAGAAACGAGGTCAGATTGTAAAAATAGGAATTAAATCGCGAAAATTAAGATCAACTCGCGAGAATAGTAATCAAATCGCGAAAATTAAGAGCAATTCACGAGAAACGAGAGCAAACCGCGGGAATTGAGGTCAAATCGCTAAAATAGGAATTAAATCGCGAAAATTAAGATCAACTCGCGAGAATCAAGGTCGTATCGCGAGAACAGTGATCCAATCGCAAAAATTTTCAATCATTTCACGAGAAACTAAAGCAAACCGCGATTAAAATAGTTTCTATCATTTTGCGCCATCGGACTTTAATTAAGCAAGTAATCAAGTAAATCAAGGTTATAAGTTTGATATCAATCTTATCAAGGTTATAATCAAGGTTATATCAAATTACGTCATTGGAAAGTGAAAGTGAAAGTGGTAATTAAAAAGCAATTAAAATCGGCCAAAAGTGGGTGTCTTACTACTGACACCTGTATATAAACCGCAATATTTTTAAAATGTGCATTAAAAACGCAGCTAAAATCTAAAAAATGGAAAAAAATATCTCTTAAAATAAATGAGTTATAAAGCTTTTTCCGACCGTTGAGACAGCCTGTATGTAAAGCGTAACTGTAATAATTAGACACATCATTACAGTTACGCTGACATAACCTGCCCTGATTTAGTTACATTTCGATTTTAGGTTATAATATATAATATTATAATAATTGTATATAATAGTTTACGATGAGTCCAGTACGCCTTCTTATTAAATTTCCAAAAATTATTTCTTATTTTGAAAAAAAAATCAAATAATTTTGGTTTAGATACCGGAAACAAGCCGTTGATCTCTTCAAAATTCCCGAATCTCAGCGATTCTAAGCGATTTCCCTTAAAGTCCCGGAAACCCTCAATTTGTTTTCTTGCCTGTACATCGCACACTATAACATCCTGGCAAGACATTCTCGAAGTAGGTTAGTGAGGTGTCGAGATCCGCGATCCTTCACCCAACCCACTGAAAATCGATCGTTAATTTCCGTTTGGTAATAAAGCTCGGTTTCTGTACTCGACTCACGTGTACATTTTTGAAACCTTAAAATCCTTCTCAATCTAATGAAAAACTACATTGGGGATTTTTCAATTTGTTGTTTGAGGATTTTCTAAGAAAACAAAAGACGAGAAAGACGGAAAGAAATCGGTAATCTTGTCATATTTGGATAGGAGCCAGAGCTATTCCCTAACTTATTTGAATTTTTACAATTTGCTGCAGAGTTGTTAAGTGCTTGTTAGCAAATTTTAACTTTGCAATTACATTAGTGGCTTCAAATGAAAAATATAAAAAGTGAAACTAACGAGAAAATATAAATATAACTTTGAGGGTTATTGATGAGTTGAGATCAACGAGTTTTGTAAAAACTAATCAAATAAATAGAGAGCGAAAAACGAAGTTTTGAGACACTAAAGACAATTAAAAAGAGGAAAAACATTGAATTCTACTCAGATTACATTTAAAAGAGAAAATCAATACACAAGCTGTTAATTTAACTGATTGGTCAACAAAGCATAAAATAACTGATTTTGGGGCAAAAGTAACAGCAGGAATCGGATCCTGCCAACACATTAAAAATAGCCTGTAGTTATATTCTGTCATGTTTTTTACTCATTTTTGTTTATAAAATAAGAACTAGAAGAACAATTTTGTTGCCCCAGCAATACAAATTTCTGTTTTCTAGAATATGACATAACTTATAAAGTTGTTTGCAATTTTGCAATTAGTAAAAATTAACGACGAAAGCCAGAAGAGAAAATCTAGTAACAAAACTCAGTAGAACCTTTTTTTGAGAAGAAAGAAGCTCCAGTGTGGGCACAAAAGTGTGTTCACTAAATCATGTCTAAAACAAGACTTTAAAGCCGTAACAAACGACAAATAACACCGTTGTAGTAAATATAATTTAGTAAAATACTTCAATAAGAAGCTTTAAGGTGATTATGTTATCACGGTTTCTGAGTGACCCCATGCAACGCCGCCATTTTAATCAACGCTTGTACTTTTTTAATCTTAACAAGCCTAAAGTAACCTCGTTTAAATTCAAAATATTTTCACGATTGCCAACCGTTCTAAAGTTTATGTTGGTAACGCAAATGTCAGTAACGGAAATGGGTATAAATCATCTGAGTTAGTTTTAAATAAAAGTTCTTACGAGTATTTATATTTATTTAATTCTAATCTTCTACAAATAAACACACAAGTGAATTGGTTTTCGGTTCTCTATCAAATTAAAAAAAAGTCGTTGGCTGATTTTAAGTAATCTCTAACTTAATTTGAGACTATAATTTTGTCTTTTGATTGCTTTAGATTTTTTTAAATTTTAAAATAACACGGCATAAATGTAAAACAGTAAAAACTAAGCATAATTTTGTTTTAAATTAGTTGACAATCAAGCTGAGATTGTAAAAATATAAAGCTCATGATACTACAGTTCGCAAATAAGTAGTTAAAATCAAAAACAAAATAAAATTGACAACCTACCACTCACTGGAAGCAACAATTTCCTGTAATCGTAAACTTTAGCAATAAAAAGTTGAACATAATTGTAATTTGATCGATATGGCAGTAAAACTTTTACTAGCTCTGATACAAACGTAATTGCCAAGAATCGCAACGAATCAAGACATCAAAATAGTATATTGAAAACGAGTTTAGTAAAGCCAATTTTGTATTATTTTAAAACCAAAATTTTAAGTTTAACTATAGTCTTGGCAAACTCAAGCTACTGTTTGATTTGACGTTGTTTTGCTACTTGCGCTCACATTCTAATCTAATTGTACATGACAATTAAAAGATTTTATCTATGCCTGGTTTGATAACTGCATATTATATTAAATATTTGAGTGAAGTAAAATGACATATTACTTTACTAGTGAAGTAATAAAGTAAAAATCCGCTCTTTAAATTAATTCGTTTTAATTTTAATCTCAATCTTAATTACATGCTATTATTGTTATAAATATTAATAACACAATTTCCACACGTATTTGTAGTAGGACAAGCTTTTTCTAATACATTTTTTTGAGAACAGCTGTTAATGCAGTAGTTCTGTTATACTATTTTTGTCACCAAGAATTTTAAAGCAATTTGTTTTTTATTTTCTTCTGCTGTGTCTATACACCTCTCCGCCACGGTATTCAAGCGCCAGTCCCCATGACGCTTTACTGTTAAAAAATCAGCTCCTAAATTAGCAAGTAACGAAGTAGATGAGCGCCTATAACAATGTCCCGTAAATCCTGCTGGAATTAGGTAACTGAAGAAAAGTAGCAATATTCTTGGGGAAAGCAGCAAATGTGTTTTTACTAACAGACAGCTTCATACACCTGGTTTCAGTATCCTAAAAAAAATCGTCCATTACTGGCGTTATTAAGGCGAAGTGCAGCATATTTTCGAATTACTTTTAACATGTTGACGCCATTAATTCCGCATGACGTAACAAAAAATTCTCTTTATATGTATTTTTGTTTTAGTGTTTAATATTAGAACATGAAGACATTGTCGCTGATCATTGACATCTTCCAAAAGCATGTTGATAAGTTCTTGAATCATACAAGCTCCACCAACTCCAATAATTAAATCAACTTTAAAATTAACATTACTTAGTAAGAATAATTTATGCATAAAAAAGGTACAATACCTTCATTAACAAAAATTTATCATTTGCTTCTTGTAAAAATTTGCTAATATCTTGTTTAGTATAAATTTGCGATTCTTTAACATGATATCCTTTAGATGTTCTTTTCAGAAAGGCGATTAAATGCACGTATTTACTGATGTCAACATTCTTCTTCATTTTCATTATTGTTCTAGTCATAGAATATAAAGCCCAGAGACTTGATGATTTATACTGTTTCAATAAATGATCAAAATATGCAAGTAATACCTTCTCATGCGTAAGATTTTTAACATTTTTCTCGTCGCACCATGAACTGAACCGTTGAAAAGCAATCTCGTACATTTTTTTAGACTTTTCAAGCACCAAGCAAGAAGGAGCATTTGTCGCCGCTTCTTCGATATCAGAAGGTAAACTTTCTGAATTAATCATGTTTACAATTTTCTTATTTTTACCACAAAGCTCAATTTTTACTGATTATTTAATAAAACCATCTTCTAGATAATTTATTCATTTTGTTTAGCATCAAAACTGGCTTTAGTGTCTTCTAAATAACATTTAACTACAATTTTACCTCTATCGAAATCGCTAAGATTTTGATATCGTTGATGCCTTTAAACTGGAAACATTTTGTTGCCCTTAAAACAAGTAGTCAGAGACAAATAACTGCAAATACTTCTTCCTACCAGCTCTGATAAGCCTTTTTTTAACAAAAACTAAAAAAATAATTTTTTACAAGATAAACCGTTTAAGATAAACCGTTGCAATGGTTGCTATAACTAGCTTCAAATTTACTCATTCTGTTGCCAAGAAATCGCTTTTAAAATATTATTTCTTCTGAGTGTAACATTTCTAATTCCACTGAGTATATTAAAGCCTTCAAGTGAGCGTTATAATTAGAGTTTCCAACAGTCCTTTATTTCAAAGGAAGTCTTTTAATTTTATAAACTGTTTTTTAGTCTTTAACATGTATTTAAAAGACACAATTTCTACAACTATCTAGGTTTTTTACCGAAAAAAAAGAGCAAACGTTAGAAAGTTGACTTACCTATTTGTAAATAGTTAATTTCAAAAATAAATAATTGTTTACACGTCCTTTTAAGTCACCAAATTAAATTTTAAGTAGGTATAAGCAAACAAAAGATTTATTCAGACTTGAATTACAAAACCTACGTAAATCGAGTATTTAATAGTAGAGAGAAAAGAATAATAGAGAATTACCTCTAGTAGAAAAAGAAAAGTAGAAGTAGATTCTAGAAGCATTTAAAAAAGTAAATTCTACAAATATTTGTAGAAAAGTTGACCTAATCAACTCAGAAGATTAATATGTATGTTGTACAAGAAAAGAAAAACAAAGAAAAATTTTTAAAACGTAGATTAGACAATTTCAAGAAAACCTTAGATTCTAGACCTATAAAAAAAAATCAAGAATCACAAAACTACAGATTGGAAAAAAAGAAAAAATACAACTAAAACAAACAATAAAAGAAGATTTAAAAAGGTAAAAACGTCAATAGGGAGGTCTTGGAAAAACAAAATTCTAAACGAATATAAAAAAAATATTTAGAGAAAAATAAAAATAAGAACGACTACTAAACTAAAAAAAAATCTAGTAATATGTAGCAATAAAATGGTAAAAAAATACAAACTCAATTCTCTTTATTGACAATGTCTTTTATTTCGATATCAAAAAATTAGAAACCCTAGTTATAATAAGCTTATTTAGTTTTGAAATTTTAAAAATCTGTCAAAATCTCATCAAAAACATCTCCTAAATAATCCACTCCCCCTGTTAGCATAATAAACTCGCTTTGATGCCTCCTAAATGACATTTAACCCCTCATAAAAGCCCATAACACTTAAAACGAGCGCCGTTTAAATAATCCTTCGCTTTCACAGTTCAAAGAGTTGGAGGTAGGCGCACGACCTGTCTCATTAAGGATAACTCGATGATTAATTTTCGCAAAATAACCATGCAACAATAGAATTAACGCATTTGTAACCCTCGTGTATCGATTTACCTTACTCCTGGTCCTTGGAGCGAAATCCTCTTTTGATGTTTTTCTCCTCTTGTCTTTGAGGATCATTCTTGCAGCCGCAAACGCCATTTTCGCTCGTTTCTCAGTACTTCTTATGCAATTTTCATCGCGATGCACAAATAGAAATTTTCCTCGTTTTAATTATCTTGAAAGAAGGTTTTCATCTATTTAGGTCAGTTTCAAGGAATGCATGCGTTTAAGAATTTTCATCGGTTATTGTAATACCGCAGTCTTATCGCGTCGTGCTTATAAATAAATAATTAATCGTTCACATAAAACGGAAAAAAGAAATTCATTTTCTGTTTGATGTTATTTAAAGGTGAGGAAAATTATTAGAACAAACTCTTGGCACTATTTGAATCTTTTTTTATTTTGAATTATTAAATCATATTTTGGTGAGAATATTGTGCGGATTTCTATTTATATCTAGCTCATTTTATTGTTAAATTAGATAACGATAAACAAACATTGAATAAATTTGAAATTTTTACAGCAAATGAGTTGCGATTCAATATTTGAAATAAATTTCAGATTTGCTTATTTCGAGCAGATTTCACAATTCCAAATTCGATTGGAATTTTACATTTTATTGATAAAATCACATATGGAAGATTTTAATAAAACCAAAAAATCTTATCAAAAGAAAACACAAGAAAATTGAATTCTTCCACAAAGTTTTTTTCTATTAGAATTGTTTTAATAAATTATTAAAGAAATTCCAGATAATATTAAATAATAAAATCTGCAAGTATTCGTAAAAATGTTATTTTTAAAGAAACGATAAAAACTGCTATTTGCAAACGCAATTCTTAACGGTTTTCTTGTTTTCAACTGTCATTTCGTGGCATTAAATATAAACAAAACACAAATTTACCATAGATTCAAAACATTTCTATATTATATTACTGTTTTAAATAAAATTTTTATGTTAGTCAATAGCTTAAACTTACAAAAATAATTACGAATTATTTTATTTATTACCCGCGATCAGCTGATTCTATTTTTCTAAACAAATCTAGCAATATCAAGTCTACAAGCCCCACCAGCTACAAGCTAAAAGACAGCCCAACCACAACTAGAAAAGTATTTTAAATAAATATATTTAAGACGTTTTTGGCACAAAACTAATTAGACTCATATAAATTATTAAATTAAAATTTTTGGTTGTTATTTTTAAACTAAAAATACTAATTTTACACTATTTTAAAGGCTGTTTTTAGCCAAAAAAATGTTGTACCAGTTTTTCGACAACAACCGGTATTTGAAACATTAATTTTTAGTTATTTATTGTATAAGTGTTTTAGACAGCGTTTTATCCACGGAAGAATGTTTAAGCGCGAGACGCAGTCGAGCGTTTAATATTTTTAAGTGGATAAAACGCGATTGAAACACAAATCCAATATAACGTTTTATCCACAATTACAGCGATTTAAAATCAGAATCGCCAAAATTTCATCTCATGTCATCAAAAAATGATTTGACATTACACTCTGACCGCGGACGTCACCTCAAAAATTATTAAAATTAACTAAAAAACATGGGAGGTGCTAAATCGTTGCTATTTATTTTCGATTGATTATCGATTCCATTTGTACAAAACGCTGTGCAAGTTGGTAAAAATAGATGAAAGTAATACTGTTTCTGAGACAATTCTTGAGGAAGGTGAAGAAACGACTCGCAAGATATTACCTGTGAAGTCCAGGGAACATTATGAACAAGTATTTTCAGAATTTAATGAATGGAAAGAAGAACGAGGGGTAATAACAATAAATAAGGAAGTTCTGCTATCGTTTATCTTAAATTTGAAGAAGAGGTATGCATTTTCATCCAAGTACTCCATGCTGAGGGCCGCTATAAAACTCTATAAAAACATTGACATTAGAAAATATAGTAAGCTCATGGCCTATCTGAAGAATCGGTTAAGAGGATACAGGCCGAAGAAAGCTGCAGTATTGGAAAGAGCACACGTGGAAGAGTTATTGACAAGGGCTTGCGATAAAGAATATTTGATATTCAAAGTAATCTGTGTCATTACGTAGACATTGTAGATAATAAATTTTGGAATATTTTAGGTTGCATTAATAGTGGGAGTGTCTGATGGCTGTCGATGCTGTGAGCTGACAAATTTGAAAATCAGTGATGTAGATGACAGGATACCTGATTGTTTCGATACCAAATACCAGGACGGGCGTTTCACAAAAATTCACAATTATAGAAGAAGGATTCTCTATCAACACTGTAGAGAAGTGTAGGAAATACATGTCTTTACGTCGGAAGAAGTTATTCATTGAGAGATTCTTTTTACGATACGCTAATCAAAAATGTACATCGCAATCGAAAATTCTTTCTAAAGTTGCTTCGTTTTTGAATCTGGCGGACGCAGAAGCTTATACCAGCCATTGTATGAGGCGCACTTAAACAACTTTACTTGCCAGTTGAGATGCTAATCTTACAATAATTAAACGACATGGTGGGTAGAGAAGCTTTGCTATAGCAGAAACTTATATCGAAGATTCTGTATCTAATAAGCTTGATATCGCAAGGAAAATCCAAGGTTCTCCTGGTACTAGTCGTTCCTTACTAGAGAAGACGTTCATTGTTCCTACAACTAGTTACTATTCGTTCTGGAACCGATAACAACTACAAGCTTCTTATTAATGGAAACGAAGTGAAATATGATAAAACAAAAAATGAAATGTCTATTAATGTAAATGTTAATGTCAAAATTAATAATAAATAGAATACGATTGATTTATGATTGTATTTTTTTATGTGTTACTTTATACGGTTCGTAAGTGTAGGTAAAACTTCAATTATAAGGTAATTGTGGATAAAAAAATTATTGTTGTTTTATTACAAAAAAACACCAATTATAAGTCTGTTTCTGTAAAAAATGTTGTTTATAAAAAAATCAGAATAATCTTTAGGCTTTTTTAACTTTTTTAAATTGCCACACTTTAGACACAAGAATATTATTTTTTTATTGGAGGAGAAAACTATTTTCTAAAGTAGAAGACAACTTGAAACTGAACAACAATTTTACAAATTTTTGTAAAAATTGCTGTTTGTTCAGCAAAAAGAATTATGAATTATTTCTGACTTATAATTTTTTGACTTTTATGGTTAACTAATTTATCACCTGATACATTACCACGCTTATTAAACATTTTTTGTTGTTATCAACAGGAACATCAATTGTTATTTATTGCAAAACATTTTTTTATTAAGGCACTAGTTTTTTGACAGTTTTTGACTTATTTCTCGACAACAAAACTGTTTGTGGCTATTTGTGACTAAATAACTGAACAATAATAATTTGACACGTTACTAAGCTAATTTTACATTTTTTTTATTGTTTTGGACAAGAAAACGCTAATTATTTGTTTGTTTCTGTTAAAAACTATTTCTCCAACATTTTATTGTTGGTCCTGAGCAAAAACACACCAATCTGCCCGACTTTTTTTTAAAATAAAACAACAATATTTTATATTATCACACTTTAAACAAATCATTGTTTTTTAGAGAAAAACAAACTTCTTAACTAACAACTAGAAATAGAACAACATTTTAACTAATTACCAAAATTTACACTACCGATTTTTTAGTGTTTGAATACAAGAAAACATCTTTTTATTTGCTGTTTTTAAACAAAACAACAATATTTTGATAAACTATTACAATTACGCAATTTTTATCTTGTTTAAAATTTAATTTTTGTATTCTTTTTTTAAACAACAAAATTACAGTAGGCTTTTAAAATTAAGAATTTTTTTTGGTGTTTTTAAGCACATAATACAAGTCTTGTAGTTTTTTTTGGTTTAAAAGATTATAAGTTCTTGTTGCACTACAGTTTTTGACTTTTTATTTGTAATTATTTAAACAATTTTTTAAATTACTACGTTAATATGACATTATTTGTTATTTTATACAAGAAAACACCAATTGTTATTTTGGTACAAAACACTTAAAAAAAACACTAGATTGTTGACTTTTTTTGAGCAAGCAATGTTTAATGTTTGGTTTCAAAACAGCTATAAAATTTGGTGTTTTGTTGTTTAAGAATTACAAAATTAAGTCCTAGACTTGTTTTATACATAGAAAAATAGTTGTAATTAGTGTTTTTATGTCGAATACAACAACTATTTTATTAGACTTACGTATAAAATTGATTTCTAGAAGACCAAAACGTTGTTGACTATTTTGTTTTAAAACAGCTATGAAATTTGGTGTTTTGTGGTATAAATATTACAAAATTAGGTCTTAAACTTCTTTTATACATAAAAAATAGTTATAATTAGTGTTTTTATCTTGAATACAACAACTATTTCTTTAGACTTACTTGAAAAACTAATTTTCCAAAAACTAAAACATTGTTTAATGTTTTGTTGTAAATAGCTAAAAAATTTGGTGTTTTGTTGTTCAAGAATTACAAAATTTAGTTCTAAACTTGTTTTATACATAGAAAGAGAGTTATAATTGGTATTTTTATCTTGAATACAACATCTATTTTTGTAGACTTACTTGTAAAATAGATTTCTAGAAGACCAAGACAGTTTAATGTTTTGTTTTAAAACAGCTAAGATATTTGGTGTTTTGTTGTTTAGAAATTACAGAATTAAGTCCTAAACTTCATTTATACATAGAAAAATAGTTGTAATTGGTGTTGAATTCAATAACTATTTTTTTAAACTAAGTTGCAAATTGCTTTCTAAAAGACCAAAACATTTTCTTTTTTTTATATAAAACAATCTTAGAACTCTATTTTGTAATTTTTGAACAACAAAACACCAAAATCTTTATCTGCTTTAAAACAAAACGTTAAAAAACCAAAACAAAGACTTAAAAATAATATGTTTTAACTTGTAATTTTAAAATGCCAATTTGACAGGATTTAACCTAAATATCAAAGTCAAACTTATACCGTCCTCTGAATTATTTTTTGGTGATATTTAAAGTCCTAGACCTGACTTACACAGCTAAATATGACATACTTGATTTTAAAGACTAGTCGTAACAACATGATTGAGTCTGTTGGCAATTTAAGGTAGTTCCACGCAGTGGCGGCTGGTGAATTCAAAACTCTGTATTTTGAAAATGAGGCATGGAATCTAAATTCTGTTATAAAGGATTATTATTGAGACCAAACTGAAGGCTACTGCTAAAAAAAATTGCAAAGTTTGATTTTTAAAAATGGTGTACCCCCCCTGGTTATTTCCGAAACGGCTTCTGCAAGAACGATGGCATTTTTTTTTCTTTAGCATTATGAGACAAATTAAGGACTAGTTTTTTTTATTTTTTTCTAAAATTTTAATCATAAAAAAAGTTGGGAGCACTGAAATTTTATTTTCGAAAAATATTCTTTTTCTAAAATTTCATTACTTCATATCTTTTTTTAATTGGTTATATAACCGCTATATACAAACCTAACCATGGTTATGTTAGATTCAGGTTATCTAACCTTGGTTAGATGTGGCGTATATAACAGTGGTTATATAATAGATATATAACCCTTATATTCATTAGACAATATGGACTACGTTAGACTAAAGTTATATAACGGTTACCTAACCCTGGTTATGTTGGGCTTATATAGCGAAGGTTATATAACGGTTATCTTACCCTGGTTATGTTTGGCTTATATAGCGAATGTTATATAACAGATATATAACTATTATGTTTGTTGTGTCATATAGAATATGTTAGAGGCAGTTTATATATCGGTTAACTAATCACGGTTATATCTAGCTTATATAACAAAAGTTATATAAAGAACATATAACCGCTATATTATATATTTGTGCAATATGGTATATGTTAGATGCAGTTTACATATCGGTTATACAAGATAATCTTTTTTTTTTTTAAATATAGTGTGTTTATTTATTGTCTGATTTTAAGTTACGTATTAAAAAATTCCTATAAAAAAATATATAGAGTTAGAAAGTTGTCTTTGAGACTGTTTAAAAAACAAAATTTAAGTGGTTAATTAATGAAGTGCTACGGCTTTTTTTTTAAACACATCACTTGTACAATCATGACTATTTTATAATATTATTAGAAAATAACTAAAAATACAGTTTTTTCATTTTAAATAATATGCTTGTGTTCTTACTCTAGTGCAAATAGCTGTGAATAGTGCTTATAGTTTTTTGTATAACATGTAAGTATACAAAATTTTATTTATTAATTATGCACATTTAGCTTATTAAAACGTAATCTTTTGTGAGTAATTGTATTTTCTACGAATAAGTATAAAGACAAAAGTAGAATCTAAAAATTTTTGGGCAATAATGCCATATTCAAAATTTACAAAAAAATTTTGAAATAAAAGTTTGACATTACATCATTATTAAGTTTTCACGAATAAATAAATGTCTTTCTAAATCTTCTATCAACAGTTATGGTTTAAACCACTAAAAGAGAATGTTTAGGTATAAATGCCAGATCGACTTTGCGTTTCCAAGAAGATAATAAACCCTATATAACAGGTAGCTGGATTATTTGAATGTATTTTAAAATGCCAAAAACAAACTAATGTTGAGACAAACATGTAGGTAAATTATTATTTTTTCTTTTAGGGGTAGTATCAAATGTCATAAGAAATTCTAATATTGTTATTTGTTGGTAAAAATCATCTATGTCAGTGTTTCTCAACTAACCATTACTTCAATAGAACAGTTTGATAATTTAGAATCCATGAGTTTGGTGTTAAAATATGCAAAGAATGCAAGGTATCTGTAAGAAGGGTAAGAAACTATTTTACCTGCTATTTAAAAGACACAACCACCCCGAGAGTTCTGATGAGACTTGGGACATTATTATCACGGTAAAGCTCAAGGCATCAAGTCTTCTACTCTCTCTCGCGTAACTGTTCTCAATCATGTAAAGAGTGTAAATAGACGTTAATCAAGAAACCCCCGAATTTTATTTTACTTCCCAATCCAATAAAGATACAGTCTACAACATTTGAAAAGCAAGAAAGACAGTGAAAAAATAGTTAGTTAATTTTTTCAATTATTTTTTATGATTTCCAGTTGTAATTTGTTTACAGATTGATCATTTTTTGTTTTATGGAGGGATCAATCATCACAAAAGTATTTGTCTCTAACTGAATAAGCTAATAAAATATGAAGTTCCATTACAATTTTCTCTATGTGGAGAAACACACAAAAGAACATTTTTCAATACATCTTTATATAAATGCATAGTTGGTGAGTACCAAATGTCTAATTAAAAACTTGTTGTTTGATGATAATATTATTTTATTTTCTTGTAGGAGCCGTTACCAGAAAATTTGCTAAAACACTACTCCAAGAAATTAATAAGAGGATTGAGCAATATTTAATGTGCAGACCAGAAATGTTAAAAGAAAAGTTAAAAAAATTTAAAACAAACTAAATTATTTGTAAATATAATATGTATAAATATTTTGTTACTTTTAATAAATATCATAACGTATGCATTTATGCAATGTGTATTATTTAATAAATTACAAAAAAAAAGTGTAAAAAAGGTAACCACAATATAAGCGAGGTATGTCGGCGGTTATATAACAACAATATAAACACGCTTATATAACGGCAAGATAACAAAATATAACCGAGATATAACTGCTGTTATATAACCACAATATAACTACGGATATATATCGGATTTATAACATTTTCATTTGAATCTAACCCGGGTTATATAACGGTTAGTTAAAAAAAGCGTCACATTTTGGACCTAGCGGTTATATTGAATGGTTATATAGCCCTTAGATAACTGTGCTACTAGGGCAGGGGGGCATGCCATTTTTAAAAAACAAATTTCGCAAATTTAACCCAATTTTTTTAAGCAGTAGTTTTCAGTTTAATCAATAGTAATCCTTTATAACAAAATTTGGATCCCAATGTAATCAATCAAAACGTAATGATTTGAAATTATTTTGTCAGGTTTTTAACAAATTTTAAAAATTATTTATAAAAAATGAATACCGTTTGTTTGTTATTCTTAAAAAAAATGTGTTATATCTTCAATTAATTATTCTCAGTTTTTAAAAAAAAATCCTAAGAAAAGTACGGTTTCTATCAAATTAAATGCTTATTCTAACTGCGGTCGGGATAGGGAATACATGTTAAATGTACGACTTTCAATTGTTAATATTTCGAAATTTAGTACCACAAGGACTATTAAAAAAAATACCTGCGTATAAAGAACAGTTAGAGGTATGTGTATTTAAAAATTGAAAGATATTGTAAGAAAAGTGATTATTCACGGAACGTCCTTAAAGTTAGTAACTGTTGTAGTCATTAAATCTCTAACGTTTTCAATATTGTATCAAAGAGTTTGTTCTTCTAGAGAGAATAAAAATCGTTAAAGATTAAAACCTTTGAATACAATTTTGTTAACATCAAGGTAGATGAAAGGCTTTCATTTTTGTAAAAACAATTTGTTTGAAAAGCGTGTTAATTAAAACGCTAATCAATTAAAAAAGTTTACTTTTGTGCACGTAAACCTTAAATTTTAATTAAAAAAGCAATTCCATTTTCGTGCTGTTATCATTTATTTTATAGCTTCGTTAAAACAGTCCTCTTTTTCCATAAAAATTCTATTCAAACATTTGTATAGAGATAAATCCCGAAATTTGATTAATTCATAAAAAAATTTCTATACAACCACAATTCCATTCAACAGAAAACCTCGAAATGAAGACAGTCCATGTCGTAGCAAACCGTGAATATCGATTAGACTGCCTCCTTGCAACCTCTTCCTGTTATTGCAAAACAATCCCAAAGCTCTTGCGGTTGCGATAAGTGCTTTACACTGCTTCATTATCATTTATAGGATATAGCAGAGAAACTCCCAAACAAGATTTAATAACGCTTTACAAAGACTAAAAGCATTTTTATAACGAAAAAAACTCTAACAGGTTATTTTAAAAAATTCTTGCAAAATTGTTAATGTAGGTCGAGAGCGTTGACAGCTGTCATGCCATAATGGACCAGTTTGTCCAAACATATAATAAGGGCTTTTGTTCTTAATGTTGGCAACTTCCTATTGTGCTCCCCGGATATAGTCTATAGTGATAAAAGAGAGACTGGAAATAAATTCAAAAAAAAACTCGGACACTTTGTTTCCGGACTTGAAAATGCACAGAGGCGGATTTGAAATATTTGCTTTGATAACAATACACTAAAATAAACAAAAAGAATGTAGTAAATATATAAACATAAGGTGTTTTTAGGTCAGAAACTACTCAATCTTCAAGCTGATGTTGGTCAAATAAAAATTTAGTTTGTTTTTAAACAACCAACAGTTTTTTGTTATTTAAATAAAAGTTAATTAACAATAATTTTTAACACAATGCCTAAGCATAAGCCAGTTTATTATGAATTTGTTTAGATAACGTTTCTTGACTTTTCTTAACAAGATTACGCCAATTTATAATTCCAAAAAAACAGATTTTTTAGAAATTAATTTCAATTAAAAATTTTTTTTTTAATTTTTAATAAAACAATAATATTTATAACAGTAAATTTGTTGTATCTGAACAATAAACAATAAGTTTCTAACTGTTTTAAAATCAGAAAATTTTTAAAATTAAAAATTTTTTGTTGTTTCTGATTAAAAACATTTATAACTGCAGTTTTATTGTTGTTTGTAGAAGACACCACTTTTCTTAGTGTTGTTAAACAAGAAACAGAAACAATTTTTCTGTTGTTTTTAAACAACACAACAACATTTTCCAAATTAGAAAATTGAGCAATCTTTTAGTCTTTTTTGAAATTAATTATCTGAACAACAATCTTGAACATTATATCTAAAAAATTAAATTGTTGTTTCTATCAAAAAACACTATTTATAACATATTTTCTACAAAACAACTTTTTGTTAACTTATGATAACTTTTTTTAGACAAAAAAACCACCAATTTATTAGCAATTTTACTAAAAATAATATTAAAATTAAATTTTTTGTATTTAAACAAAAAAAAAGGTTTTTGATAGTTTTAAAAATCAATTTTTTTTATGTTTAAGAACAACGGTAATTAATTAAACAACAACATTAAACAAAATGACAAACAAGTTAAACATTTTTTTGTTGTTTATGAACAAAAAAACACTATTTATATGCCTATTTCTTCACACAAATTTTTGTTTACGTATTGTTGTTTTTAGGCAAGAGAACAACAATTTATTAGCTATTTTAACATAACAATAATATAATTGTTATAAATTTACAAAAATAAATTTCTTGTATATTCTGTTTCTGACCCGATAACAATAATTTATAAACCTATTTGTTACAAAACAACTTTTTGTTAAGTTACTTTTATTTTTAAACAAAAAACACCAATTTGTTAGTTATTTTAATAAAAATAATATCGCAACAAGTTGGTAAAAGTAAATTTGTTGTATTTGGACAATAAAACCACAAGTTTTAAACAACAGAAGACAATGGTAATTAATTAAACATTCTTAAATACGATGCCAAACAAATTTTAAATTTACTTTTGTTTATTGTTGTTCGTCCAAAAACACCAATTTGTTAACAATTTTGATAACAATATTGTTGTAATAAATTTATAAACGTAGATTTATTGTATTTACACTACAAAACAACAAATTTTTGACAGTTTTTTAAAAACAAAATATTGTTTCGTAATGTTTTGGACTACGTTAATGAAATGAACAACAATCATAAACACAGTGCCATACAAATTAGACATTTTTGTTGTTTTTGACAAGAAAACATTATTTATATGCCTGATTTTTTAAAAACAATATTTTTGTTTGTTTATTGTTGCTTTTGGACAACAAAATACTAATCAGTTAGCTGTTTTGATAAAACAATAATGTAGTAACAAATTTATGAAAAAAAAATTGTTGTATTTGAACAAAAAAACAACAAGTTTTTGCCTGTTTTAAACCACAAGTAATTTGTTTTTAAATGTTTTTGGAGAATACTTATTTAAACAACAATTTTAATTAAACACAATATCAAACAACGTTACATTTTTTGTTTGTTTATTATTGTTTTTAGACAAAAAACATTAATTTGTTTGCTATTTTAATAAAAACCATATTGTAACAAATGTATACAAGTAGATTTGTTGTATTTGAACAACAAAACAACAAGCTTTTGACAGTTTTTAAACAATAAAAAATTTTTCGAAATGTTTTCAACAACAATAACTAATTGAACAATATTTTAGAACACAATGTTACAAACTAGACATTTTGTTGTTTTTGACAAGAAAACAAAACAACTTTTTTGTTTGCGTATTGTTGTTCTTGAACAACAGAACACTATCAATTAGCTGTCTTGATAAAACACTAATGAAGTAACAAATTCATGAAAGTAAATTTGTTGTATTTAGACAAAAAACAAGTTTTTGCCTGTTTTAAACAACAAAATATTTTTTCGAAAATGTTTTTGGACAATACTGATAAGTAATTAAACAACACAATGTCAAACAACTTTCACATTTTTTGTTTGTTATTGTCGTTTTTGAACAAAAAATACTAAGTGATTTGTTAGATGTTTTTGTAGAATTTGAACAAATAAACAGCACTTTTTTTAACTGTTTTTGAACAACATCACGGTATTTACGTAATACAAAAAATTTTTTTAACACAAAACAATGCGTTTTTGGACAACAAAAATAAGCAGTGCAATTAAATTATCAAAATCCGAATGTTTTAGAGAAGAAACAACAATTTTTTAAGCTCTTTTCGATCAATTTAGTTTGTGTTTTAACAACAACATATTTGTATTTGACTGCACTAAATTGTAAAAAATTATTCCCTAAAAAAAACAAACTCTAATTGCTTTAGTTTTTATTCCTTCGTATCCTCAAAGGATTAATTAACTTTAAAAGTAGCTATTACTACGTGACTTCCTATATAAATGTTCGTTTTTTCTTCTTTTAAGCACTCTTTTTTTTCTCTGAAAACATTATAATTAATTTTCGCCCTTATCTCATTTATACTTTATTAAAAATAAAAAGCTGTGAGTTGGGTCGTTTTCACCTTTTGAAATTTTAAACAGTCCTAAACTTAATTTACACACGTGAATTTTAACAAAAACTGACCAATTAAACCTTCCTTCAAGCTGTGATTTTTAATTAATTAAACTAAACTTACTAATTTATTAATTTAAAAACACAACCATCCCATTTCAAAAAAAATTTCGATAATACGAACACGTGGTAAAGACGAACGTCAAACACTCGACGCGAGTCGCTAAAGGACTGACTATATAACGGCCAGGATAATATCGAAAGGCTCGCGCACTAAAAACCGCCCAGAAGGATAGTCAGGTGGATAATTACCAAAGAGAAATTAACAGAAAAAAAATACAATAGAAAAAATTGTTGTCTTTGTATTGTTGTGTACGTATTTTTCTTAGCGTTTTTGGACTAAAAAAATTTTTTTTGGAGGTTTTTGAACAACACAATAATATTTAATGAATATTTAATAAAATAAAAAAAAATTTAATTTTTAACAACATTTTGAGTGTAGTTAGACAATATCAATAAAACGGCAATCAATTTTTAAAATTGTGCAATTATTTAAAGTGTTTTTGGACAAAAATATCAATTTTTAGCTGTTTTTGAACAAAACAATAATATTTTAAAAAATTATTATAACTCGGCAATATTATTGTTGTTTGTAAAAACAACATTTTTTTTAGTGTTTGTCTATAACAGAAAACAATTTCTTAGCTGTTTTTGGACAACACAATAATATTTTGCAAATAACAAAATTAAAAAACTTTTAGTTTTTTTAGAAAATAATTTTAACTTCTAACAAACTTTTTTGAGTGTATTTAGACAAAATCTATAAAACTGCAATCAATTTTTAAATTTGTGCAATCATTTAAGCTGTTTTCTGGCTAAAAAATATAAATTTATTAGCTGTTTCTGAACAAAACAACAAAACAATAATATTTTAAAAAAATCTTATAAGTGGACAATTTTACTGTTGTTTGTTAAAAACTCAAATTTTTTTAGTGTTTTTTTTAATTGTTACAGCTTGACAATTTTATTGTTGTCTGTAAACCCAAATTACATATTTTATTAGTGTGTTTAAATAAAAAACTAAAAACAATTTCTTAGCGGTTTTTGGACAACACTTAAAGTGTTTTTTGACAAAAAATATTATTATATCTGCTGTTTTTAATAAAACAGTAATAATATTTTGACTAAACATCAATTTTTGAGTGTTTTTGAACAATAAAACATTAATTTTTTAACCGTTTTTGAACAACGCCGTAATATTTTACGAGTTACAAAACTGTACAATTTGTAGTCTTCTTAAGAAATAATTCGAGATTTAAATTGTTTTTTGACTGTATTTGGTCAAAATTAATTCAATTAAGATTATTTTTAAATGTGGTTAATTTTTTGTAGTAACTTTGAAGAAAAGATAGCAACTTGTTAACTGTTTCAGAACAAAAAAATAATGATTTTTATAAGTTTTTATATAAATACAAAAATTTTATAGTTTTACAATTACGAAATAGAACAACTTTTTATTCTTTTTAAAATTAATTCTAAACTTTAATGAAAAAAGCATTATTTTGAGTATACAGGGTGTAACATTGAAAACTTCTACCTCTAATAACTTTTAAACAGGCAAAGATAGAAAATAGAAGGGGGAAGTAGGATGGGTATGTTATTTGGTCTGTAAGTGTTAAAGTATTAGCACCCCAATCCCAACCCCTAAAAACTTAAATAGGATTATAATGTGTGTTCGTTTAAAAAAAAAACTCGTAGCAAGCCATGACATTGTTACGTATGTCGTACATGAGCCCATACAACAACAAAATTTTTATTATTTACATTATTCATGTATTGTTGGTTGCCTACTGCCATTTTACCCGTCACAAATGTCTTCTCTTCCCGCCAAAGTAAGCTTGGTCTTAGTGTGTTTTTCTGTGGTTGCCTTCGTGGTGTTTTTGTTTTCCAAACATTCTTCATTTTATTTATCAGTATTTTTCAATACTAAATTTTGTGTTTTCTTTGATTTGTAATTATGGTGTACACCAGTGAACAAAAGGCTTTTTTGTTGGAAAGTTATTTCCGAAATGGAAAGAAAGTTAACGGTGTTTGGAAATATTCAATTCAGCCGTGCCTGGTGGAGTTTCGAGAAGCTTTTCCTGACGTTGTTGTGTATAAAGAGTTTAAAAATACTCTCCACCGAAGTGTAAGACTGTTTCGTGAAACTGGGTCCGTTACACGTAAAGAGAGCAGTGGAAGACCAACTAAACGAACAGAAAAAGTTATTCATGCTGGACAAGAGATTCTACAGCTACAAGATCTAAAAACGTTGACTAGACATCTGTCTCAGAAAGTTGAACTTTCTGTGAGTACATGTCATAAACTCCTACGAGAAGATTTCATACGTACCCTTATCGTCTTCAAGCCGTTCAAAAGTTACGACCCGTTGATTTCCCTAGAAGATTGCAGTATTGTCAGTGGTTTTTAAACAACATTGCAAATAATAATGAACTCTTTCAAAAAACTTTCTCTACGGATGAAGCGTGGTTTTGCCTGTCTGGCTACATGAATTCACAAAACATGAGAATTTGGGCAACAGAACATCCTCATGAAATTGTAGAAGAATCTCTCCATTCACAAAAAGTAGGTATTTGGGCAGCTATCAACAGTTTTGTAGGTAATTAATAAATATTTTTATAAAAATGTATTTTTGTTTTAATTGTCGAAAAGTGAGGTTATGAGATCTGTCAGTTTGACAAGTGTGTAAAAAATTAATCACAGACATACAAAACAATTGTTTTTTAGTTTCAAAGCACTCTAGAGTTTTTTTTTAAAAAAACACGCGATACTATTTCTAATACATCAAATGAAAGGTAAAAACCGGTGGAGTGTGACAAAAAAAACGCATCAAAATATCTTTATTATTAACCTCGATATAAAGAAAACAAATGATGACCGGAATTTTTTTCCGCACAATAATTAACCCCCTAACGAGAAAAAAGAAACTTGAAGTTGCTAAATGTTATCATAAATCCTCTCATCGTAAATGCAAATAAAACAAAACTCACGTTAAACTCCGATGAAGTATTCATTCAGCCGGATGGCGCACTAACTCATTATTTTAGACCTGTGAGAGAGTATTTAAACAACAGGTACCTGAACAAATGGATAAGTCATCAAACATCCGTTCATCAATTATTTTATTTTGTCATCATTATTAAATTTAATTATTAAAATTGATCAATTACTTGAGATGTTTTTGAACAAACTTGTTTTTGATTAAAACTATAATATTTTAACAAATTGTCATAACTGAACTAACTTTCTGTTGTTTTTAAACAAAACACCAATTTTCTGAGTGTTTTTAAACAATAAAACTTAATACTCTTGTTAGATGTTTCTGAACAAAAAAATATTTTGACAAATTGGTAATTTTTTTTGTTTTTTACATAACATCAATCTTCTAATTTGTTTAGTAAACATCAATAATTTCTTAGATGTTCTTGAACAACATTAATTTTTGACATTATTTTAGTTTTTAAGGAACAATTTTTTGAGTGTATTTGATCAACATCAAAGTTAGTAATTTTTTTTGAGACGTTATTAAACAAAATAACATGATATCGTTTTTAATTAAAAAATGTTTTTTTACAAAACTGTTAAAAATAGGCTTTTTAATTGTCATTTTTGATGTTAAAAGTGTCATTTTTTGACAAACGTCTTAAAAATAATTCAAAGCATATATTAAATAAAGTTTATCTAAATTTTGTTTTGAAAATTAATAAAACGTTTTAACAAACACATGAACAACTTTTTATTTTAAATAAGTACAAACCAACATTTTAACTAGTTATTAGTATTAACATTTATAGTAAAATTAAAACAATTTGAATTTGTAATTCCCTGCGGAGCCATCATACTTAACCTGGTTTTACTGTCAACATGTGTGACACATCTATTTTCTGTAGAAATACTACTGGTAGTACTGGTGGTCTTGCTAGTAGTTGCAGCAGAATAAAGTATTTGGCCCGCAATTTCCTTCTTCTGTTTCAGTGAATTTTCAATGTAGCCTTCAGCTGTCGAAGATTTCCATCCTCCGTGTCTTTTGATGGTAGTAAGATTTGCACCGGAATCTGCTAACAATGTCGCCGACGAACGACGAAAACAGTGTCCGGTATAGAGTATAGAGAGGATTTGGTAGATTTAAAAACTCTATCTGCAGTGTCGGTAGGCATTTTACCAAACATGTTAATTCCAATGGGATTCTTCACTCATGTATTCTTCATATATTTAAAAAAAGTCGTCTATGGTCAGCGTTGGGTGGGCGGAGTGCTATATATTTTCTAAAAAAGTTTAAGTAGAATTTACCAGCAACACTGAAAGTCCAAGGCACTTTCGTTTTGGTATCTGGTATGGTCACAACAACCGAAGTGCCCAAATCTTCGATATTGTTGATGGTCATCTCATCTGACATAATTCCTCTCGGCGCGGAGACACGCCTCGAAGACACCCACTATTGCTGCGACTTTCATCATCAGATACTTTTCGTCTTGTGCTTCTGTGAGAAATTTGTCGAAATGCGTCTTCGTCAAAACTTTTGACTTTTTTTCTTGATATCCTTCACCCTTCTGTTTTAAAAAAGCAATAAGTTTATAATGTTTGCTTATATCTTAATCTTGCTTTATTTTTAACATAGTTTTAATCATGGAATAATTTGCTCACAGAGTTGACGATTTCCATATCTTGGCTTCTTTCTCAGAATATGCCAGTAAAACACTTTCGATACATTTCCCAGGAACATTTTTAATGTAGCACCATTCCGAAAAGCGTCTATAAGCGATTTAGTACTGTTCTTTTGATTTCGCCGGCAATAATTCCAATGTTGCTCGACTGGCGGCTTCTTCGATTTCAGCAGAGATGGGTTCGTTTCTCGTAACACTCATTATCGAGATTATTCATTATACTTATAATATGATCAGAAAATGCTGTCAATATTTTTGCGTTTTTTTTGTAACTAACAAGACTAACAACAGCACTGGTTGCTACGAAAATTTGGTTCAAAACATTGCGATCTGTGTGGTATTATTTTTTGATTTCTTATTTTTATTAAGTTTAACGTTTATTCGATTGTTTTGTAGAAAAAATAATGTATGACATACGTGTTAAAAGTGATTTAATTTTGTTCATAGAGTTAAAAAAACTCGCTACGCTCGTTTTTTAATCATCTCTACTCTCAAAATAAAATCTTACTTTTAACACTAATATCATAAATAACTATTTTAAACAATTTTTTGGTATTTTGCGTTTAGTAAAACAAGACTATTTCAAGCACATTGCCACACTAATTAAACCACTTTTTTTGTTTCTGTGCAATAAAACACTAATTTAGGTTATTTTTTCTCTATGTTCCTAAGCAAATAATTTCATAATTAATTACGAGTACTACTTGTTTTAAGACAACAGAACATCAATTTTTATGTTGTTTTTAAATGAAACAACAGCATTTTAAATTACCTGCTAAAATTAAAAAAAATATTGTTTTAGATAAGCAAACACAAATTATTCGACTCTGTAGAAAACATTTTTTTTTTAAATTGTTCAATTTTATCATTGTTTTTAAACAAAAAACACAATTTTCTTAAACAAACCTTAATATTACACTTGATTTTGAACAATCAATTTATTGTCTATCTGTTTTAAAGCAAAACAATTTTTGACTACTTTTTTTTGACTACGTTTTCGACAAGATAGAAATTTTTCTAGTTTTTTTACATTAAAATATTTTACAAATACAAAATTGGTCAATTTTTAAAATTTTTAAAAGATTTATTTTAAAGAAAAATAAATTGATTGAGTTGTTTTTGAACAACAGTGAAAAGGCTAAGTTTTGAGGTGTTGTGGAACCAAAAACAATACTTGTTTAAATGTTTTTGTGTCAAAAATTTAATTGTTGTTGCCAACAAATTGTTTTAGTCCAGAACTAAACTAATTTTACTTCTTTTACCTTTTTTTAAGCAAGAGAACACCAATTTTTTAGTTGTTTTAAATAAAACAACAATATGTTACCAAACTTTCTTATAAGACAAATTGAAATTTTGTTGTGGGACAACAAATAAACATTTTTTGGCTTTGTCCAAAACAAGGAACAATTTCTCTAGTATTTATAAATAAAACTAGACAACAGTTTTACAAATTAGGTTTTTTATAAAAAAACACAAATTTATTATCTACATGTTTTTGGATAAAACAAATTTTTGGGGTTTTCTAGAGGTTTTTGAACAACACAATTTTTTTGCAATTATTAAACGAAACAACATAATTTAAATAACACAGTGCACTGTTTCTGTATAAGAAACAGCAGTTTTTCTTAAAGGTTTATTGTTGTTTTTAAACAAAAAACACTCATTTTGTGACAATTTTTTTCAAAAAAAACAAACATTTTTTTTAGTGATTTTAGTGTAAGTAAAAACTTAAACAAAAATCTAAAATCTTGTAATTTTGTTGATTTTAAGAATAAAATCAAATTTTTATTTGTTAATTGTTTATTAATAACAAAGCAAAAAAGTTTAATTGAACTGATTTTTGTCGTTTTTCGGTTAAAATATCAAAAGCGTTCTTTCTAGTTTGTACAAAAAAGAGCTAAAATAATCCCCAAATTTCTGAAAATCCCCGAAATATAACTGAAGATGGTAAACTTAATAACTCCCCAAGCTTCCTTTATGATTGACATCTTTGAATATAAATCCAACATTTTCGATATTACGTTCCTTAAAGCTCATATCTTGACCCAAAAAGAAAATCTGGAAATTCACTTTGAACACGACAAAACTATTCTAATTTATTTGTTTATTTTCGTGAAACGATAATCCGAAAACAGAACAAAGGTGACATTCCAGGATAATTAGCAACTTAATAATACATTCCTGGTAATAATAATGATTTATCATGGAAAGTTTCAAGATGGGTTGGGAGAACTAAATCCGACATCGATTTAGTCTCGAAAAGGAGCTTTTCAACTCGTATCCAGAATAATTACGAAGTACGATGAAACCGGCCTTAATTTCGTTATTGATTTATTTTTATCAGTGGTTCAAGGTCGGAAACGGGAAGAGGAAGCCGACCATCAGCAGGGAGATAAGCGGGACTTCACCCAAATTTCAAGCGAAATTAAAAAAAGTTAGAGGAAAAAGCTAGTTTCTTCCATAAAAAACATAAATAAATCCTGACAATGTATTTTTATAATTTGCGGTTCTAAAAAACTTATTACGAAACTTATTTGAGTGCTGGAATAGTCTTATTAATAAGACGCAAATTCGTAGTTCCTTTAATTTAAAAATTTTAATTAATAACAAATAAATTCTTTCTTCTATATACACAAATACACACAACATTTTTTTTACAGTCGGTCATCTTTAATTTGTTAATTTTCACTTCAAAATCGTAATCAGTGATCTCAAAAACACTAAAGTATAAAATTTATTATTTATGTTATAAATAGATATTGAGTCTGTCAATTTAGATTTTTCAATTTTTACAAGAAAACTGTGATCAGCGATTTCGATAACTCCTCGTTTAATATTTTGTCAAATTTTGTAAATATTGAATTTTAAATGCTCTTAAAAACGACTTGGTAAATTACCAAAAGCAACAGCAAGGCAAAACAATAAAAATGTAAATTTTAGGAAAACAGAGTGAAAACATTAGAAAATCATATTGTCCCACACCTGCTACGAAAACACATTTTTCTCTATAAAAGAAATTTAAATTCGAGTTGGAAAACTATTAAAAATCAATTGAGCGAAAACCAGGTCAAATTCCTCAAGAAACTTTACTAAATCGTAATTATCACAAAGACCAAATAATCCTGCAGGTTGTAAATCCTAGCGCCCTCTAATATTCCACCGTTCAAACTATCAGAAATCAAAGAATTGAGTGTTGCAGGAGAGAAATAGCAGGAGTGTAAGATCGTTAACAGAGGGCAGCAGGAACGTGATTTCCTCACCGAATTCCCGAAATTTTCGAGACATCCACATTTAAGAAAATCAAAGTTTTGTCGAAGTTTCGAGATTTATGTCTGTGACAATTCAGTGATTTGCAGGTGTCGGATTGATGTGAATCAAGTCTGTTGGTGGCGGCGGCACCGTTGTCAAGGCAACCATCACCGAGAGGTTTGCTTCCAGAATCAATCCCAGCGATAAGTTTTATTCTTAAAACGATAGAGTTTTGTCATTGGATGAAATACGGCATGCCTTTGGAAAGTTTATTGTGTCCGACGTTGAAGAGGCGACGCCTCCTCCTCTCAAATTACAAAACGTCGACTTGGAAAGATTCAGTGTGAATGGAAACGGCGCAACAAAAAAATCGAACGATTGGTGCCAACAAAGGGGAAAATTGGACAAATTAAAAACGGATAATTTGATTTTAAAATGCTCGAAAAGCATTTTTTTTCTCTTACAGATTAGGGCCTAGAGATGCTTAAAGATGAGAAAAAAGGTAAAGAACTATTCTAATTTTCTAATACGTACTTGTTAAGACCTATTTTGAAACGCATTCAAATAAAAAAATATTGAAACACTTTAAACAAAACCTAAGATTTTCTTCAATCAACTTCACGATAATTGGTGACTTAATTAGCCAAGTCAGGTCAGGTCAGGTCAAGTCAAGTCAGACCTATTTTGTAACGCATTCAAATATCACAATATTGAAAGTTTAAATAAAACTTAAGATTTTCTTCAATCATCTTCACGATAACTGGTGACTTGATTAGTCAAGTCAGGTCAAATCATGTCAAGTCAGGTTAGAAATTAGTTTCGTTTTTGAGAATATTTCGCTAAACTTTTTTTTTAACAATGAGATAAAGTTGCAGCACGAATAATGTGTCTCTTTTATTCGAGATGCTTGCTAATTATATGTCTGCAGTAGCTCTAGAAAACACATTTTAGTGTCTGCAAATTGCGCTTTATAAAGTCAAAAAAAAGGAATTAAAAATCCACTGCAGACATTCACGTCTGCCGAATAGTTTTTAAAAAATTAACTCTAATTTTTATTATAAGGAAAATTTTGTGATACATCTAATAAAATAGTTTTGAAAACCGTTTATTGCTTCTTTCTAAAGATATTTGCTAAATTTTCCAAGACTTAACGAAGGTTAAATTTTTATTTATTCGAGAATTTTCTCGAACATATACAATTATTTATTTTTTTGAAATCAAGAATGCCGTCGCGAAGATAAACATTTATATTTTTTTTACAAAATATTTTTCTCGATTTATTTTGAGAACATTTTACCGTACTTTTACACTTCTTTTTCTCTCAATTTTTTGGAGAATTTTTTATCAAACTTTTACAACAATTTGTGCTTAAATGCGTAAATTTAAACTGCCAAATCCATCTCGTCGTGATCCAGAACAAGATAAAAATGGACTTCCATCTGCATCTTCAAAGAAAGTAAGTCTTCCACATTGGGATCAAGGCGATTGCCTTTCAAACCCTCGCAAAATAAGTCCTGGAACAAGAGGGAGGAAAATCAGAGTTGAAAGCAATCATTTAGCTCTAAATTTGGAAAAACTAATAGAAGCATATCATTACGACGTTAAAATAACTCCTGAGACGCCGAAATCGCTACTTCGCGATGTGATGAAACTTTTCGGCCAAAAAAACTACCCAAAAAATCATCCAGCTTTTGATGGTCGTAAGAATCTTTACTCTCCAATAAGTCTTCCATTTGGGGATTTTAATATAAAAACTGATTCAGTTGTCGTAGAAGGAGATAACGGCCCAAAAGAGTTTAGAGTGGAAGTAAAACTAGCCCGAACTGTTGATTTAACTCCTCTACATAACATTTTCATGACTCGACAATCGCCTCAAGATGCTCTTCAATGTTTGGATATAATTCTGAGAAACGCTCCTGCTAATACCTGTATAAGTTCAGGACGATGTTTTTTTACTCCTCCAAGAGGCCAAATTATTTCTCTTGGAGATGGCATGGAAATGTATTATGGCTTTTATCAATCTGCAATTAGAGGAGGAAAAATCTTACTGAATGTAGACGTCGTTCACAAACCTTTTCCAAAATCTTTAAATCTTTTGGATCTTGCTTGTGAGTTGGGAAGCAATCATAAAAATACTATGACTAGAGACCAACTAGTTAAACCTCTGGATTCTTTTGTTGAGAAGCATTTAAAAAAGTTTATAAAACAATTGAAAATAGAATACGAGATTACAGGAAGAAAAAGTACCAAAAGAACCTACCGAGTCAATGATTTAGGCCCTCCACCATCTGAAGCCGAATTTACACTAAGTAACGGCAAAATTACAACAATAGAACAATATTTTGAAAATGAGAAACGCTATAAACTTCGTTACCCACATTTGCCAACTGTTTGGGTTGGTTCCAGAGAACGTAAACCAAAAGTTCTACTTCCACTTGAGTTTTGCAAGATTGTAGCTGGCCAAGCTGTAAATCGTACAATGACTGAAAAACAAACAAATGAAATTATTAAAAATGCTTCAACTTCGACCAGTAGCAGAAAAGATAAAATTATGACATTTTTAAACCAAACAAAATATAACCAGGATGCTTGTATTAGAGAGTTTAAAATTTCGGTTAATAACCGTTTCGAACAACTGAATGCTCGAGTTTTAGAACCACCGAGTTTACTCTATAAAAAGAATGCTGAAATCAGACCAACCAAAGGTGTATGGAGAGCTGATGGAAAACAGTTTTTCGAAGGAGCAACCATCAAAAAATGGACAATTGCTTGTTTTACCAGAGAACTAAACCGAGAAATGAATCAATTAGCTGAGATGATTTACAGAATGGCAAATTCCAGCGGTATGATCATCTCTTCTAAAGCCCTTCCTCCATTTGTCCACATTACTGGCCGTCAGGGCTTGCAAGACATCACCAATTACTTGGAGAAGAAAAAAAATTTCGACCTAATTTTTGTTGTAGTTCCAAACGGTGGTCGTCAGTACTCGTATGTAAAAAAGGCGGCGGAATTAAACGTTGGTTGTGTCACGCAATGCGTCAAAGAAGGCACTATGAGCAAACTCAATTCAGCAATAGTTGGCAACATTCTTCTCAAAATTAACAGCAAACTTAATGGTACCAACCACAAATTTACTGATATTTCACGCCCACCGATACTAAACAAACCATGCATGATTATGGGCGCCGATGTTACGCATCCAGCCCCTGAAGCAAAAGACGTTCCAAGCGTTGCAGCTGTTACTGCCTCATACGATGCATCGGCTTTCAGATACAACATTTGCTGGCGACTTCAACCACCAAATGTTGAAATTATTGAAGATCTTTCTAACATAACTTACGACCAGTTGATGTTTTTCTATACAAAAACTAATGGTCTGAAACCTGAAAGTATCGTATTTTTTCGTGATGGAGTTTCGGAAGGACAATTTGTAGAAGTAAAACAAACAGAAATTTCAGCAATACAAAAAGCATGTGAAAAGATCCAGAAAGAAGAATATCGGCCGAAAATAACGTTTCTTGTAGTGCAGAAAAGACATCACACACGACTGTTTCCCATCGATCCTAAGGATTCAGAAGATAAGAATAAAAATGTTCCGGCGGGAACATGTGTAGATTCGCATATAACAAATCCTAATATGCAGGATTTCTACTTAGTATCTCATGCTAGCGTTCAAGGAGTGTCCAAACCTACAAAGTATTGTACCCTGTGGGATGATAATGATATGACCAATGATGAAATTGAAGAATTGACATACCATCTCTGTCATATGTTTACGAGATGCAACAGGTCGGTGAGTTACCCAGCACCGACTTATTATGCTCATTTAGCAGCTGCTAGAGCTAAAGTCTATATCGAAAATGATAAATTGAATTTAAGTGATCTGCGGAGACATCAAGACACTTACCAAATACGTCAAAACATTTTGGACGAAAAACCGATGTTTTTCGTTTAAATCGAATATAAACTTGATTGACTTCGACTTCTGGAACGCAGAACAAGAAGCAAAGCACCCAAAATTCTAAAATCCATCTATACTTTTGGACTTTTTGTATAACATACCTTTTTATTTTTATATATTTTATTATACCTGCTTTATAAATAAAATATATATCTTTTTAATTATAATGTTTTAATTAGAACATTATCTATGAGTTTATAAATATCATTTAGTACAATCGAAAAACAACACTGAATATATAATTTTCTATTAAAAATTTTTTTGCTTAGAAAATTATAAAAATTTCTCTGCATTTGTGTATGCTTCAGTTCCGTTCTGTTTATGAACAGTTAGAAATATTTTAAAAAAGTTCTCGTAAATGTTGCTTACAGTAATTAAATTTATAGAAAAAGACAATTTTATATTATATTTATTGCAGCAACTACTCTATATAATATACTATATAGTAATTACTCTAACAAAATAAAAAAATAATCAGCAATTTTAAAGTTAGAATGGTAGCAATATGTTTTGAGAACTCCAGTTGTTACAATAACATTAATAAAATAATTGCAATTCTCAAAACCAAAAAATTAAAAAATTGTGTTCTTCATTTTATACATATGTATTTGATCATAAGTTGTAGCCGAGTTTTTTGAAATTAGGTAAAGTATTAAATCTGCTTTATTGCCGTATTGACCATATAATGTTTTCCAAATCTTACCAGTTTACTTTTTCTTAGAAAAATTTGCTCTATGATATAGAAGCTCAAAACTACTGTTAGTTTATAAAAACGCTGATATATTGCCTAGTCAAAAAATGTGTTTGTTTAGTGCACTTAAATTGTCACTAAAATCTTGTGTTTACTGACAATCGACGAAAAAAAATGGTCTTTGATGTAGGTACTGAATGAAGTTTCTTAGAGCATACAAAGCTGTTCACTTAGTTTTAATTTTTTAATATAAATATATTTGTTTTTTAGAATGTAAGAATTTGACGTTTTATGCATTACCAACTTTGTAAAATAAAATATTACTAGCAATTTCTGAAATTTAATAGTTCGAGATTGTCTCATTTTCTCTCCGGTTTTTAATTAAATTTAATATTTTCGTGTCGTTTTTTCATATATATAAATTGGTTAATGCGTTGAAACCTTAACAAAGACAAAACAGATCGATTCTTCATGTAATTTTTATTCAAATATGAAAGGTTAAGGCTTCGCTAAAAAGATATTCGAATCTAGGTTACACAAATGTTTGCTCTTTTATACATATTCTTTGTTGTAATTTTTACGATAAGTTTCTTTGACACTTTGTTGTTTATGATGCAAGTTTTACGGTTTTTAAAAGTTACATTATTACACTTTTACAACTAGTTTAGTTATTTATTCTTACAAAAATAAAGTAAGAACCGTCCCGTTCGTCGATATCTCAAAAATTCAAAACTCAAAACAAAATTTTTTGTTTAAAAATTTGAGGTGTAAAGTTCGAAAAAATTCAAAAAAGTTATTGTAACTTAGAATGTGGTGATTTTGATTCTGAGAGCAGTGATAAAGCTTGATTTACCACATGATTAACAAAACGAATAAATTTTTATCAGAATATAATTGCCAAAATATACAAAACTTTATTCGAGATCATAATCTTCATCATCATCTTCTTCATCATCATCATCATCAAGGTAGTCTTCTTCTGATTCTGAAGGCCAGGTCAAAAGATCACTCAAAGAACCGCTATACTCTGACGGCTCTGATGATTCTCCCTGCGACTTCACCACCTCTACAAATTTATTCCAGTGTTCTGCTAGTTTCTTCTTTACTTCTGTAAACAGTTTGCTATGTTGTGCTTGCATGGAATAAAACTTGTTGAACATCTTTTCATTAACATTGTTCATCTCTTCTGACAAATACTTTTCTACTTCTTCCAGTATTTTCTGTTCCATTGGCGACATATCTTCATCAGAATCAGAGTCAATATCTGAGGTGTCTTCTGGTTCAACATTTTCCTCTGAAGAAGGTTCTCCACTTGCGAATTTTGAATTAAAATTGCCTTTTCGCGAATTCATGACTTTTAGATAATTTAAAAAAAAAATTGATTTGTTTATGTTGATTCGAGTTGAAACATCTTGATTTTTGCTTAAATTTTAAACTGCAAATATGAAATCTGCAAAATATTTGTTGTTAAGCCAGAAAATACTCAAAATTAAATTAAAAAAGATTTTAATTTGAGATTCTTAAGTGAAAAAAGGTAAAATACGGTCTGAAAATGAATGTACTGGAAGAAATAAAGAGTTATTATACGAAAAGTATTGCAACTGTTGTGCAATTTTCACTAAAATTAATTTCTACTATGTACACTAATACAACAACAATAAATAAATAACTCAGTATTCATACATTGCCGCAGCTTTACTAATGTTACTTACTGTACTGGCTTGTTTTGCTCTTACTATCTGACTAAATTCCAGTCAGTCTCTCGCCTTATATAATCAATTGTCCTTGCTAGAGTGTGCCAGATGTTTTGTGACCTTGCTAGATTTAATTGGAACCAATAGCTTGTTCTTCTGGATCGGTCATTTCATAGAATTTTACGCTTTGTTTCTGATTTATTGGTCAATAATTGTACGAGCGTTGTGAGTCACTTTTATGATATTTTCCCAAAAATACGCTTTCTCAAATTTTATAATCAGAGTAAACACCAAGTCCTAGTATATGATATCTCTCTCTGCTTTTGCAAACTCATTATGCTATAGAAATTTTTGAAAACAAATTTTGCTGGTATGCTATTCAAAACAGGTATTTTCTCGGACGTCTTGTGCAAAATGCGGATGTGTCCCACTGCCCCTCTTTTTTCTTCTAGCTTCTAGAGTCGCTTTCTGTAAGAACAAGTTGAGAAGGGGCAAATTAGACCACCTCCGTTGCGGCTGTAGAAGTAAACCTCATGGCACCTGTTACACCAAGACAAATAAGTTGTTCAAAGACACAGCTGCACTTCTGTGATCAATTAGTAACGAAATGTTAACATAGTTGTTCAGTTAAGGCCACGGCTACTTAATTTAATGACTGTTTACGTAGTTTTTACGACTATTTTACTTTTACGACTTAATTGGCGAGCTCTATATTTCTTGAATCAGGAATACCCAAGAGAAAAGTTCTAAAGACTATAGTAATAAGATAAAAAAAAAATGCAAACTTAATTTTCTTCGACTCTCCCCACCACCGACTTCTTAAAAAACAATCCTAGATACGCCTTTGACAATCTCCTTTATTTCGATATCAAAAAATTGGCAACCCTAATTATTAAGGGTGTATATTCCTCTACTTTTTTTAAGGGGGTATTCTGGTGTAGAGACATGAATTTGAGGTGTTTTTTCGGGCGCTATAAATAAAAAACAAAAAATATTTTTTCTTCCATTTTTTGGCAAGATATTTATTAATATTTTAAGAATAGATAAAAAAATAAAAAATGTCAAAAAGTTAAAAACTCAAAATGTTATACTCAAAAGTTGTTGAAGTAGGGGATTGAAAAAAAAATGACGCGCCAAGTTTGTCACGATTGAAACCCTTCTAATGATCCGAAACAAAAAAATAAAAAAATATATTAATTTAGATGAATGCTGCTATCGTACAAACTAAGAAAAAGTGTAAAAAAATTTTTTTTGTTAAATTCTGGCTGTTTGAAAAAAACAAAAATTTTTGTCCTAGTGTTTGCTTTTTCGGATTTTTTTTAAAATAGTAAAATTTTTTATTTTGTTATAATAATAGTTAGTACGATAGAGACATGTATTGAGAACACTCACACCAAATTTGAAGTAAATCGGTTAAGTAGAACCTGAGAAATCATGACAAGCTCTTTGAAAAATGTAGTTTTGAGAAAAACGCGTTTAAAGTTTCGGATCCCAACGTCTTTTGTTCGATTCGTTTCGGTCTAAAATGACTTTTTGGCTGATTTCAAGTTGAGATAATACCGGTAGTATCGCAAATTTTAATACTTTTACATGACAACAGCGAATCACAGCCCCGAATTTGTCTAATTTTCCATGGAAACGAAGATACTACTGGTATTATCTCAACTTGAAATCAGTCCAATATATCTCTGAAAATAATTATTATTTTAACAAATCTTTTTAAATACAAAATTTTGAAAGGTTAAGCTTTGAAAATATCAAAAAAAAATGATTTTTTTCAAATTTCTACACTAGACTACT
This sequence comes from Tribolium confusum, assembly GCA_029207805.1. Classification (NCBI taxonomy): domain Eukaryota; kingdom Metazoa; phylum Arthropoda; class Insecta; order Coleoptera; family Tenebrionidae; genus Tribolium; species Tribolium confusum. The sequence goes on along the minus strand of JALGAY010000007.1, from coordinate 6,408,382 downwards.
CCCTTAAGTCAAGTATTTTTAAACGTCTCATTATAACACCCCAATTATGCTATTCCAACTTCAGTGTACCTACAAGTTTCATAAACAAACAGTTTCCACACTTCGTTATCATTCATCAACGACCCGTCTAAAATTATGTTGTAACTTCCAACAAAATTATTTACTAATCCTCTCCTCACTCAACTATTTAACTTTGTAAAAAGTTTCATTTCAGTTGAAATTGAAGTAAAAAAAGTTTTATAGTGTGGTCAGCTAGATATAAAAGTTTTTCTCGGTTTTTATTACTGTGGGGAGAATGCCTAGACATTGACTCAATAATGAAGAAGGTTTTGCCAGTCTAAGCAGAAAAAATATTTCTGACTTGTTCTCTTTACTTATTTACATGAATTTCTAATATTTATAATTTGTCTGAGTGCTTTCTACTGTTTTGTAAGTTTTTGGTAATTAACTTAGTAATAAAAATTGTAATATTTGGTGTAAACTAGTTAAGTATTGATCGGGGAGTTTTTCAGAGGGATTATGAGGGTTTTGAGGTGGTCACGGAGTGGTTAATGCAAATTAAGTTTTGTAATTTCGTAATTAATAATGCAATAACCTTTATTAAGCTGTTTGCATTAAATTTACAAAAAGAACTGTTTATTTAAAAAAACTCGCAGCTAGTAAGGAAAAGGAGAAGTTTGTCCTATTTGAATTCTAAAATACATAAAAACATCTAATTTGTTTTTTATATGTACATTAGGGTGGTACAAAAAAATCGAATTTTTTTTTAACTTCCGACACTGAAAAATTGGTATCTAGGCATCTTTAAAACATGCTTTTTAAAGATGAGCTCTTAATTTTAATAGAAAAGACCCCCTCATCTCAATTTTTTATTTTTTCTTTAGTTCTATTTGGTAACATTCATATCTCGTCACTACTTCATTGTAGAGAAAAATTTTATTTACATTTTTTGTAGAAAATTAAACGCTTTAAAAAGATATTTTACAATTTTTTATAGATATTAGCGTTTAGAAGATATCAGAGATTAAAGTTTGAAGAATTTACCAAAAGTTTCTTTTTTTACTTCTAAATTTTATAACTCGTATAACAGTAAATTTAAAAACTAAGATTTGTAGCTAGTTATTCGCTTTATTCGCTAGGGGCGACTTTTGAAAACTAAAAAATGAAATATTGGAGAAGCATTTACTGTCAAATATTACAGTTATTACGGCAGCTTCTATAACTGCAACTGCGCTGTAGATTTGTATAAAAACCAATACATTTGGTAACTTTAAAAACACTCTGTATATTAAGCTTTCAAATCGTCCTATTTGCAAAGTGTATGGAGCGAAAAACTAGCAAAAATAAAAAAATTACTGCTTTAGAATTAGACGTATGTACAGTGGCGAGCAAAAAAAAGGGAGACAATAGATTATTTGGTGTCATTTGGTGGTTTTTTTTGCTCTCGAGTGTACGTAAAAAAAGACTAAAACAAAGCTAAATAAATTAAAAATAGAAAATAAAAAAGAATTATAACTACAACAAATTAAAAACAAATTTTTTGACAATCAGCAATGGAATTTTATAAGTTTAAGATATCTACTGCCCAAGCTTAGTTCAGTTCTAAACCGTTCTAAGCTGATTCTGAAATTTTTGTTCTGTTCGATGATGCAGGAGTAATACAATTTGAGGGTTCGTTCTATACTAATTTATTCATTCAGAAACTTAACAATATATAAACTATTTACAGTGATCCTAAACCAAAATAACATAAAAAGTAATTTCCAAACAAAGAGAATTAAACTTGATTTATAAACATTTATATAGTCGCTGTAAAAATGAAAGTTATTAAATGCAAGGTAAGTAAGTCATTGCTCTACGGTTAATTGATTACTAAGGCTTAATATTTATTACTAAACAATGAGGATGTGTAACTAAAAGCGCTGACAAATAATGCAACATCCGTTTAGAATTTATAAGAATTAATAAGAAAAAAATCTGTTTAATTGAAGATTAAACATGTTCAAAAAAAATTTTTTTAAGATAACGTCGCCGTCGTATGACAGCAATGTATTTAAGAAAGAAATTTTAATATGATTAAATCTGTAAACGTCTATAAAATAATAAAATCAATAAAAATCTATAAAATTTTAAATACACTCAGTAATTGAGATAATCTTTATTTTCATTAATTTTAATAAATAATTTTTTAAACGTTCTCAAAATGACGGTTTATCATGACATGTCTTCCGAAAAATTTTCTTATTTCACGGAATTTAAACTTTTGAGCATCCTTCTTGTCATTTAACATTTTTTTGTTACCCATCCCTCGTCTATTAAACACAAGCACCTTTTTATGGCGTTTTTCCTTCCTTCCCTAATTGACCTAATTTATCTAGTCGCTACTAAAAAATTAATAAACATCGTTTACAAGTTTTTATCTCGATAATTACAGCAGCTGCTTTTATTTTTGAATTTAAAAAAGCACGAACATCACGTAATACCTTTGAGAGAAGTTTTAAATGCTGGTGTCGTGTCAGGGCCGGCTCCGTTTTCGAATTACAATTTAATTGAAATTGTGCAATTGCATGGCTTTTCTATTCCGGTTTGTGTCGACCATCTCCGGAATAATTTACGCAGAAAACAATCCGGTCTGCGGTCGACGCTATGAATTATGATAGGATCCGGATGAAATTATGACGAATTTCCAGGAAGAGCTTTTAGGGGAAGATACTTACTGAATAAGAAAGAGAGACAAGTGCGAGTGGAACTCGAAAGACCCAGAATTTCGTTCTGTTATAATTAATAAATAATACTACAGAATTTTTTTAAAAGACGCACTATAAATAAGTAAAAAAGATTTAAAAATTGTTATTATTGCAGTGTCTATAAGTGTCCAAATGTACTGGCTTTTACACAAATCTACGGCGCAGCTGTAGTTATAAAAGCTACCGTAATATCTGTAATAATTTTGGCAGTAAATTCTTCTCTAATATTTCATTTTTTAGTTTTCAGAGGTCGCCACTAGCGAAGTGCATAGAGAGAATCTTATTAATTATTTTTTTATTTAAAACCTTTTAATGTTAAAAGTTAAAAAAATAATATAGCAACATTTTATTTAAAAAGGTTGTTTCAAAAAAAAATATCAGAGTATTAAAACATTAAAATAATTATTGTTAATACGTTATCTCAAAAATTTAAATAAATTAAAAATGCTAATAATACGTTAATAAAATTGTGTTTTTATAGCCATTCAAACACCATATTTTATTTTCTTAAAAACTTTTATAATTTAGCCGAAATTCACTTATTTTATTGACACATTTGGCAAATCTTGTATATGGAGTGTCCCTAAAATAGTGTACAAGCAATGCACAGGCATTAAAATAAGTATAATATTAATCTAAAAAAAATCAAAAACACATTCAGCCAAAAACAGGTTTTAGAAAATGTCGTTTGCAAATTAACTTATTTGGAAAATAGCATTTACAAAATCAGTTTAGACATGTATCAAGGACTCATTGACAGATCTAAATAAAATTATATATTTATAATCTCATACATTTTCGTAATCGAAAATACGCAGATGGTAAAAAACAATTAGCAGTTCTCTGAGCTATTAAAAAAAAATTGATTCCATAAAGTAGCATTCTTTGTGCTTATAAACCATTTTTGGAACATCCTGTATACTAATATGTACATATACAAAGTATTTTCAAGTCACTTTAATAATTTTAACAAGTGATAGTCCTCGGTGGTAGTCACAACGATGCTAAAATCTCAAACATAGCCTTATCCATATGTTTATAAATTTAGAGATATACAATAGAATTTTTTTTAAAAAACATTGTTATACAAAGTTTTCTTAAAAAAAGATTTTTGAACAAAAATTTTTACAGTATGTTTTCTACAGGATTGTTAGAGCAACGCTCTAGATCTAAAATCAGTTTAAAACTGAAAGGAGCATGTGCAGTAGAAATTTTGAACATTGTTTTGAAGTCTGATTTTGAAAAAAAAAATTAAGCTGTATTGCTAATTGTCTAAAAAATTAGTTTTAATTTGGTGTCGTTGTAATTATCTTTCATTCTCTATTTTTAATTTGTCTAGCTTTGTTTTAGTCTTTTACGTACAGTCGAGAGCAAAAAAAAACACCAAATGACACCAAATAATCTATTGTGGTTTGATGTGGTCTAGTGTGGTTTAGTAAGAGCTGATGTGGTCAAGGCCGACTGTTTAGTTAAAAATAGTGTTCGTTTTTTTTGCTTGCCACTGTACAAACGTCTAACTTTAAAGCAGTATTTTTTTAAATTTTTTTGCTAGTTATCCGCTTTATACATTTTGCAAATGGAGCGACCTTAGAAAACTAAATATACAGGATGATTTTTTTATTTACTTCCGCTCGAGATTTCAAAAATAGGCAACACGTTATACAAATGATAAGCAACTTTGGAAAAACTACAAATAATCTAAATAAACTAACTCTGAAAGCACGGTCAAAGGTACTGTCAACAATGTTGACATTAATTCACAACTCTCTATGCCTTAATTTTAAAAATTAAATTTTAAAAAACCAGCGAAGTATAATGTGTTGTTTATTTTTAAAGTTTCGGGCAAGAGGAAACAAAAAAATCACCCTGTACAGAGTGTTTTTAAAGTTACTTTAAGAACTTTACCAAGTGATAGTCGACACAAAAACAAAATTTTAAATTTGGCTTATCTAAATGTTTATACTTTTGGAGATATACAATGTAAAAGTTTTTGCTTAAAAAATTGTTGTTCTGCATCGTGTATTTCAAAAAAATGTTTTTTGGAAAAAATTCTATAGTGTATATCACAATATTCTAGTAATATTTGAATTTGCCAGGAGAAATTCATCACGTAGAAAAACAATTATTTAAAAAAAAGTTCTAAATTTTATTTTTCGAAAATTATATACATTTATGTAAAACATTTTGGTTATTATTAAATGGCATTATTAAATATAAATATTTTTATTTATTTTTTTAGTTTGCTTTCTTACTAAAGCTACCACAAAACACTTTTGCGTTTTGTAATAATATTAATACTAAAAATTAGCCTGTTATAATAATAATTATGTATACTAAATACAGTGTAATTTCTTTTCTAGTGTTGGCAATAAACAAGTGTCATTCTTGCTAAATCAACTGTTGTGAAATTTATTTACTGTTTCTTCTTCTTCTAGAGTTATCTTATTTAAAAAAAGTTTTTTCGCACTGTCTTTAAAGTTTTATTTTTTTATAAACAATTAAAGTTAAAGTGTCATGATAGAGTCCGTACACTTTCAAAACAGCATGTTGGGTCATCATAATCTGTCAGCGAACGACACTAAACAGAATGATCAAGAATGACGAACGCCGCTGACCTTTCGCTGACCAGGTGCCGCTTGGCTTCCTCCCCTTAAATTTGCAAATGGGACTGGCCTGACACTATTTTGTCATCTGCACACTTTTATTGGTGTGCTGTTCTGAAAGTGTACGAACTCTACTATCTAATAGAAAAGGGTAATTTCACCGTTTTATGTTGGTAGCACTGAATATTAGTGTAACTGTGTTTACGTCGTTTAATATTTATAAAACGTTAAAAAAATAATATTTGAATTTAAAACTGAAGCCGTTTAATCGACAAATAGTACTAGACAGACTTTGCAATACTATTTATAACCTCAATTCTGACATAGAAAAGATGTTATACAGTTGGTCCGTAAATACAGGTTTTAAGGCAGTACAGTATAATTTTTCAAAAAATTATAACATTGACTTTTGACTATAACAAACAAACTGTATTTATCATGTCTAAAAACGTTCCCGAAATGACTGCGTCTGAAATGTCGTTTCTATATAAAACCCGCATAAAATTATTATCGGCCATGTAAGACGACATTTATGCAGGTTAATTTAAAGCAGGTTTAAAAATAAAACACCCACTAACACAGAACTTCTCTTAATTCCTACCTGAGGATGACAACTTTGTTGTCGAAACGTGCATCGTATCAAGTAAAGAAGTTTGGTGTTAGTGGGTGTTTTATTTTTATTTTTCATTTAAACACACCAAGAAGATTCAACAAGAAGATTAGACCAGATTTAATAATTAAATAAATTTTTAAATAATTATTTACGATTCTAAAACGACATTGTTTTTAAGTACTCTAACAAAATATTAAATAAAAAAGCGATTTATGAGTGTTTACATAATAGTTCACTAAATCTATTTCTTGCATTTTGTCGTAGATAAATATGTATATATGTAGGCGTTTCTGGAAATGATACATAAAGAATCAAACTTTCCATTAAACAAAAAATTATAATTATTGCTTTACTACATAATAAATTAGATATGCAAAAATCTTAAAAACGTTAAATAAATCTTTGTTATAGTCGTTGATTTGTTTAAATTACTAATTACAGACGCGTTCTCAAAATGACTTTTCTTGTTTTTGTATTAAATTTTTTCTTGATATTTATATTTATATTATAATTGAAAATAAATAAACAAAAATCCAAGCGTATACAACATACAAAGAATCAATCAATTTTATAGCAGTTAGCAACAGCTTGGAAAAATTGCTACGAATTGATGGAAAGCTCAGGAAAACGAGATTAAAGCCGTTGGTACGCCTTCAAGATGAGAATTATTAGGTTGGAAATTCGGTCGGGTGTAAGTTAACAATTCAAAACATATGGTGTTATAGCCGGAAAATATGTCTTTCGAAAGTAAAGTCAAGAAAAACTTTCTTAAAATCAAAACAACATTTTTATTGAGAAAACTACGACGTTAAAAAATTCTTTTCATTCCGTATTTGAAGAATTTTATTAAAATTTTTTTATTCTTGATTTCCAATACTTTTAATAAATACGGTTTTTATAAATTTGTAAATAAGCCAATTTTATTTTAAATGTGAAAAGCAATATGTTGGCAAAGCCACTTGAGCTGTAATTCTTTGAGGATTCGACAAAAATACGAGCAATTCTCAAAGACTTGATAAGATAAGACGCAGTTAATAAAGTCGGCTGAATGGAGAAATATACAAACGACTAAAAGCCAAATATAAAATAAAATAAAACCAATTTTGGTGGATGCGCCGGGAGAATTCTAATTAAAAATATGTAATAACAGTATAAACTGTTAAAAGACAATAAAAATGATACAATCAGTAGAAGTTTCAAGAAGTTTTCAAAGATTGGATCAGTCCTCTAGCAAACTTCTTTGGCTAAAATCCTTTTAAATTAAAGAAGAATTAAAGATAAGAACTTTGGTAAAATAAAAAAAATTGTGGTTCAAATATGACATAAAACAATTAAGTGGTACAACAAACAAGTGGTATAAAATACTGCAACAGTGTTGCTATCTAACTTCTACAAAAGCCCTAAGTCACTCGGATCTCAACTGTACTAGAAGCAATGAGTTATAGCAGGTAAAAGTCGAGTAGCTAGAATAGTCGCATACCTAATCATGTCTTTGTATAAGCAAACAATACGTCGTTGTGTGTTAGTTCGACTTAGCGAAAGACAGCAATTATTACAAGCGATTTTTTAGGTGATTAAAGTGAGCTGTTTACGTAAATTATTTTTGTGTTAAATAAATTATTTGGTTAGAAATGTAGCTTCTTAAATTATAAAAAATCAAAAACAAGTATATGTCACAATAATAAAAAAGCAGAGTTACAACTTAATCAACAAAAAAATAACATAAAAATGATAAAAAAGTTTAAAAACAAAAGGGACAAAGTAAGACTAAAAGATTTACCAGTACCTACAGAAAATGATATTATCAACTGAGAAAACAATTATGTTAATAAAACACAAATAAAAAAGTCTAAAAAAACTAATCAATTTATAAGAAACTAAATTAAAACAATAACTTTGCAAATAAAAGTAATGACAAGAAATAACCAAAAAAATTATAAATAGATGGGCAAAAAAAATCAAAACTTTGGCATTAATAAAAACTAATAAAAATCTGAATTAATAGGTATTTTGAAAAAATTACTAGATTTATAAACTACAATAATTTGAAAAAATAGACTCCAAAAATATTTCCCAAGATATAGTTCTGTGATTCTTTACGCTGCTTAGAAAAAAAAATTTGCTTAGATAGCAAATAGCACGTCCAGTCTAAAATAATTTGGCTAAGAAAACCAAAATAAACCTGATTTTATTTGTTTTTTAGCCAAATTATTATTTTAAACAAAAATTTTTTATCAGGTGGCATCTTCATCATTTATGTGGTTAAACTGATTAGTTTAATTAGATTGTTTTATTTATTGTTTTGGCTCGTGCCATTGTAAATCAAGTTTAGGGAAAATAGGCATAATAGACTCGTTTACACTTAAAATGTAATAAAGTCGTTTTTACATTTGTAATAACTTCTTAATTTGGAGATTAATTAACGAGCTTAAAAGATAAAAATAATATAAAGTTTGTTTCAACAACAGTTCAAAACAGCTCAGAATTGAAATGCACATGTGCGGTAACGTTTAGTTTCTTCAAAAACTCTAAAATATACTAAGTGCAATTGAAATCCGAACACCTAGAAAAAATGATTGTTGAACGATGAAATTGTAGGGGTTTGTATAAGAGGCCCTGAAAAGCAAACGACTAAATTTTTGTAACAATTGAACAGCGTATAAGTGTATTTAGAAACTTTACCGCAAAAATAATAGTTTTTTGGATTGTGATACGGCTTTATCACTCTGTAAAAGATAGTATTAGAAGCCACTCGATGCAGAAATGCCCCTTAGAAGACAAAACGCAAATTTTTCCCAGCTTTCCGCGTTTGAAAGGGGACGCATTGTGAAACAGCGCAAACGTGGTGCTTCATTCTGCGAGATTGCTGCTGCTGTGGGGCGCAGTGTGTCAAGTGTGGTAGATGCATGGCGGTCATGGGCGGAGGAAGGACGGACACAGCGTGCTAGAGGAACAGAGACTATTAGAAGAACTACCCAACGCGAAAATTGTCTTCTGCGACTAATGGCTCTAAGGGACCGACGCCGCACTACACGGTCTGTGGCTGATAGGAAGGCCAATTCGACTCCGCAGCGTATACTACAGATTGCGCACCATGGGCCTGAGATCTTACCGTCCATACTTGGTGCTCCCGCTGACGGAAAATCACCGTTGTCAACGTCGTGACTGGTGCGTTGAACGGCAACAATGGAATGATGAACGGTATCACATTGCGTTTTCGGATGAATCTCGATTTTGTTTGGGAGGCCACGATGGTCGGCAACGGATGCGTGGTGAACGTCGTCGTCTCAATCTGGCTATTGTACACCGCACTCTTGGTGTGATGGTTTGGGGTGCCATTGCATTTGGTAGTAGGTCCCGTTTATTAATCATTCAACAATTGTTGTTACTTATGTAAGAAGCTTATTCAAAGGCAGAATTTTCCAACAAGACAACGCACGCTCTCATACTGCTCGTGCTACTCGACGCTTTTTGGAGTCGGAGAATATTACGGTATTGCCTTGGCTACCAAGATCTCCTGATTTGTCGCTAATAGAAAAAGTGTGGGAATGGATGGGTCGCTATATCCGTGATTTACTTCGTCCTCCAACAACTTTAGATGAACTCAGGGTTGCAGTACAAGAGGCATGGGACGCTGTACTCCAGAAATTCATAAATAATCAAATAGCAAGCATGCCTCGACGTATACAAGAGTGTATAGAACAAACGGGGCACACACCCATTACTGATAAATTAGAGGCAATTTTAATAAAACTTAAATGATTGCTTGGATGAGCACATTGTTTTATTTTTCCAAAATATTATTCTTAAATAACTGCAATTTCAAAGTGTTCGGATTTCACTTGCGAGTAGTATACTTAATAACAACAATTAATTTTTAAAAATTATATTATCAAAACAAAATAACATAATATGTTATTATAGTTATGTTTTTATAGAGACAAAATCAAAAAACACAGTTATAAAGAATAAAACAAAAAGATAAAATAAATTAAAAATAGAGAAACAAGTTGATAAAGCAGTAGAAGACTACAAGAAAAGCCATTATTAGCCAATTTTATTTTACTTATTATAAATACAATTAACAGATAAATCATGTAAACACATTTCTTATTTCTTAACAAAGAAAATAAAAAAGAAAAAAGCAACAAAAATTGCATTACAAAAGTAACAAGATAAAAAAACAAATTAAAAATACATATACATATATAAAAAATGAAGAAAAGAATTAAAAAATTAAAAAAGAAAAAATTACTTGTAAATTTCAAAACTCAGAACAAGAGAAAAAGAATATCAATAACAAATATTTTTAAAAAACCAATTTAAATTGTAAACAAAATAGATTTTTAAACATAATAAGCAAAATGTTTAGATTTATCATTAGAGTGTTTGTATACAAAAAATACTGAAAATAATGGTAAAAAATAGGTAAATTCAAAATAAAAATTTTCCATTAAATAGTCACAAACTAAGACATATTTCTTAAATAAATTGCAATCATTGTTCCACCATTTTAAAATTACTAAAACTAGGTGTCGTTAAGCAAATTTGCTTAGCTCAGCGATGACAATAATAGGAACATATTTGCACAATTTTCCTTCCTACAACTGACAGAATGTCTAACGCTTATTGGTCTTTATTCAGTAAAAAATAGAACATAGAAAAAAAATCAAAAACAAAATAAACAATATTTTTTTAAATTGCTGGTTAAAATAACGTTTTGATGTTAATGGCCTTGCAAATATTTTTAAAATTAAAATATTTTTTACAATTTACATTGCTTAATAAAAGATATAAAATTAAAAAAAATATAAAAAATAATAACAAGTCTTGCTTATTTAAACAACTAAAACAATACGTTTGAAAAACAATTTTACATAATTTCTGACAAAAATAAATGTGTGTTTTCATAAAAAAATAATAATTTGTATTTATTTTTCCTCAAAAAAGTAAAAAAAACTCGGAACACAAAGCATTGTAGATTTATTTTTCTATTCAGGTTCTTGAATCAGAAAAACTTCGCGATATAGTTGAAAACTTCCCCACCCTAAAATAATCAACCCTGATTAAATAAAAAACTATCTAAAAATAAAAGTCCACTCTTCTAATCCGAGATTACCAACCCCGGAAGTATATCCTCCATTAATCACCCTCGATAAACCAACTCGCATCCAGTACCGTATCGTGTAAATTAATAGTGACCGGAATCGGGTCGCTTTTTATCGATTCCGGTTACCGGAATTACCCGCCCCTGAGGAGATCCGCGCCTTCGCGACCATTACCTGGAACAATGAGACCGCTCGACTCCGCGCACCTGTTGCATCATCTGCTTGATTAATAGCGGTGAAAACATTGCATACAGTGTTACCAATCGACAAAAATCACTTTATTTTCGTCTGGCACCAAGCCAAACTTTCAAACCGGAATTATTATTATGGTTACGCAGAGGGATAACTTCAAACTACCAACTAGTCGAGTGTAATTAGACGGAGCCGGAAGGGTTCTGCGGATACGCCAAGTTTAATAGAGGCCTTAAAGATAATTATTTTTGAAATTTTAGGACAATCAAAACTTTGAGGAATTAAACACGACAGGGTTTATGACAACTAATCAGAAATAATTAATGGGTTTCACCTACAATTAATTATAAATTGAATTGATGATTGGTTGCTTGTCTTACCTCCACTAAAGTTGTCATTTATTAGCCACGCCCTGATTGAAATAAGCCAATCAAATTTAGAATGTTAAATTTATCTCAAACTTTTATGAAAATGCTACAAAATCGGCCTTTTTTATAGTTATTTTGCATTTTTAGAACTGTCTTGGTATATATAAAACGACAAAATAACGCCCAATCAAATTTTAGGAATGTTTCTTCCCCTACAATCGCCATTAATTAGCCACACCCCGTTTTTTAAATTATCCGATAATGTTTAAACTGTACGTTAAAGCACTTAAATCAATGTTTTCTTAAAGATTCAAACTAAAAAACAGTATTTTGAACATTTTTAAATAATAATATATTTATTTAATAAAGTTTTTAAAGCTTTACAAGTTTTGCTTTTTAAAAATGTTTCAAAATCTGTTTTTTTAGAGTTATTTTGTATTTTAAGTAATTGTAAAACTGTCTTATTATCTAGTCAAACAACAAAATGTTGACCCATCAGAACTTAGTAATATTACTTCTCCTACATCGCCATTAATTAGCCACACCCTTTTTTAATAGGAGGAAGACAACACTGAACACTTACCCCTCTACTGGCAGTTCAATAATTACTGTAAATTAGGCCCATATCTACATAAAATTTAATATCAATTTTTTTGATAGCTATTTTATGCCGAAAAAATATTTTGCATTTCTCTAATAAAAATTTTGTGGGTGTCTACAAATCCGATTACGTTTAAAATACATATTAAAGCACATAGTAATTAGTTTCTTAAAGAAACAAGTTAATAATGTAATGTAATAAAGTAATGTTTTAAATGTTTTTAAATAAAAAGGTATTTAAAAAAAAATGTTTTTAGAGTCGCTCAAAATTTGTTTTTATTTTGTAGTTATTTCCGACATTATTCCTAATTTGAAACAATTTTTAGAACGGCCTCGTTATTTAACAAGACGACAAAATAATGACGAATCAGATCTTAGTAATATTACCTTCCCTACAATCGCCATTAATTAGCCACACCCCCTTTTTTAAATTATCCAATCGTCTCTAAAATGTAAATTAAAATACTAGTTTCTTAAAGAAGCAATATTTTAACTATTTTCAAATGAGAAAATATATATTTACTGCTAAAAATAGTTCTAAAAGCCTCTCAAATAGTGTTTTTAAAGATGTACAAAATTTGCTCATTTTCTAGATTTTTGTTGTCATTTTAAACAATTTTTAGATCTCCTTTGGTTATCCAGTATAACGACAAGTTGACACCTATCGAATATTAGTAATATTACTTCTCTTACAATCGCCATTAATTAATCAAGCCCTCTTTTAAAATTACCTAATCACGATGCCTAAGATGTATACTAAAGCTCTTAAATAAGTAGTCTCTTAAAGACACAAATTAAAAAACGGTATTTCAAAAACTTTTAAATAAAATATAATCTACGCATTGAAAAAGATAGTTTACATCCCTTTCCAATTTTGTTAACGTCCAATCAAATTTTAGTAATATTACCTCCCCTCAAATCGCCTTAATTAACCACACCCCATTTTTTAAATTACCCAATCATAATGTCTAAAATGTATATTAAAGCACTTAAATGAGTGAATTCTTAAAGTTGCAAATTAAGAGACAGTTTTCCAAACATTTTTAAATAAAAATAACCTGAGATCGAAATGTAACTAAATCAGAGCAAGCCGTGGAAGTGAGTATCAACATTAGACACATCACAGTATAAAAATGAATCAGTATAGACAGCTGATAAAAACTTGTCAAAAGCTAGCATCCCTTCACGTATAATGTGTAAGATGGCGCCACTCATTTTTAGATTTATTACAGGCAACTAATAATACAGAATTTTAATCTAAAGATGTATAACAAGGAGTATAACTGTAAATAAAATATTATAAAAAATATTTTAATCGTTGTTTGATCCTTGTTTTTCTATTATTTATTACATTATTTACAATTTTAGCCCTTTAGATTTATACTGTGTATTATTAGTTGCCTAAAAATCTAAAAATCAGTGGCTCCATCTTACACAGGTTAGTGAAGGGATGCTAGCTTTTAGCAAGTTTTTATCAGCTGTCCGTACTGATTTATTTCTATACTGTGGACACAGCATTACAGTTACGCTAGCACAGCCTGCTCTGATTCAGTTACATTTCGATCTCACCTTATAACTATTCAATAAAATAAATATTTTTTAGAACATTTTTTTGTTTTTCAAATGGTTACAAAATCCGTTTTTTTAGTTACTTTGTAAATTTAAAATTTTTTTTTAGAACTTTCTTGATCATCTAATAAAACCAAAAAATAACGCCCAATCAAACTTTAGTAATATTACCTCTCCTCCAATCGCCATTAATTAGCCACACCTCTCATTTTTTTAAACTACTAATAAATAAATGATCTGTAAAAACGTAATTTAGAAAACAGTATATCAAACTTTTTTAAATAAAAGCTATTGAAAAAAAAATAGTTTCTCATTTTTTTACCAAATCAGCTCTTCTTTTTAGTTATTTTGTAAATTTAAATAATTTTTAACTCAATGTCCTAAAAATTCGAATTGTTGAAGAATATAACGCAAAAAAATAAAAGAAATCTAAATTAAGTGTTTATTTTAAAATTAGTAACAGTAAAAAGTAAAATTTTACGAAAAACTTTACCAAAATAGCAAGATAAAAGAGATAATAAAGTATAAAAAAGCTTTTGAATTTTGTTATTGGCATGAGTAAAGAAATAAAGAAAAAGTGTGAAAAAAGAAGTAAAATAAAAGAAGCGTAAACAAAAAGTAAAGAAGAAGTGTAAAAGTCGAAGTAAAGAAGAAGTTTAAAGAAAGAAAAAAAACTGTGAAAGAAAAAGTAACAAAATTTTTGTATGACACGTTACTAGAAGCACATAAAAAAACCTTTTCTGTGACGTCAGAAACATTAACAGTGTAGTAAAACAATAAGAAAATTCTAATAAAAAAGTTTTTAAAACGACTAAAAAACTAGCTTATAGAGAACTCAAATCATAATATTTCTATTTAAAAAAATAATAAAAATGTTACACAAAGATATTTAGTAAAATATTTAAAAATTAAAATTTGCATCAACAAAAAAAAATAAGAATTTTTTTTTCGAGATTGAACAATGTTAATGGAGTTTATGTATTCGACGTTTTGTCAACCATCATAGGTAGCTTCTTCAGGAGTAAAGTGACAACTGATTGGAGATGTACTCAACTATAGTTACTCATCATTGTCAAAACGAGAAGAAAGTAACTACATCACAGAAAAAATGCATTAATGACACATTAAAGCCCTTTAAATTGAAAAAAAAACGCAAGATGATATATACCTCAACGGAAAACAACGAAAGAAGAATATAACGAATATCAGAGTAAAGATTGACTGATAAACTCCGACAACACACCTATCCCCACCTCTTCTCTCTCCTTATTAATTGAGAAAAAAAGTAAAAATCAAAATTATTAGTATATAAGAAACGAATGCTTGTAAATTATTTAGCAATAGACTCATCTAAAGATAACAACATTGTTATAAAAATGCGCATCGTGTTTAAATATAAAATTTGGTGGTACATTGTTATTATAAATAAACAAATTTAAATTTATAAAATCCAATAAAATATAGAATATAACTAGATGGTATAATAACGTCCAATCAAATGTAATTAATGTTGCCTCTCCTACAATCGCCATTATTTAGCTCCGCCTTCTTTTGAATTACTCAATCAAATTTTTAAAAAAAATTTATTAGAAAATATGTTAAATAATAAAAATAACATATTTTCAAAAAAGTGCCTAAAACAATTTTTCAAAAATTTACAACTTTTTTTGTTATTTCTAGAAACGTTTAAACGTAGTAATATATATATTTAATTATTAATAATAAACAATTTTGTATTTATTAAAACCAATACTAATGTTCAATTAAATGTATGTATTTGTATGTACATACATGTATGTATAATGTTACCTCCCCTATAATCGCCATTAATTAGCTCCACCCCGTTATAAATTACCCAATAAAGTGTAAGAATTTTTTAATACATTCAATAAAAAAAAAATGAAAACCCCGCCCTATTTTTATAAAAAATATTAATTAGTAAAAATGTAAATAAATTTGATTTTATTTTTTTTGGTCGCTTCGAAACATTAAACACTGAAAGCTGAAAAAAATCTCGTGTTGGCAAAGCTGTGATTTGGAAAAAAACTTTTTTTGATTGATAAGAAGCGACATCCAACAGGAAACCTTACCCTTCGCATGACTCTCAAGGAAAAGGACGAGGTCTTCATCGTGGCGTTTTTAAAAAATAATCCTTTTTGAGATCAAGACGGACGAGAGTCTGAACGGAGCAGTGCCACGCCGTAGACTGACTACAGTTCACCCTCCAGCTGGCGTTAAAACACCCCGCCCATTGACCTAAGCACCCTTAGAAAACTCCGGGAAAAAAACTGCCAAAAACTCAAAAAATTGTCCCGAAAATTTGAAGAACCTCGGTGAAAAACTGCGAATCGCCACCGATAGAACTTCACCGGAGCCGAACATATTCCATTTTCCGGTTGGTTGCTTCTCGTAAATCACCGGCGATCTATCTTTATTGGAATTCAATGGAGGAGCCGTCACCGTGTCTGTTCGGATTCCGGGGTTGCCCGGCAACGTCAGATCACGTGTCCACGTTTTCCGGTGAATCGTAATTAGGAAAATTGCGGCATTTTTAATACCGGACCGGAAATTGGTGACGAATATGAAAAATTGACGATCGATGAGACGCTTTTTACATGGAAGAAGATTGTGGGGCCGAGTGCCAGAATCGATAAGAATGGCACGACTTTATGGGATTGTTCGATGAATTTATGGCGGAAAAAGCCAAGAGGAAATAAGGAGGATGAATTGAGAGGATTTCAGGAAATGCGCAATTGGGGATGTTTGCACTATTGTAAAGGGGGTGTAAATAAAAAACATGCACGCAATGTTACGTTTCTGAATAGAAATAAGATAATTATCGGAAAAGTTAAAGAGAAAAAATTTAATTGGTTGTTTATTTTCTTGAAATCACGAGATGTAGCCAAGTATATACTAGAGTAGGCCAAAAAAATCGAATATATTTTTTTTAACTTTCGACACTGAAAAATTGGTTTCTAGGCACCCTTAAAAAACGTTTTTTAAAGACAAGCTCTTAATTTTAATAGAAAGACCCCCTCATCTTAATTTTTTATTTTTTCTTTAGTTCTATTTGTCAACATTCATATTTAGTCACTACTTCATTGTAGAGAAAAATTTTATTTACATTTTTTGTATAAATTTGAACTTATTAAAAAAGCTATTTTACAATCTTTTTATAGCTATTAGCATTTAGAAGATATTAGAGGTCAAAGTTTGAAGATTTTAACAAAAATTTTTTTCTTACTAAGTTTTTGAAATCTTAGTAAGAAAAACAAATTTAACAACTTTTAAAGTTCTTTCTTAGTTTCTTTTGTCGCCACTAACCAATTTCCTTCTATTCCTGCTAAAATGAAACTCTTTCTATTCTTAGTAATCTTTTTTTTTACTTTTCTCCCTCTGTTACACGCTTCTAGTTTAATTTCTTTTAATAAATTAGTTTAAAATCAAGTTTTTTTTTCAATTTTTAATAATAATGTACATAAACAAAACACGGGTGTGGTCATGAGTTTCTTCCTTAGCTTACTTTTAGAAGAATTATTAATAAACAATTTAAAAAAAATTTGAATTTCTCTTTTTTTATTTCAAAGCATTTTTGTTTTTAGTTTAGAAATGTTGATTACGACATGTCTTCGTTAAAAGACACCAGAACAGAATTAGATATTTTTTTTAGTTTCTGATTTATTACATAAAGACATTAAACTTACTGTAGAAACAAAAAGCAACTTTTACATTCTATTTTTATATCTTAATATAACATAAAAAACAATTCATCTTTTGCTTTTAAAATTTATAGAAATGCTAAATCAACTGTTACGATAATTCCTCCCGATTCCAAACATTGCTATTTTCACATCCTAGCTGCATTTAATTTTCTATTATACAGGGTGTTATGGAAATGAGTGCAAATATTTTAACCTGAAATACAGCACCACAAATAATAAAAATCTGTAAAAAATTTTTTGTCCTATCTCAACTAACAACAAAATTACAGGCCGTCAAAGTTGGGTATAAAAAAACATCTCTTTGTTATATCTGGAAAACCGCTTAACCGATTAATACCAAATTTGGTACACGAATGAAGTTGACTGCACTCTTTTTACTTCTACTAGCAAAATTTTGCTGCACATCTCAATTTCAAGTTACGGCACTTTTTTTTCACATTTTGGGTAATTAACCAATTTTCTTCTTATTAATTTCCAATTTTTGTAGCAAAAATGAATATGCCAGTAGATTCTACATAAAACTACAAAAATGCAATATTTTGCTAAAACGTATCGTTTTCGAGATATTTACGTTTAAAGTATAAAACTGACTTTTCATCTTTAACTTTGGCGTCTTCTAGCTCCTAAACGGTGCAACTTAGTATAGAGGTAAATTGTGTTACATCGCTTTATTTTGACCTGAAAAACCTATGATTGCCCTATGTTAAAAAAAATGTTATACGTTTTGTAATAATTAATTTTTAGATTATAATTTTGTTATCAGTTGAGATAAGACAAAAATTTTTTTACAGATTTTTATTATTTGTGGTGCTGTATTTCAGGTTAAAATATTTGCACTTATTTTCATAACACCCTGTATATATATTTTTTATTTTTTTAAGCCCTGTTGCCTTTGAAAAAGAACGGCTTGTTATTAAACAAAGAGCAGTAAATAATCACTTCCCATTACATAATTTAAATAGACTTTTCCATAAATTCAAAAACAAATGATCTCTAAGCTTCAACATATTGCGTAATATATCTTTTCATTTAAGACCTCTTTCTGCTCTTATATGCCCTTTATTGGTAAAATTTCTAATACTATTTCTGATATTTAAAAAAAAATAAATATAAAAGCTGCTTTTAATTCTAAAGTTTGTCTTTCGACTTGTCAATTACGCAATAAAGATTAAATTTTACCAACATTTCATCTGCTTTTACTTTTTATGTTTTTCCTTTCAATCACGTTTTTCTCCTATCAATAATTTTTAAATTTTTTAAATTCCAAGAAAAACGTGGATAAAAAAAATTAAATTTTTATTAAGAATTTATATTTCTACCGCAGGCCAGTAAAATTAGAGAAAAAAAGCGCAAAATTCTGGAAAATTCCGACCGAGCTAAATTTTCTGTGTAGACTTTTATTTAGATGTTTTCTACATTTTCTCAAAAGTCCTTATTTAAAATCTCTCAATTTGGAATATGTAGTTAAGAGACGAATTTTCAAGTACCTTAAAAACTATGAATTTTTTATTATATTAAAAAAATACAGTTTACAGAAAAATAGCACCACTAAATAGAAATACTGCATGAAACTTACAATAAAATAAATCGTTTAATTAATTAAACAAAATAAAAAAACTATGTAAAATATTAAAATGTGACAGAAATAAATCATAATTAATTCATTAATATTTTTATAGTATTTTTGCTTTATTTTATATTAGTTTATATTTTCTTTTAATTTAATGGTAGGATGTTTCTGTATCATATGCCTTCACAGGTTCGTTATACCTGTTTTATACGACAGTACCGCTTTATATACTGCTATATTACATTTGGCTTCAGATTCCTTATTTTCTGAAGTAAAAAAATTTCAAATTGTTGACATCTTTCTTTTAATTATGGTAAAATAAAATTAGCGTATACTTCTAAAATACAACGGTTAAGACAAAAACGTTTCTCAATTTTATTTTAACATATCTTAATTTTTTCACAGTTACAATAGAAACAATTTTTTAATTAATGCTCTTAACAATAATTATCATTTCAGAGTTTTATTTGAGAGCAACGAATGCATCTCATCAAATAAAGTTTCTTATTATTGGTATAATTATTTGAAAAGATGGAAATTTTAAGTGGATGTTGAAAAGACAAACAAACGATTGAAGACAGAGAATCATAACAAAACTGATGCTTTTTTATTCTAAAGTCGTTATAACAAATTACTAAATAATTTACTAGTGTTACTGTATTTTATGGGACAGACACTTTTTTCTCTAAGTTTTTTGTGGTTACGTCAAATTTTCACGGACATTTCTTTGTTCGGTTTATCAGTTTTCGTCAAGCAATTGTCCGTTAAAGACGTGTAAAGATCGGTCTAATTTGTTTAAATAAATTAAATTGTGGCGCGTTTTCGGTGCAGTTTGTTCTTGTGACAAAATGTGTAACTACTAGAGGTGAGTTGATTTGACGAACTTCCTGATTTTCGTATTTTTTTTTAACAAAAACTTGCAACAATTTTGTTTAAACATTTCAGGGCATTTTTGTAGTAATTTACATAATTTATATAATACTGTGATTCATTTATAAAACACACAAAAATGTCCTGATGTCACAGTGACTACGTAACCATTTTTTGTTGTTTTTTTTTTTCGCCAATTTATCGCTTTGTCTTTGTGTTTCAGACAGTCCAGTCGTGCAACAACTCCAGAACGGGACACTCCGCAGCCCTTTAATAAAGCTAAGTACTTTTATTTATTATTAATTAAACGAATTATACCGGTTCTGTTTAAATTATTTTTGCGTATTAATTTTTAAACAAATCTAGAATTTTTTTAAATTACCAAAATAACAAAGAGATAATTAATTTTTCTTTTATTTTATTTGTAATTAACCCTGTTTAAAAAAAAATAAACGATAAAAGTAAAATCTTTTTTTATTGGGGCGGGGGGTGGGGGGTTTTCAGGGACATCGCTGGATATCTGGAATCAAGGTAAGTCCGAAAGAAGCAGAGGGGAATCGCCACATAGGGCAGAAGACGATGCACCAATTTCAGGATTAAAGGTAGGTTCGAAAGAAGCAGAAGGAGGGATTCTGTGTGGTAAAAAAAAGTTTTAATTAAGACTTAATTATTGTAATATTAATTTGTAAAAAAATTGTTTATCTCTTTTTAATTTTGTGTCAATTTTTTAAATGTACTTGATTTTTTTAAACTTAGTAGGTGATATGTATAAAGAATAGCAAAAGCTTTCAGTAACTAATTATCTTCTTTTAGCAAATTAATTAATTAATCAAGTAAATCAAGTAAAAGCATTTTTTTTATATTTTTATTTTAATTATTTTTTTCAGTTTTCAGGTACTGTTTAGAAATCTACTCAGTCCAGACCCAGACCAGAGAGAAAGTGCGTTTCAGTCCGTGCAAGAACTCGAGAACGGGACACATCGCAGCCCTCTAATAAAGCTAAGTACTTTTATTTATTAATAATTAAACGAAATATACCGCTTTTGTTTAAATTATTTTTGCGTATTAAGATCTAAACAAATCTAGAAATAATCTTAAATTATCAAGATAACAAAGAGATAAACAATTTTTCTTTTATTTTATTTGTAATTAACCCCGTTTAAAAAAAATAAACGATAAAAGTAAATTCGTTTTTTATTGAGGCGGGGGGTGGGGGGTTTTCAGGGACATCGCTGGAAATCCGGATGAAAGGTAAGTTCGAAAGAAGCAGAGGGGAATCGCCACATAAGGCAGAAGAAGAAGCACCAATTTCAGGATTAAAGGTAGGTTCGAAAGAAGCAGAAGGAGGAATTCTGTGTGGTAAAAAAAGTTTTAATTAGGACTTGATTATTGTAATATTATTTTGTAAAAAAATTGTTTATTTCTTTTTTTAAATTTTCGTGTCAATTTTGTAAATTGTACTTGATTTTTTTAAACTTAGTAAGTGATATGTAAAGAAAAGCAAAAGCTTTTAGTAACTAATTATCTCCTTTCAGCAAATTAATGAATTAATCAATAAATCAAGTAATAGCATTTGCTAACTTATTATGCATTTCAGCCATTGTTTATTTATATTTTTGTTAATTAATTTTTTCAGTTTTCAGGTGCTATTTAGAAATCTACTTAGTCCAGAGTACCAGACCCAGACCAGAGAGCACGTAGGTACCTACACTAGAAACACCTGCTGCTGTAAAGGTCAGATTTTTTCAATATTTTCCAAAATACATTTTTATCTAATTGTGGTTTAAGTGTTTTAGTTAAATAATAAAAGAGAGATCAACAAATTTTTGATTTTTTTGTAAATTTACTACAAGTATTTCAGAGAAAATTAAACTTCAAACACTAAAATTAAGGGCACATGCAGAAAGTTTTTTTTTTAATATTTACATTTAAAATTCGACAATTTTTCCGGTTGAATAATGTCAAAAAACGTTGTTGGCAACACTACAGAGATTATTTTGACAACAATTTGGGTGTTAATTATGTTGTTTAATTTTTTTAATTATCCAACCAAATTTTAATTAATGAATTTTGTCATAATCAGTAACAGTTTTATGAAAGTTTTTTCAAAGCTAAACTGAAAATGTTTAAATTCTTTCTCAAAACTTTAAAAAATGCTCACTTTATTGTTTTATTTGCGTATTTGCGTTTCAAACTACAAATGAACATAAAGGTGTACAATGATTGGTTATGTATTTGTGTTTTATTTATCCTTTTCCACTACCCTTTAAAAAAATAAATAAATAATAAAAGTAATTCCTTTTGTTTTATTGGGGTTGGGGAGGGCAGGATCCAAGAACATCGCTGGAAATCTGGATTAAAGGTGAGTCCGAAAGAAGCAGAAGGAGGGGATTCGCCACCCATCAGTTGTGGCAGAAGAAAATTCCACAAAGATAAGTTCTCAGTAAATTTTTTTTTTGATTGTGTGTATTTGAATTTGATTTATGCTTGTACAATTCATAATTTTGCAAAAATTGTTGATCTCTCTTTTAATTTAAAAATTAATGATTTAATATTTTGAATTGCAATTAAGTAAGTAACGTTGTTATTCTTGACCTTATTTTTTTTAACAAATTTTTTCTCTTTCAGATTTAAATATTTTGATTTGAATAGTAATTTTTACGTTTCAGGAATTATTTTTTTCAGGTATTTTATTATTTTAAGATTTATTAATTATTGTTCTGTATCTTTTGTTTTTTTTTCTTTCAGGTGTACATATTTTGAATTTAATAATATTTTTTACGTTTTGAAGGGCCCCTTGTTTGGTTAGCATTTAATATAAGCGCCAGCCACGTCCGATTTTTCAGTTTTGGTTTTATCTTTTTTTTTTCAGCTCTAAATATTTTGATTTAAATAATAAGTTTCATGTTTCAGGAATGATTTTTTCAGGTATTTTATTTTTTTCAGGTTTAATAATAGTTAAATTAGTTTTTTAAGTAGATGGGATGGAAGGACCACTTGTCTGGTTAGCAAATATTGTAAGCGCAAGCTACGTCAATATTTTATAATTTTTGTATCGCTATTTAATCAAATATATAAGCATTTTCTCCAAAAATGTCAGTGTTTTATTAAGTTATTTATAAACGTCCTAAACTTATATCTTAAATAGTACTCAAATTAAAACTCTAGGTTTTATTTTGGTGGATCAAAAAAATTAGATGTTTTTAAGTTTTTTGCAAATATCTCAAGAACTATAAATTATGAATAGAAAAAGTTATAATAAAACTTAGAATTAAAACTTAAGGAGTATTAATAAAACAAAAAAAGATGACAACTTCGTTGTCAAAACGTGCGACATGTAAATTGTTTGGTGCTCTTTACGTTTTCTTTGTTAATAGCTATTCAAAGTAAGATAAATCTTTTATTAATAAACAAGTATTACAAATTAATTTGGGGGTATTTTACACTGGCTTTGATATTTTGTACGGTTGGTATCACTGCCGATTTTCTTGTGGGACTTCCTGATTCTGGTTACCCCACTCAAAGCCCCCAGGTCTGTCTTCAGGTGGCGGGATATAATCCGGGTCTTCTGGCATTTCATCAAACAGTGTACGCCTACAAACACAATTAAACCAACAATAACAAATTATAAGCCTTATTACATAATGTGTGGTGTTTTAAGTATCCTGAATCCCCCTCTTTGGTTTGGAAAAACATCTTCCATAAAATAGTAAATGTGTCCCACTGCAATTCCCATTAAATCAACATAAACAGCATTTCCTAATAAGAGCGAAAATCCTAACAAGACCCACGGTAGATACGGAGCTTGGAAATTCAAAAGACCAAAAAAGTTCATTCTAACATAAGGATTTCGTCGGGACCACACGTATACCAACATTATCGTGAAGGCCTGTCCCAGGAATAATAAATTAACAAAAAACGCAAAAATCTAGCTGAAATTAAGGCCAATACTTGTGACTCTTTGTAAGGGTTAACACAGGAAAGGATACAATCATACAAACTCCACCAAATAGAAACATCATAACAAAATCAGCCGTCCTATTCCTAAACGAACCCTCTTCAAGCATTCGACAGTACCTATAGGTGAATATCATATTGAAAAAAAAGTTAAATCCAAAAGTTCCAAAAAATAGGAATGTTGTCACTAGTCGCCATAATTGTCCCTGTTTTAGTATCAAAATCGGGTTGAAATATAATTGAAAAGGTGACGCCAATTCTAATTGCTTAAAATAAACAAAATTTAATCAGAATTTCACTAAATAAGACAACTTACAACAGCGAGGGTTGTTATCACACATGCTGTCGTATATGCCCTCGTCACCGGGGGCATATGAATATATTCGTTTCTTAGGGTCTGATAAGCCATTTTTGAATTATCTACTATCACGACTTGCCCATTTTAATTAGAATTTCAAAGCCTGAAAGCCACATCAGAGCAAAACGTTATCTTGTCAAATTTTGACATTGTTGACATTTCTGGTATCCTGGGAACTTTCACTGTCACAGTTGGCAGCGCAAAAATTTACCAAAACTCGAAATAAAAATAATTTAATATAAACAAACCTTGAAGTAACTATTTTAAACAAACAAAATTCCGGATTTATATCTAATTCGAGATTTGTTTAGCTAAAAACTTGAAATTAAACGTGCCGGAAGTTTACGTTGGCGAGACTGCGCGCAAGCGCTTTGCTTTTGTTTAACAATCTGTCAAATTTTGTAAATTGGTGGTTGTTTCAAGTCGTGGTTTGAGATGGTTTTAACTAAAGAATATCGGATTTGTATGCCGATTACAGTTGAGGAGGTAAATTCCAACGTTTGGGTTACTTTTCCTGATGTTTTTTTTTGTAGTACCGTGTGGGGCAACTCTACATGATTGCCAGACACAGTTTGGAGCAGTCAGGGGATGGTGAAGGGGTGGAAGTGGTTGAAAATCGTGAATGTGAGGATCCTGTACACGGCAAAGGGCAGTTTACTGAGAAACGTATTCATTTATCAAGGTTTTACACAAAAACTAACGATTTACATAATTAGGTGTTTTTTGTAGCCGATTACCATATTGGGTTCAAGCGATAATTCCAAGGGTATTTTACGTAACTGAGAAGGCTTGGAATTATTATCCGTATACAATTACCGAATATACAGTATGTTTTAATTTTTATTAGGTTTTTATAACTGTCAGTGTCATTTTAGTGCTCGTTTATACCACGTTTCCATATAGAAATTAAAACGAAGTATGAGAATAACAATGGATGTACCGAAAACGTAAAATTAACAAAACACTAATTTTTGTACTAAATTAAATTTCTAGTGTCTAAATTTGACCCCAGAGCAGCTTGCTGAACGTCTCGTTGACCATATCGATATTGCCTATGATGAAGTAAGCCCCAAACATTATAAAGAAGAAGAAGATCCGCGTTTCTTCCAGTCGAAAAAGACACTAAGGGGGCCTCTAGTCGAAGGATGGAAGGCTAATTCAGCTCCGATTATGTGTTCCTACAAACTGGTTAATGCTTCCTTTGAGGTCTTTGGACTCCAGACTAAAGTCGAGGACTTCATTCATTCGGTAATTATAAATTTTCGAATTGTTAGTCCTATGAGACTCTTTTTAGTGTATTCGTGAAGTCTTGTTATTGGGGCACAGACAAGCTTTTGCTTGGATTGATGAATGGATTGAAATGTCGCTGGATGATGTAAGGGAATATGAAGCTAAATTGCAATCTCAGACTAATTCGTTACTGGCTGATAAGGTCGGGGGTGGTGATAGTAACACTCAGGAAACTCCCGATACACCTAAAACACCGAAATCGCCGAAAAAGGGGTATTTTTCGTGGTTCTAGCATCAGGAGATCACTCTAGAAGATTGTTGTGTTTTTGTTCTTTTTTTGTTGTTTCATGTTTAGTTGCTTGACTAGTCAATTGTTTTGTCAAGGCTTGACGTTTTAGGAAATTTTTTTTAGGTGCACTTCGTGGACCAGGGCTCGAATTTATATTTATATTTCTTTGTTGAGTAGTATTGAAATAAGTTGCTTTTTGGGGGAGTTTTTCCTCCAAAATTGACTCGTTAACGTGATTTTTAACAATGTATATTGTTGGCGAAATAAAACTCACATAAACCTTGAATTTATATTTTTTATCATTTTTGTAAATGTGAGAGTGATAAAAACAGTGACAAACATTTAATATTTCCTGTCCTTATCGTTCGCTCTTTCATTATTTTGAATTTTTTTTTATACATAAAATTTTTCTTATTTATCGCTCGATATGTAGGTTAAATTAGATTTGAAAGAAGCAGAGGAGACTCGTTTTATACAACACAAGATAATTCACCAAATTCCGGATTAAAAATAGGCTCGAAGAAAGCAGAAGAAGGGGATTCACCATCCATCAGTGGCAGAAAAAAATTTCACAAAGGTATGTCCTTAATTCGGACTTTCTCTTACTAAAAAACTAGTATTTATGATTTCTAAAAACTATTGGTAATTTCTACTTAATTTAAAAAAAAATTGTAATTTTACTGAGTTATATTGAACTTTATTTTCTGTCTTTCCATCTTTTCCCCCATTTCATCTCTTACTTACCAGTTTCGCAATTCTAGTGCCTCAACTATTAGAAATAGAAGTTAATTTCTAATCTTGTTTATTTAAAATAAAATAACATTTATTTTACTTGTAACAACTATTTATTAAACTAAAAATTCACAGAGGTTGCACAAATAAAACAAGTGATTGAGTCTAGTCTTAAACTTAATAAAAAAAAAAAATAATAAAGAGTGAAACACTTTAAAACCTAAATATTAGGTCTTGAAACAATTTGGTTTCATAATCACTTAAAATTGTCTTAACAGCACTTGATTCACTTCCAGCACTACTCAAGCACTCATAATAAAAGCAAAGGAACCAATTAGAGCGTCAGATCCTGAATTTTTTTCCTAAAATTTTCATATTGCTACAGTCGCCAACAGAACAGTTATATCGTCAGGTTTGCCACCTAAAATAAGTCAAAATAAATATCGGGTGATTCAAAAAAAAATAAATCAAAGTACGGCCTTCTTTGATTTATTTGTTAGGATTTTTACCAATAGTATTGATTCCGTTAGCAAAAGCACTTTGGGCAAAAGGTGAAAAAAAAGTTTCGTCAAATGATAAATTCCTCGCCATCCAGGCTATAGAATTCGCCACCATTTGAAGCCGACTAGCACATCTTTCGCCTTGAACCTGAAAAGATTTTTTGTTTAAATATGTAATTTGAAATAAATACCGCTATTTCGTGATTGTGTTGTCATAAAAGAGAAATTCGACACGCAAATAACCGTTTTTATACTGTTCTCAATAAAAATAGAATAGAAAAAACGGTTGTGATAACAATATAATAGAATCTATTGATTGGGTAAAATAGGGTAAAAGCATGTCGTTGATTAATTCATACAATGTCATTTGGGACAAATTTTGACGTCACAAGCCTAAACAATTTTTTGTTTTGGTCAAATTTGGATCAATTAATTATAAAACGGAAATTCTCCATTAATCACAATTTGTAAATATTGAGTGATAAAAGAAAAAAATACCAAATTTAGTCTATTTTAAGGTTAAATAATCAAAACAAAGTCAAATCAATATTGAAAAATAACAAAACATTATTGAATTTAGAAAAAATAAATAGATCGTAGCAAATTTGTATTTTTTTAAATCGTAATAATTAATTAGATAAGTTGGTTGTGAGAAAAAACTGTCGCAACAAAAAACAAAAGAGTTCTGTTATTTCAGGTCGATTCTCATTTGTTATTTTAATGAAAAATTGCGAAATGTTAGTTTTGAAGTAGAAAAAGCCGTGAAAAAACAAGAAGTAATTATTTCCGATTTCTAATTTCCAAGTAAAAAAGTGAAAATAAAGGCTTGAGAATTCGCACAAGTGTGACATACTATAATAGACAAAAATTAAGTACTAAAGCTGGCTGTGGGTAGACCTCTTTAGAAAAACAAAAAACTAGGTATCCCAGAAGGCCATGTGTTATTATAATCGAAAACAAAACAGTTAACAATGAAATCGTTTGGTATTTGAAACCAAAATAAATCTGGTTCTATTTTTGTAAAAAAATTGGCTGTAAAATTATGACGGAAGATTTTTTTCTGACGACTTTTACTTATTGACTGTGTAAAAAAAAAGTTACGAGTAGAATTTTTGAACGAATGAGTTTATTTACATAAATGTCAATAATTAAATAATTCAGTAACACCTTCTATCGCATCCTTGATTAATCGCCGGAAAATCGCTTGTAATAATCTAACTGTTCGATCAACGGACCTGCATCGCTTATATAGAGCGAGGTCATTAGAGATTAAAATTAAAAAGGATTTGGAAAATAATGAGGTAATCGTTAGAATTTTCTCGAAGAAACATAAACAGGCCGACAAAAGATAAATAAATGGAAAGAAACGTCATTTTTAGCTGATTTTCATTTGTTACCTTAATGAGAAATTGAGAAATGATAGTGATTATTGAAAAAAAAAACTTATTAATTTATCTAGTGCCAGAATAGCTCATAACTTTTTTCCCAATTTGATTACGAAACGCAACAATTTGCAGTTTAATGGACGGAACAGCCTGTATAATAGACAAAAAAATAAATCAGGAGAATTTATTGGATGATAATAAAATTAAAATCGTAGAAAACCAAAAAAAGGAATTTGGATGAAATCGATTTTTTCGACAAAAATCATAAAAATTTGTCAAATTGCAACAGAAAGAATCTAAATAAAAAAGTTAGCTGTAAATATACTTATTAAACAAAAAATAAATAGTTAAATAAAAAATCTTTAGTAAATAAATTTATTAAACAAAAAATGAATATCACAGAAAGATGTGAATAAAGGCCAAATTGACCGAAAAAAAATGTGTTAGAAAAAACAACAGAAGACTGTAACGATTTTTGTTAAATTGTAATAAATTTAATAACATTATATAAAAAAATACACTTGGAATTTTAAAAAAACAGTTTTCAGTTATAATATCACAAGTATTTTGAGTCTTCCATTTCAAAAAAAAGAACTTTTAATAAGTATGCTATTGATTCGATGTTGTAGGGAATTTTTGTCTCTTAAATAATAAATTCTTCTCCACTAAAAGAAATTTTCAATTATTTATTTATGAAACTTTGTACTCTCATGAATTTCGCCTTAGTTGGGCAATGGAAAAAATGTATCCGACTTTTTAACAAAAAAATAATCATTTTTTGGAGTTAACAAAAGATTGAGAAAAAATAAGTCAAAAAAACTTCAAAAAAAAATAGTTATTTTAGAGCGATCTTTATAAATTTCTTGAGCAAAAAATTGAGTGTAAATTTTCAAAAAGACAGAAAAACTTATTAGATTTTAATAATTAGATAATTTTCTTGTTTTTCTTGTAGAAAGTCGTAAAGAAAAGAAAAGCAATGACCCAATTTCCGTTTTTTAAACAAAAAACTAAAAGGAAGGTCTTGAAAATATTCATTGAAGTGTGACAAA
Source organism: Tribolium confusum (assembly GCA_029207805.1). Taxonomy (NCBI): domain Eukaryota; kingdom Metazoa; phylum Arthropoda; class Insecta; order Coleoptera; family Tenebrionidae; genus Tribolium; species Tribolium confusum. The sequence continues at coordinate 6,378,920 of JALGAY010000007.1, read as the reverse complement.
CTTTATAATCAACAAAAATTTAATAACAAATTGCCTGTAAAAACATCTGTTAAACAAACAACTGACAATCCAGCCGTAAGTTATTTAATCAAAAAAATAGAAATGAAGTTAACTGTGGAAAAAATTTTTAAAAATTCCTGTAACACTGAGTGATGGGTGGACACAGAGATTTCTAGTGTATAAAGAGAAGGTTTTCCCATAAATTCCCATATTTTTATGAGGATTTCCGAGAATTTTTTAATTTGAAAATTTCCGGGGATTTACATGAGATTGCTTAACAATTTCGGGGAAATTCATATATATTTCACTTGATCTGCGCATGCGCAAACAAACTGTATATTGCTCGCGCATGCGCAATAATGTTTTTTACTACTAGTCTCAAAAGACATTATTATTTAGTTTGTCGAGAGGGTGTGAAGTTGTTTTTCTCTCCTAGTAGTGAATAATGATTATAAACCAAGAGAGATAAAGTGCTAGAGTTGAGTGTATACCGACATTTAACTGTGTTGCCTGATGCGAATATCTTCGCAATTTTTATAAACGATAGATATAAGTGTTCACCAAAAAAAATAATGTCCGAAATTAGGTGCACTAGAAATACCTAATAAACAGTTTATTTAATATTTGTGATTTCAAGGCAAGTTTGTTTAACACCGCACCTCATCTTTAATCTGCCAAAACAAAATGGTGCGCTTGCGCGAAATTTCTTCTCAAATGTCAAGTGTGTGTTAGACAGATCATAATCTTGATAAAATCTATGCCAAACGTTAAAAAGCAGAATAAACGCATAATTAAAACGTTGATGTTTTAATATGAAATATTTTTAATCCAAGAAAACTATTATAGCCTCGCATCTTGGGCACTAAACCCGCTCGGCTATAAAAAGTGTTTTCTCTACCTTGGTGTATAATGTACTATTATAGATGAATACTAAAAAATACTAAAAGTATTTGTAATATTATAATTTAAAAAATTGTATTGACAGTTGATACTGTCCTATGCCAATAAAATTATTCTGTTCCTTTTGAAATTAGTTATTAATTAATTATTCAATTGCTTCATAATCAAACATATTTTTTTAAACAAAATGAAGTCTTGTAATATTAAATAGATATGAATTATTTGACATCAGTAGATAACAATCTTTTTGTAGTAACTGTCATATGCCCAAAATTGGGAAATCAACTCTGATGTAAAGGAAATATGACCTAAGTTTGTCTTATGTTTTGCATAATTAAATAAGGAAAAAACTAAATATATGCTTGAGTCATACATTTTTTATCAGAGCCAACTGAGAAAAAATGTCTCATATCAGCGATTAAATGTTTTTGTATTGCGTTTTATAACGGTGATAAAACGGTATTATATGTCACCCAAGCCGTTCATTTATTTCATACCAACCTTTTTAAGTTCATTGATGAGTAGATTTTGTGGTAAATTATCAAAAACTCCATCAGTGGCAACCAAAATCACATCACCATCTTCAACCGGAAAATTATCAGTAATTGCTGAATCCGGTTGATCTGATAGAACGTCAGCTTGATATCCTGGAGGTGGTAACGATAATTGAAACGGTGTATTAAAATAATGTTGTTGTTCTTCGCTTTTTCGTATAACACGTCCTTTTCTAACAACCATAAAACCACTGTCGCCTATATTTGCAGTGTAGAGGGTATTGTTATCACGGTTTAGGATTACAACACAAGCTGTACTACTACCTGGAAATATAACAATGGCCTCAATTCTATGAGAAAGAGAAATTTATTTACCTAAAATCGCTTTTTTGTTGTGTAATAACTCGCAGTAACTTCTAGCTAGTAACTCGGAAGGATTTGTTGGGGTAAAACGGCCGAGTTTGACGAGACGTTCGCAGGTTCGCATTAAGTGAAGAGAGAACTCGCCTGGGTCTATACCGTAGGCTCTCCAACCACCTACACCATCGGCAACACCTGCAAAGAGGGTTAGGTTAAGGTTTTAATTTTAAAATGTAAATACCAAGAAATATCTATTTAGCCGATACCAGACCTAAAACCCAACCGATCAACCGACTTAATCTCCATAAATAAGAAGTTTAAATACAAAAGTCATTTAAACTTTAAATTAATCTAGCCACTTTATTTACAGAATTACAAAATTGACGCAATGATACCAATTGCTCCTTATTTCAAGAGCTATCGATAGATACAAAAAAATCTCGATTTGAGTGGTCATTAGATTTCCATAAGATGGGAACGATCTCCTTTGTTAACTGCGTATCTAAATAAAGATTTGGCCGTTTATTATACTAACTTTTTATCCTATTTTTTCTATTTTGAATGGTTTTTCTTATTAATTATATTATCTGTTATCCGCTGTTAAGTTTTTTATTAATTTTTTGTTGGCGACATAGCAAAATACTTGGTTTTCTTAATGAAATTAATCAAAATCAACAAAATTACTATGATAATTTGCAGTGCTCATAACAAAAAGTGCATTTAATTCAAATAAGGTAGTAGAGTCATTTTTGATAATGGGGTTTGTATATTTGTCAAAGGTCACACGTTGCCAGATGAAAGTCGAAAGATTAAAATTTGTTTTAATAAAACAGTTATACGTTCCCAACACGGTAGAAAAACAAAAATTAAAATTAATAATAAAAAAATAGAATCATTAAAACGGTCTAGGATTTACAATACTCCCAGAACAGAAACAAATGAAAATTTCACAATTATACAAAATCCTCCTTTCGGGAGCAAAGTGATAAAACACTAAAATAAATACCCGAAAAGCAGTACAAGGAATTACGAATTTTCCGAAGCCTGCAGCACCCAAAATCACGAGCAATAAATTCGGTACATTTTTTACCACGGAAAAGAGGCGATAATAACCAAAAAAATTCCAAATTGTTGCCTCAACCACGATAGAATACCCAAGTAAATTCCAAAACCCTTTAACTTCTTGGTGGAACTCAAGGCTCCTTTTAACGCCTAATTGTAAACAATCTTAAAGATAGATTATAAAAAATCATTTTCCCGGTTCAAAACTAAAGAATTAATTTAGAGAACCAACTAGCAATAGTTTTCTTTGCATACTCCCAAAGAAAAGTCGTATAAAAGAATATTCACTTGTCAACCCAGACGGGAATTAAAATATCCAAGAGAGAAACAGCATTAGGTACTTAACCGTGCGCTGCGCTTTAAATTAAAAATTGCAAAACTAATTAATTATACTAATAAAATAGTATTATACTAAAAATTTAACTTTTAGGGCCGGTTTACAAAAGTGAATTAAATATTTAATTGCGATTAAATCTTCTCTGACGTTTGATCGGTCGAATTTTTTTAATCTATCTAATCGGAATTATAGATAATGACACTTCTGTAAATCGGCCCGAAATGTAGTAAAACCTGGTTATAACGTATCCCTGTCGACCCATCTAAAGAGTACTGTTACAAAGAATTCGAAAAGACAGTGACAGAGAGAAAGTTTCGAGTAAATAAATCGAGAAAATACCACGATATACAGACACGCCCATGGACCAATCGAGAGAAATGAGTCATCGCTTCGCCTGAGTAAGAAAGGTCTCGAAACTCCGGGACACATTCTGAAAGGACGTATGGTTATACAGTGTGAACCATTTGTATGGAATAACTTCGATAAAAATTCAGGGATTTGTTTTTTAGGAAAACGCTTGAACACGTGCCCTGTTATTTATTAACCCGCATTTTTTGACAAAAAAATTGGATATACAGGGTGTCCCAACATCGAGATATAACCTTCTACTTTGAAATTTTAAATGGAAACCCCATTTTTTTTTAGCATATCTGAATTCTACATATAATTTTGCAAAACAACTGAATATCTACATAGTGTGTGCTACATAAAAATACGCAAAATTATACGTAGAATTCAGATATGCTAAAAAAAGATGGGGTTTCCATTTAAAATTACAAAATTGAGGGTCGTATCTCGATGTTAAGACACCCTGTATATCCAATTTTTTTGTCAAAAAATGCGCGTTTAAGAATAACAGGATACGTGTTTCAGCGTTTTCCTGAAAAAGAAATCCCAAAATTTTTATCGAAGTTATTCCATACAAATGGTTCACACTGTATAAAAAGTGGAGTTAGTTAAGTCAGTAAGAATCAGACAAGCGAGTAAAGTGGGCGATAATTTTGGAAGTGTTATTATTGTGTGTATAGTAGAAATAAATTTTTCGGTATTAATCCAACTCTTTGAAAAAAAAAAAAAATACGCTGCTGTACGTTCTGTACGTTGCAGTACAGACAAACACTATCATATAGAGAATAAAATTCTGAATATTTGTATTAACAAAAAAATAATAAAAAAGTTAGTGGAACATATTAAAAAATATAAATTTCACGTTTGAAGTTTGTGTAGCACTGGTTTTATTTGAAAACGTTGCCTAAATGGTACAACGTATAAAAAAATTTAAAGAAAAAAATTATAGAGGATTAAATTTTGTATAAAAAGCCTGTGAGGTGATATATTTGTCTTTAAACAAACCGAGTTGTTTAACTTTTTTCATCTCTAGTGCTTAAACTAAAAGAGATAAATATATTGCCTCGCGGACTGTATTGTACAAAATTTAATTCTCTACATTATTTCTTTTAACATTTTTTTTGTAGCTTAGACCGTTTGCGCAGTGTTTTTAAAAAAGCCAGCGCTGCACAAATTTTAAAATATATTTTTTTCGCGCTGTATCAAGATTTTTCTTATTATTAAATCCTTTGTATACCTAATAAAATTTCATGAAAAAATTTGGAGGATAAAATCTGTTAAAAAATAAGTTTGTAAATTTATGAAATTTTGCTTGTTCAAAGCTTCTAAAAAATTAAATAAAAACGTTCCTTTTGGATAAATTTATTTCATAAAAAGTTACATAATTTGGCAACGCCACAACCAAAAGTAAAAAACAAAAAAAACCAGTTCTATAAACTAGTTTTTACAAATCAAATAAAAAAATATTATCCTCCGCTCCGTTTAAGTAGTTTTTCTCTGATTTGGTATAAATTTTATAATAAAATAAAATACGTATTCATCTGAGAATTTTGCTGGGTCAATGACGTCAATGCTATCTATTACACAAAAGTAATACAATTTTGACAAAATTTCAGTAAAAAAGACGCAAAAAATTTGGTAATTTCACGTTTGAATGACTCTAAGGCTTCTCACTTCAATAACAAAAAAAATTGCTAAAAAGAGAAATTTGTTACACCCGAAAATGTCAAACACGTGTATAAAGAAAACAAATGACGTCTTTCGAAGAACTCTGATCACCTCTAAACAAACATTTTGTATATAAATGATTTCCTAATTAGGTGAAATTGAAATAAATTAAAATCGGAATTTTCAACCCGAAACCGGTTTCAGTAATGGCGTCTTGAGGGGAGGCAAATCTCGCTTAAGGGGAGTCTCTCACGTGACTCATTTAAAGGTTATGTACTGACCCAAAACATCAGCCGACTTGTGTTTCGCTGTAAACCATGCGTCATCCCCGAATTGTCCCTTAATCAGTCTCTGTATTCCCCTCTCCTTTGAGAATCCACAAACGGCCGAAACCAAATACGGATCTGGCTTTTTCTGAAGATTCGGATCGGCCGCTGTTGAAAAATTCGTGATTCCATTGAAAATCGCACGAGATATAAGTCTGCCAGTTAGCCACAATGAGTGCATTATATAATCACTTTTCGAGTGTCAGTGGATCACAATGATGGACATAGCGTCGCGACGCTCTAGGAACACTTCCGATTGGTTTAAAACGACACGAAAGGCCTACTAGGACACATTATTTCGACCACGACCAGTCAGCTGCTGAACGACACTCACATTTCTGACGCCATTGCTCGACGGATGACGTTAGCGACATCTCGTGAGCGTCGGAATGCCACGTGATGGGCGCCGTCGTATATTTATTTTATTTTAACGAGGCGGTTTGCCAATTTTTGACATGGCACACTTGATTGAAGGCGTGGAAACACGGTTATTATTAATTTCGGCACGAACTTTGCTCTTTAATATTCTAAACATACACCGCACAGCACGAAGCGGATCTAACTACGATATTTGCATCGAGCGAATCTGTTTTATTAAGTGTTAAAAGATAAATAGTTTTGATTTATGGTTTGATTGAGATTTTTTCATTTTTTAAATTATTCAGTGGTAAACAACACATTGCTTAATCATTGATTGATTATCTGGATTGATGCACCTGAAGACAGGCAACCAACAATACACGAAGTCAGTGCCGGACTATCATATAATTTCGCCAGGAATTTTTCGGTACGTCTACCGCCATATCTGCGCTTTTATTAACGCTTTCTGCTACCTTAGAAGCGGTGGTCCGATCTTTTTTTTGAATCACCCTGTATATAATTAGAAATAATAATTATGTATTATCTGTATTTTTTTTTGAAGGGACCACTCACTGTAGTACAAATAAATATAACTGTATTTAAAAATAATAAAACTATAAAAACAAGCCGCAAAACTGTAAACATTTTAAAGAAAATTGTTTGATTTAGCAGGTTTTGTTCCAATAAGAGTTTAGAACGGATCAGAATTGTAATACATGCGCAGTAGTGTTTTAGTAGCCCAAAATTTGTGTTGCACATGCTCAGATTAGTTTTGAACTATTCTGAACAAGTTCTAAAGCGGTATTGGAATAAATTTTAGATAATTAGTTAGCTTTTTAATGTAACATAACTACTGTTAAAACCTTTTCAGGGGGCGGACTCCTGTTTTACATTTTTTTATAGTATTTCTATAGCTTTTACAACGTTTCCACTTTTTCTAGATATACTTTTAAAATCCTCCGTTCACGTACATCTGGCTTTTTAATACAATGATATCTGTATTTTTTTAAAATTGTAAAAACTGTCGGCTCTGGCCCTCAAATATTATTAAAAACTTCAAAATAAGCATTTTTGAGAATCGTGGCGAGAAATATTAAAAATTGCTTCGTCTATAGTCGGTAGACTTTTCCTAATATTCGGCTCTTTTATTATTTTAAAATTTCTTTTTGTTTTTTTTTTACTGATTTTAACCTTCCTTGTTTTCTTTTCAGCAGTCGTTTGGCTTGTTTTTTTTGTTACTTTTAAACATTGTTTTTTAAATTCGCCTAGAATCCCTCTTTCTTTCTATAGGACCTTCTACTTTTAAATCTTTTTTCAAGTTTGTTTTATTTGTTTGTGGTCTATCATCTTTAGTTTTTCTAAAATTTTCTAGGTTTTTTAAATTTTTGTAAAATATACTTTTGTTTCTTTAAAATTTTGTTTTGTTCTTTATCTCCTTTATATGTACATAATAGCTTTTTGCGATTTTTTTTTATGTCGTCTTTTTTCAAATTTTGGTAAGTTTTTCTAGGATATAATTTTGTTCTTTTTTTCTTAGTACTCGTAGTTTTCCCTATATTTTTTCTTTCATTCATTGTTCTTTCTGTTGTTTTAGTCGTTGTTCTTGTTTTTATTTTGTTTCTTTTAAACATTGTTTTTTAGATTCGCCTAGAATCTTTATTTATTCTTTTACAACCTCACAGTTTTTAATTTTTGTAAAAAAAATTATTTTCTTTAGTAATCTGTCATTTTCAGTTCTTCTAGAATCCTCTAATTACATTTTGTATTTTTGTTTTTCTACATAACAGCTTTTCGTGTTTTTTTTTAGAATCAAATTCTGTTCTTCTTTTTCTACAACTCGTAATTATCCTTGTTCTTTTCTCTTTTATTCGTTGCTCTTATTGTTTTTTTAAGATCTCCCTTTTGTTTTATTGAAGATTGTTTTACTTTTTTTAGTTGCGGTTTGCTTGTTTTTCTGTTTCATTCAAGCATTGTTTTTTAAATTCGTCTTGAATTTTTATTTTTAACGATAAACTCCAATTTTTAACTTTTTTAAAGTTTAATCTATTTTTTTAATGTCCTGTCATTTTCAGTTTTGCCATTCTCTAAACTACGTTTTTTTAATTTTGTTTTTTTTTTCTTTACCTTTGTACATAGTAGCTTTTCTGGTTTTCTTTTATCTTTATGTCGCTTTAATTCAATTTTTGTAGAATATTTTTTCCCCTAGAATCTAATTGTGTTCTTTTTTACTTACTACTCGTAATTTTCTTTGTTTTCTATTGGGTTTTTTCTAGAATCTTCTTTTTCTTTTTCTAAAACATTTTTTTTTACTATTTTCAGTAGTAGTTTTTTTTTGTTTTTCTGTTTCTTTTTAAAAATTGTTTTCTAAATTAGTTTACAATCTTTAATTGTTTCAACAGAACCCTCCAATTTTCAACTTCTTTTTAAAGCTTTCCTACTTTTCTTTAGTAGTCTATTATCTTTATTTCTTCTAGTATCCTTTAAACTACATTTGTAAAATCTTTCTAGAATGTACTTCTATGTCTTTAGATATTTTTTTTACTTTTGTACATAATAGCTTTTCATGTTTCTTTTTCTCCTTATATCGCTCTTCTTCTAATTTTTGTACTATCTTTTTCTTTTAGAATCTACTTTTGTTATTCTTTTCTTCATACTCGTAATTCTCTTTGTTTTTTTCCTCTTTCATTCGTCATTTTTCTTGTTTTTCTAAAATCTCTCTTTTTTCTAATCTTCTAAAAACTTTTTATTGTAAAATTTGTCATTGTTCTCTTTTAATAGTAGTTAATCTGTGTTTTTTTTTTCTCTAATGGTCACTACTGTTAGTTTTTCTTATAAAGCATCGTTTTTTAATTTTGTCTAAAAATATTTTGTGTTTTTGGAACACCTTCTCAACGACGTTTTTGAAGTTCTTCTTTAATTTTTTCTTTCTTCTAAAATTTCTCTTTACCTTACTTCTTTCTTTTATTAGCTACAGGTTTTGTTTTTTTTCTTTTCAAGTCGCTTTTAATCAAAAATGGTAGAATCTGTTTTTTGAAATTTTTTTAGAATCTTTTTTCACTAGTCGAGAATAGTCAAAATTAGGTTGAGCAAAAGAATGAGATAAAAATAAGCTAAAATATTTTAAGTAAAAAATTAAAATTATAAGTACATTTTATTACAGCACTGTGTGTTATAATGACTGTTACAGCACCCAAATGAGTTTTGTAAAAGGATTCTTACAGCCGAAAGTTATAGAAAATAATATTTCGTCATTTTTAGTCTGTATATTTGTAGTAAATAAATGTTTTAAGTTTATTTTTTTTAGTAGAAATAGGTATAGTGGCAACAATTACAAAATGTAACGAAAAATTGTATAATATAAATTGCTATTTTAAGATCGTTGTTGTCTTTAAAAACGTGATTTTTGTCAAATCACTGGTATGCTGTCAAAATTTTGCAGTTTAAAGACAAATTCACAAAGGCATTTTTTTTTTTTTTTTTTTGTTAAAATGTCTCACTTCTCAGTGGCCGCGAGTCCACTATTCGTCAAGCGCATTCACTACTCATATTTATAAATATATATATGAGTCTTAAGTACCTCAGTCCGGCACTGCACCTCGTTGAAAGTGTGGAATTTAGCAAATTTGCGATTATAATCACTAAAAACAGTTTATAATTTAGTTTGTTTTGTTCATTGAATTTATCTATTATTAAATATGAAAGCAAAGGTTAGTTTTGTTTTTTATACTTAGGATCGTATGGTCATTTTTTCTTGATTAATTTGCACTGCGTGCATGCAATCGATAACACTTTTTAATTTATTTTTCTCTAATTAAAATTTAAGGAAAACATTTGAAAAGAGTCTGGTAAACAAAAATGTTTTTCAGGAAATGTATAAATAAACAATAAACTGAATAAAAAAAATTAAATTGCGATTGTAACTGCTGTAAAATATGGAAAAGTTAATTCGAAAATATTTCATGCCGTAAATACGACTGCCAAATTTTATTTTTGGCTCTTTTTATAATTTGTTGAGGAACATAAAAAACACTCAAAACAAAATGCAAAAATCGAGTTTTTCGGTCTTAAATTCGGCCGAAAAATGACACTTTGACAGCGGCCAAAAAGTTAATACAAATACTAGTAAAATTCCAATTTTCTGTTAAAGTCAATTAAAAAAATTGTGACCGCCACAAACAAAAAGTGATTTTTACAGTTTCGCCTGTTTTTTCGGCTTTGGTAGAGAAAACCATTTAAGGAAAATTATTAGCCATTTAGTCCTACAACAGTTTGTGAAAATTAAGGTGAAAATTAGACATTTGGTGGTTTCCGAAGTTTCGGATTTTTGTTTTGTTTATAACATTGTTTAAAAGAGAAAGAAAAGTAAAAGAAATTATGTTTGATAAAAGAATGCAACAACTAAGAAATATTTCAGAAAAACTTCAAATTCGACTATTAATAATTATAATAGGTATGTATGTTATTAAAACAATAAATATTGAAAAAAACTTTAATTGGAAAAAATAAAGAAAATAAAAAATAATAAGGAGAAGTTAAAAGACAACGACAAAAAAAACAATTTAAGAAAAAGGCAAAAATGGCAAGTAAATAAAATAAAAAAATAAGAAAATTTATTTTTCTCTAATTAAAATTTAAGGAAGCAGAAAAATTTTAATAAAGTGAAAAAGAGTTTCAAATAAACTTAAAAATTGACGCTCAAAAGAAAAAGAATAAGAAAAACTACGATTAAATGAAGAAAAAAAAAACAACAAGAAGAATTGCACCTCCAAAACAACTAGAAGAGAAAGAAAAATCTAGAAAAACTTGTAAAACTTATGGATTAGAAAAGAAAATGCAGTAAAAGCTCCGATATAAAATATAAAGGTAGTTTTTTACAATGTGTTTTTAACGGAAGTATTCCAAAAGTCAAAAATTTGAATTTTTTTGTATAACTTTCACATAATACTTTGAACGCGAAGGGAATTCCCATATTTCTGAGAACCTAGACTAGAGCCCATAAATATTGGGCCTAAATCCGTCCCTGCTTTTATACGGCCACAATTTTATTACCAAGACCGACAGAACAATAGAAATAACAAAAAAAGAACTGAATCTGAATCTGAAAAATAGCTCTGATTGGTTCTGCTCAAGTTTTCATAGAAAAAGAAAATTATTTGTATCAAATTTGATAACAAATAAAAGAGACATAACGTAACACTGACAGTTTGTTGGTTTTGGTTGAAGTTACCTCTTGTTCTCTATATCAAATTTGTTGTCAAATTGTGAATAAATAGAGAGAAAATATCGATTAGAACCAATAAACTGTATAATAATTACATCTAATATTATTATTTGTATCAAATTTAGTAACAAATAGCAAGTAAGAAAGTATAATTCAGTGCTCTGGTCACGTGAGGTCAGATTCTGGTCAAAGTTCTCTCTTTTTATATCAAATTTGTTACAAAATTTTGATAATAAAAAAATGAAAAAGTCTTTAATAGTTTTAATAAGTTGTCTATCAAGATTGAAATCGATATACTATTGTGGTTTTTAAAATTTATCTTTGTTCATTAATATACGTACAATAATAAAATTAAAAAACAATAAAAACTAAATTTGATAACAAATAACAAGAACAAAGTTATTTGGCAAAGAAACCTTTCTTTTTAGGTACACTCTTGATCTCTGAAAATGAGATGGTCAGACTGACTACACTTGTGTCATTATTAATAATATCACAATGAAATATAGATTAATTAATGTTTAAAATTATTTGTTAAAATTCCTGATAGTACAAAAAAAATGCATATAGAACCTTGTTATTCAAAGCTAACGACAAATGTGATCTGTTTGATTTGAACTCATTTGTAGTAATCAATAGTGTACGTCAAATATGCTAGCAAATTTTTTCCAATTTCATATAAAAAAAATTACAGTGGTCTCTCCACATGTCGTGTTCTTATGAGTCTCAGTTAAAGTTTAACGAAGCTAACTCTCATCACGTTTTCTACTAAATTACTGTCAGATTTTGCTAGATAATCGCATAATTAGTAAAATTTGCAAAAAGAAACTGTTTGTCATAAATATAAATTAAATTTTCATTGTTAATTACTTATCGTTTTGTCTTGTCGACTTTTATATTTACCAAAAATTGTAATAAGACAGAAAATGGATAGAATAAATAAACTTGTTTCAGACACTCACTTGCTTGGCTGCTCGTATTCTATTCTCTAGATCTAGATTCGTATTGTAAAACTTTTCTTATGAAACACGTTCTTGAATATACTATTAAAAATCTTTACTAAATTTAAAACTTCTACAAAACAAAACTAGAAATATTTAGCGAATTATATTTTTTTAATAAATTACTAGGTGTAGGTCTTGTCTTGAAACAGTGCGAGTTACTATTATTAATATTGTTACGAACTAATCTAGACAGATGTCAAACACTTTTAGAGTTATTAATCACTCTATAGCGCGTAATTCTGAGAAATATTTGTCACAGCTATTAACTATAAATGAAGATGGTTCTTGACAATTTGTAGAAGAGTGAGCGGTTTAGAGGAAGCAAAGTTATTCAATCGGCAATCCTAGTTATTACTGTGTGAATATCTAGTTATTTATCTCCCAAATTTGTGTATATTGTAGAAATAAATTATTCGTTATTAATTCAATTTTTTAAATCAAAAGAATTCCAAATTATCACATTTGTTGCAATATTGAGACATAGTTGTAGGTAGCAACAGACATAAAAATAAATGTTTTAATTAATATAATAGTTATTTATTGTATAAGTGTTTTAGACAGCATTATATCAACGCAAGAATGTTTAAGCGAGATGCAGTCGAGCGTGTAATATTTTTAAGTGGATAAAACGCGACTAAAACACGAATCCAATATAACGTTTTATCCATAATTACAGCAATTTAAAATCAGAATCGCCAAAATTTCCTCTCATGTCATCAAAAAATGATTTGACATTACACTCTGACAGCGGATGTCACCTCAAAAATCATTGAAATTAACTAAAAAACATGGGAGGTGTTGAATGTTGCTATTTATTTTCGATTGTTTATCGACTTCATTTGCACAAAACGCTGTGCAAGTTGGTGAAAATGGAAGAAAGTGATACTGTTCCTGAGACAACTCTTGAGGAAGCTGAAGAAGCGACTCCCTATCAGTTATTACCTGCGAAGTCTTGGGAACACTATGAAAAAGTATTTTCAGTTCAGGAAAGAAGAACGGGGGGTAATAACAACATATGAAGAAGTTCTGCTATCGTATTTCTTAAATCTGAAGAAGAGGTATGTAATTTCATCCATGTGGTCGAAGTACTCCATGCTGAAGACCGCTATAAAGGTCTATAAAAACATAGACATTGGAAAATATAGTAAGTTCATGACCTATCTGGAGAATCAGTGAAGAGGATACAGGCCGAAGAAAGCTGCAGTGATGGAAAGAGCATACTTGGAAGAGTTTTTGACAAGGGCTTGCGATAGAGAATATTTGATGATGGAGGTAATCTCTGTCATTACATAAACATTGTAGATGATAAATTTTGGAATATTTTAGGTTGCATTAATAATGGGGGTGTCTCGTGACTGTCGATGCTGTAAGCTGACAAATTTGAAAATCAGTGATGTAGAGGACAGAGAGGCATACCTGATTGTTTCAATACCAGATACCAAGACGGGCGCTTCACAAAAATTCACAATTATAGAAGAAGGATTCTCTATCAACACTGTGGAGAAGTGTAAGAAATACATGTTGTTACGTCCGAAAAAGTTATCCATTGAGAGATTCTTTTTACGATACGCTAATCAAAAATGTAGATCGCAAGCTGTTGGAATTAACACTTTATCGGAAGTTCCTTCTAAAGTTGCTTTGTTTTTGAATCTGGCGAATGCAGAAGCTTATACCGGCCATTGTATGAAATGCATTTTCACAACTTTACTTGCCAATGGAGGTGCTAATCTTACAACAATTAAACGACATGTTGGGTGGAGGAGCTCCGCCATAGCAGAAACTTATGTCGAAGATTCTGTATCTAATAAGCTTGATATCGCAGGGAAAATCCAAGGTTCTCCTGGTACTAGTCGTTCTTTACTAGAGGAGACGTTCATTGTTCCTACAACTACTATTCGTTTTGGAACCGATAACAACTACAAGCTTCTTATTAATGGAAACGAAGTGAGATATGATAAAACAAAAAACGAAATGTCTATTAATGTAAATGTTAATGTCAATATTAATAATAAATAGAATGCAATTGATTTAAGATTGCATCTTTTCCTTATTCTATTATTGGAATAAAATAATTTCATTATTCCACTAGTGAATAAAGTGTTACTTTATACAGTGCGTAAGTGTGAATAAAACTTCAATTATAAGGTAATTGTGGATAAAATATGTTTAATTTGAACATAATTAAAAACTAATTATGTATAATAAACTCTTTATTAAATCGTAATTTATTAATCGAATGAACCTTCGTCCTTCAACTCCCGTCCTCCAAATTAAGTAAAAAATAAAACACTTAAAACGAACAAAATATTTCAAATTAATTATTAAAATTTTAAAATAAAAATGAAATTTTGATTAAAGAAATTCTTATTTTAAAATGAAAAACAGAAAAAAACTAAAAATTCCAGACAGACTTAATAAACCTAATTTGACAATTTTATTTAATTTAGCTGGCTTTTATCCAAGAGACGACTTCCGGAATAAAAAAATAAAATGATGCAACAATTTGAATTAGAGCAATTGTAAATCCGAATTAAAAAATTAATTAAAACCTTGACGTAATCAATACAACAACTTTAATTACAAATCAATTTTCCCCTACTCCAATCTTGCAGCAAGGGCTTAATTAAAATCGCGTTTTGAGTTCTTTGACTTGTTATTTTTTTAGAAGTAGGTTATTGCGCATTTTAATCCAGTGCCATCTTAATAGATCTAAATTGAAAAAAGTCAAAATAATTAACTTATTAGAGAAACAATAATCGTACGAAATTCAACAAAACGCGTATAGATTTGCTCCAACAAAGGGCATTTCCGTTTCGTTTAACAATAATAAAGTTATAGGAAGTGAAGTGGGGGGCTATAATGACACCATTATTGTCCGGAAACACGAAACGATTGAATTGAGTTGTGGCAGTGTTAAACGATGTTTAAAAGACGAAATCAAAACGAAAAGTGTGTGAGGAAAATCGAAGAAACGGTTTTACCAAATGCGAAATTACGATTTTGTCCGGAGCAATTACAAAATTTAAATTTTATTTTCCAGAGGAAATTACAAGAGCAAATTACGCAAAGTACGGAAAAACAGCTTTTATTAGCGAGATCAGTGACAGAAAGGTTGGTCCAAAGGTTGATTTGTTGTGCTGGAATACTGGATCCAAGGTTTTCATCGAAATTTTTAATAGCAAATCATGATAAACTCACAGGAGTATTTTTTCAAATATCTTAATCCTGAAAAAATTTATTAATCTCTTCTAGAACTTGCCATCAACAAATCTGGAATATATCGTCCGGCTGGACTCACTATCAACCCCAACTTTATACGAAACTGACCCAAAACCCCGATATTCTATCATAGAATCAGATCCAGATTATCCAGCTGCTTATGCTCGCCTACGCCTCCACACAACTTCCATGAAAATCTGGGGTGACTGTGCTAACTCTGCTGGATATTTGCGCCGGTAATATATTTCTTTTTGCATTAGATCTCTAAAATTAGAATTTTGCGAACTCAAAAAACGCCAAAAAATCAATTTTTAGCGGCCTAGGTTGCTAAAGTTGTTATGGCAACTTTATAGGTTTATTTTTATTGAATAGTTGATAACCTACAAAGAACTATTTATTTAGATACATGAAAATGATATTCACAGTTTTGAGCATATTGGAAACTATTATCGCTAAATGAAAAAACATTTTCTTTCTCATTTACAGCAGCAATTTGATGTGATGAATTGCAAACAGAAGATAATATTACTGCAAAAATTGAAAAGTCAAAACGAAGTACACACATGCAGGTGTACTTACTTTTTCATGAAGATAAGTTAAAATTGCATCTTCATTTACTGTTGTTACTTTATTTTTTGCTTTCCACTCACAAAACAAGGTATACTCTTTCTCATATTGTTCACGAGATTTAGCAGAAAGTAAATTCAAAACAATATTTTTTGCTTTTTCAGCGATTGCAATTAAGATGGATTCATCTTAATTTTAGTTTTTTATTTATGATGTTGTCATAACAGTCAAATGCAAAACAAACTATGATACCTAAAAACGTATTCTATTATGCCGCATATCAATTATCAATTCTCTTGAGAATCAATTTGGTGATTTAGAGAACTCATGCAAAAAAATCTTGTATGCACCACGTCCGCAAAATAGTTTTACGGAACTCATCTCATTAAAGACTCGGCTCCTACATCGCTTCGTCTTTAATTACGACTACATTTTGCGTACTTGATACATAAATAGCTATTTAACAACTCTTCTTGTTCTAAAAAATTGTAAAAATCTCTTTTAGTGATAAGGTCCAGGCCAAATTAGTCGAACTCTTAGCCCAAGCTTCAGCCAGTGAAACTCCCAACTCCCCTTTAAATATCGACGAATCAATCCATTGTGGTACTCCTGGAAAGATCGTGAATGCTGGAACCCTTTACCAAATTCTCCAGATCAAAAGTAACAGGCATGTGTTTTATGGTCCTTCTGGAAATATCCCGCGATTTCCGGATCCGAGAGATTTCCGGTTGGCTATTGTGGACGAACCCGGAGGGGCCCGGATCAAAGTCGAGTTCTTGTCACCAGCTTTGGCTAATATCACGATAGATGTCCGGATTTTGGTGGGAATTGGAGTGGATTCGTGGCCGGCAACCACTGATTTTCCAGGAAGGGTCACGTTGGGACACACTGACTGTCTTTTGTACCATCAAGCCGCCCAAACGGTAGGTCTACTAAATTATTGTAGGTTTGTTCTAAAAAGAACTCAAAATCACTTCAAAACCGTTTATAACTAAACTGGGCATGTGCAGTAGAAATTATGGTTGTCTGAAACGCTACTGCGCAAACGTAGTACAATTCTAAACCGTTCTGAACTGATAAATTATTAATACACAGAAGAAATTCAAAGAATATTAATAAGTCAATTAACAAATTACAAACCCTATATTAGGAAAATAAGACTACTTAATTATTTTTTAAGGTTAAAAAAGGGTTGTTTTAAGGTTTTTTTTCCCTCAAAACACAAAGTAAATTTTGTTTTTGTCGCCATTAAGTTATAGATTTGTAAGAAATGTCGCCTCTAGCTTCCAAAATTAGAAAAATTTGTTCCTATTATATTTTAAAAGTAATTTGCTTCAGCAATAAGACTTGACCTAGACTGTGTCTAACACAACTAACTCAAATGAACTTTTCAATAATTATGTAACTCAGTAACACACTTCTAGTGCCTTTAATAATTCCTCTGTTTTACGTAAAGTGTTTGGTGTTATTGGTTTTTTCGACGATTCTGTAATTTTTTCTTTTCTAGGGAATGTACTTAATTGGATTTGGAGTACAGTCCTCAGCTTGGCAAATCCGGCTACCGGCAGCCCAGGACACAATCTTGAACCATTACGGTCCCAACAGTACAGTCAGGACAATTCTAGATGTCCTCTTTGAATCACTTGAAGAAGTCGGAAAAATTCGTCAGATGAAAAAACAATCTTCTTATAAAATCTTAAACCGTTATATTTTTCTAACAATGCTTCTAAGACGACTTGAAGAAAACTCAACAAGTCCCACTGATGACCTCCTCGACTGGTCGCCCATGTTTCTATCAACCCACGTTTTAAAAATTTTAGATAAGACAATCGAAATTTTACGAGAACAGAACTACTCGAATTACTTTTTCAAAAAATCAAATTTGTTAGTAAATCCTGGACATTTATGCGAAGATGACTATATAATTGAAGCAAATAATGTCAAATCTTACATTATCCGACTTTTTGACGAAGCGTTAATGTCAACAAGAGGTAATCCAGATTTTAATAAAATTATTATGACACAAGAGAGCGAAACTTTGCTTCTTTATAAATGGAAAGACTTGATTGATAATTTATTACCACCAATGGGCACAAGAGGTCGCAGATTTTGTTTCGCTGGATCAAAAAACAGACAAGAAGTTGCACATACGGAATATACAGGAAGACAACTGGAATATATAGGATTGGTCCTGCAAAATCTTCTTAATGTGAAACAAGCAATTTTAACGGTAAAAAAACCTTTTTTTGAAGGTTATAAAGTGTTATAATTTTTTATTCCAGAATGACACTTATATGAATGAAGATTCAGCTATAAAACTTGAAGAAAATATTGAAGAAAGTCACTTAGAAGATGTAATTTTTTTATTGGTCACAATAATGGATCAAGCACGTGACAAGTACTTAACCAATCAAACCAACCCTACAACTGTCAAAAATCGTCCAAAAATCAAAGCCCACTTTAATTCCTACACTTCAAAACTTGTAGACACAATTCGTAAAGATAAAGAAATGTCACATTTGACATATGAAGATGACTTAACTTTAGTCAAAGTTATACTTAAATGGCTTTATAAAGCAATGGACCAAAATAAACGTTACTTAGCACCTATTCTAAGACCGTACTTAAGTACACTTTTCTCAGCTTCACACTCAATTTCTTGGCATCTTGATTTTATAAAACAAAGATTAAATCGAGATGAAATCAATGCTTTGGGTTATTTTGCTAGATTAGTTAATTCTAATAAGATAACACCAGCTGAAGGTCTTATAGACGCAGTTAATAAAAACTGGTTATGGGCAAGATCTATGTTGAAAATGGTTGAAAAGAATACGCTAAGGGTTGTTTTTATCTCAGGGAGAGGAAAAGTGTATCGGCATATCTTATCACTGCCTTCTTATCAAAGGAATAAGTCAACAGAAGTGCTTTTTAAGGACGAAAATCAAAGAAAACAGCACACATTGCCTTCAAATCGGAATTATTTTAGCACAATTTTGAGCCAAAGTAATTAATAAAAGTGTTACACTTAAAAAAAATAATTTTTTGGACGTGATTTTGTGGTAACAGAATGAGTAAATTTTAAGCTAGTTATAGTAAACATTGCAACGGTTTCTCTTTGACAGTTTTTGCAAAAAAAGTTTGTCTTTTTAGTTTTTGTTTAGAAAGAGGCTTTTCAGAGCTGATAACTAGAAGTATTTGCACTTGCTTAACAACTAGCTTTTTGACACCGTTTTGCTACTACGCGACAACTCGGTGACCAATAGTTTGGAGAAGAAGGTTAAACACAAAGAATGGCATAATGTGATTTCAGCAACGAATCGCGATTAGACATTAAAAAATCACCCCTAAAAAAATATTTTTTCTGGGTGTAACACTTCAAATGTCACTGAGTTTTGTCTATTTGCTTGGAATTTTGCAGGTCTTTGAACCAGTTTCTAGACAAATTTTGAAATTACAATTTTTTTTTAGAATTTCGTGACGACTTCCCAGAATCGACCCCCCAACACGACATTTTGAAATTTTCAAGTCCCCTAACTCTTGTTTTGAATGAATCGAACCGTAAAGGTCAACACCGAGGTTACGGCGACATTTTGAAATCGTTACAATCAATGCAAAAATTGAATGTACTTGAATAAAACTTTTGTGAATTTTTTCCGATTTTTTTTCTTGTAGATGTTCCAGCAAGCCACGTCAAATCTCCCTCAGGAAGAGCGTTGTGAAATTATGGAAGTCATTCACACAATGCAGTCGATAAAACCGAAAAAGTCTACAAAACGTTGGTCAAATACTCTTCCAACTTCACACAAAGTCGCCTCGAAATGCGAAAAATATACACCAAAAGAGGAAAGTGCGGGAATACGGGATCACCGAAAACGAGTGGAAGATAAGCAAACCGGAAGTTTGATCGGAAGTTGTCGGGCGGCGAGGATTCGGGAAGATAGCAGTGTGTTGCTTTTTCAGGATTCTTTCAAGATTAAGTCCTTGTTGAATAAAAGCGAGTCGTTTAAGTTTTAAATAGAATTTTAATGAAAAAAATTGTTTCTTATTTTTCCTAGACTTTACAAGAAATATTAATACTGAAATGAGAATTCTATGACATTATAATATTAGAAGCAAACAACCAATCAAGAGATGCACATTTAGAACAAAACTAATAGTTTAAAAGTTAAAAAGAAAACTAAATTTCAATAAATAATTTTACATTAATTTTTTAGTGTAAAAAAACTTCTTATTTAAGAAAAATAATAATTGAACACAAAATAATTTTTATAATAAATTTATTAGTACAAAAAAATAATTTAATATATCGATTCATTTAATGAACATTACACGTACTTTGATTCATTTACAGAAAATTTTTTATTGTGTATTTCAAAAATTTCTAATTAATAATGACGCGGCGCTTTTATTTTCATTTAAATTTTCATTATAAAAATCAAAGTACATACCTTCTTGTGTCATTATAACTCATAAAAAATAATAATAATAAATACACTTTATTTTTAGTTTTTGGTATTAAAAATAAATTAGTCGTAGATAAAAGTATATAGTCAATAAGTTTCCAAAATAAGTATTATTACGAGCAATTCAAAATAACAATAAAAGTAAAAAAAATGAGTAAATAGCTCCAGAATCCTTAATAAACCTGTTCATGGACCAATCGAGAAAGATTAGTCATCGTTTCTAATTAAGTGAAGAAAGGTCGAGAAAAAATGAGTCATCGCTTTGCTCAAGTGTAGAAAGATCCTAAAACATCCAGACACATTTTGGAAACACAAATAGTTATATAAGCGCGTGGAGTCATTGACCGGACAGTTAGTCAGATAGTAAGAACCAGAAAAACAAGTAAAGAGTAAGCGACGTTTTCGGAAGCAACGTGATTGAATTAAATCGAAGGTGTTATATTTTTATCGCATGTATAGTAGAAATAAATTATTCGTTATTAATCCAACTTTTTGAATCAAAAGAACTCAGAATTCGCATTGATAATTGTTGCCGTATCCCAATTTAAATAATTTGTTGAAGGAAAATAGCCAAATTTTGATATAGGTAATACATTACTGGACGTGTTATTACATTTTTAAATAATTTATGTTTTATTTCAATCTAATTTTGGTTTTAGAAAGCTGGTCTTGCAATAAATATACAGCATTCTTCTAAAATTAGTTCACAAACCACCTCTGGTTGGGTTGTGGGTCCTTTCACTGTGCAATACACATTATATCTTTAAAGTCTAATTTAAAAAAATTACTTTGCTATAGCCATTTGCACACGTGTTGCATAGACAGTTTTTTAGTAGTACGTGGTATCCAATTTACATGAAATTAAAAAAGTGGTGCATTTTGGTTAAATGTGGTGCCACAAAAAACGGATTAAAAAAAAGCCGTTAAGAGTTGCGTTTGCAAATTGCAGGTTTTGTCACTTTTCTATTGTTCTTTGTCTTTATTGCAGCATTGGATACGAAAAATGGCGCCGACTGATCAACAGCAGCAAGTAATGACTCTAAACAAAACTTGTAAAAGGTGTAAAAATATTCCTGTAAATGGTGTAAAGTGTGTGAAATGTGATTCGGTTTTTCACCCTGGCTGCATAAAATACCTGAAGGATTTTGTGCAAATTAGTGCGACGGAATACATCTGTTGTAGAAAACAATCTACCGAAGATAACACAGGCCCGTTTTTGACGGAGGAAGAACGTGATGCAGATCCTGATCATGACAATTCTTTTGTGAGTGCCGCCAAAATATTAAGTGACACTGCGAAAATGGAAATTAAATACCTAAAGAAATTATTGGCTGAAAAAGACTTACTTATCGGAAGTTTGAACGATAATATTATTTCATTAAAAGAGCAAATCCGTCTGATAAATGTAGTTAATTCTAAATGCCACATGGAAGGTAACTATCATAAAGGCGAATCGAAAAAAGATGGGCTGGAAAATCGACTATTATCAACCGAGAAAACAATATCTAATCCAGAAAAATTCAACAAAACTTTTACAAAAAAGGGAATAAGTAGCGAAAGTGCACCTTCAGCAAAAAGTGCTATATCTGCGGTGGCAAAAACCTCTGAACCTCAAAAAAAGCAATTTTCTGTTGCAACACCAGAATTCGATGGTAATAATCTACCAGAAATCACAACATCGCAAGATACTTTTACGCAAGTAGTAAATAAAAAGAGGAACAAACGCAAAGTGATATTCGGAAATAAGTCTGACATTAACATCATAAAAGCAGTCCCTAAATATGCAGCCCTTCACGTTTGTAGGCTGGAACCGGATACAACGTGTGATAATTTAGCGAATTTGTTAAAATCGCACTTTGCGGAAGTGAAATGTGAAACTTTGAACTCAAGAGTGCCATCCCTCTACAGTTCCTTCAAAGTGTCAGTTTTTGAAAAAAATTTCTCTGAAGCAATGGATCCTAGTATATGGCCAGAGGGGGCATGCATCAGTAAGTTTTTTATGAAGCGCAAGACAGAGACTCAAAAAACGTAATCTTTGCACCGGACTTACTTTTACTTAACGTAGCTACTTTAAACATAGCCAAAATAAATTTACTAGTAAGCCTTATGCATGAGTACGATAGTTTGAAAATAATTTGTCTGACAGAGGTAGGTTTACCACCTAACGCATTGGACTCTTACATAATAGATGGCTATACTTTAATGAGTTTTTATTGTCGTACGAATTATAAAAGCGGTGGCGTTGGAATATGGATAAAACATAATTGTAGTAGTAAAGAAATTGATATCTCAGAATTTTGTATAGAACGTCATTGTGAATTTTGTGCTATTTCTATTAGAATTAATAATAGGGAATACATTGTAACAAATTGTTATCGCTCACCATCAGGTGATCCAGAAATATTTTTTAAGGCCATTGTAGAAATTTTAGATTATTTGTATAAACCTACAATTTCATTAATAGTTTGTGGGGACTTCAACTTTGACGCATATAAGAACAAGCTATTTAAAACTTTATGTGATACCATGATTTGTTACAATCTGGTTTCGGTTGTGGAAAGGCCTACAAGAGTGACGAACACTTCATGTACTCTTATAGACCATATATTTATAAATTCGACAAATAACAAAATGTGTGTGGTAACAGATAATTTCATTTCAGATCACCGATCAGTATTTATTCAATTTAATGTACCAGTTTCGCAATTATCGGGGTCAGGTTACGAGACAAGAAGCTTTAGTGAGCAAAATATTGGACTTTTTGAAAGTGCTCTATACTCCGAGGATTGGTCACAATTGTACACCATCCCGACAGTTGATGACTCTTTTAATTACTTCTATCAAGTAATTTTACATTATTTCCATATTTATTTTCCCTTAAAAAAACAATATTATAAGCAAAAAATAAAACGGTGGATCGATGATGAAACACAAACTTCATGTAATAAATTAAAAGATCTTTTTTTTATTAAGAAAACTTACCCAATATTTGAGCATGACTACATACTTGCGAAAAAACGGCACAACATTCTTTTAAAGCAAAAGAAAAAAACATATTATCAAAATCGGATTTTTAATTCAGATAACACTCCGAAAGAAGTATGGAAAGTCGTCTCTGACTTAACAAATAAATCTAAAAAATACGAGAATGTAATAATTAGAAAAGATAACAATATAATTAAAAATCAGTTACTGGTAGCTTCCGAATTTAATAGTTTTTTTATTAACGCTGCTTCTGACCTAATTAAAGAAATACCTAAATGCTCTTTCAAAAACGATATTAAACCTAATTTAAACTCAATGTTTTTACTTCCTTTTGCAGAGGAGGAGTTGTTAAATTTAATTAACAATAAATTAAAAAACAAAAAGTCAGCGGGTGCTGATGACATTCCTGTTTTTCTTTTAAAAAGAATTCTCTATTTAATAATAAAACCACTTACATTTATTATAAATTTATCATTCCAGACCGGCAATTTTCCTAATATATTAAAGACAGGTAAAGTTACTCCAATATTTAAAAAAAATGATCGTAATTCACTAGAAAACTATCGACCCGTAACAGTCCCCATCTCATTTTCAAAAATTTTTGAATATGCATTTTTACATCGACTGCAAACATTCTTAAATAAAAATAATGTATTAATAATGAACCAGCACGGTTTTCGGGAAAACAAATCTACAATTACAGCTATGCTTTCCTTATATGAAAACATAATTAGCTCATTGGACACAAATGAGACTCCTCTTGCTGTTTTTTGCGACATGAGTAGAGCTTTTGATTGTGTAAATCACAATAAGTTACTTCTAATTCTAAATTCGTATGGTATTCGAGGCACGCCTTTGAATTGGATAAAATCATTTTTGGAAGGACGTAAACAGTTTGTATCTCTAAAAGCAAGAGATGAAGATGGTATCATTCGTGAAGTTAAATCGACAAATCTTAACATAAAAATGGGAGTACCTCAAGGATCAATCTTAGGACCCATTTTTTTCATCTTATATATAAATCAGATTAGCCATTGTGATTTAGGCTGCGACTATGCATTATATGCTGACGATTTATCTTTAATAATTAAGGAAAAAAATACTTCGACTTTAATCAAAAAATGTTCTGATGTATTGGGTAAGGTTTCTCAATTTTTCAATGAAAGAGATTTATATTTTAATCATAAAAAAACCAATATTATAAGAATACACAATTATCAGAAAAAAACTGAAAATATTGAGATTTCATGTGGTGGGGTGAACGTGACCAATACCCAAGGGAGTGTGAGTTGTCTTGGCATACATATAGACGAAAATCTTAATTGGAAAAGTCATTGCTCAAGTTTGGTTTCTAAATTACATTCGTTAAAGTTTATTTTTATTAATCTTCGTGAGGTTTTAGACGATGTTCAACTTGCTAAAATTTATTATGCAAAAGTCGACTCTTTATTAAGGTATGGTGTCTGTCTTTGGGGCAATTCCACATTGTGCAAAAGTGTTCTTATAGCACAAAAAAGCATTATTCGTTGTATGGCAAAAATTTCTATGCGCCAAAGTTGTAGACCGTATTTTAAAGAATATAATATTCTACCATTGGCGTGCATTTATATCTTAGAACTATGTTCCTATGTATTTAAAAATAAAACAAAATTTGTTAGTATTAAGTCACACAGTGATCATGCGACGCGTCAAATAAATAATTTTTACGTACCGTGCGCAAAAACTAATATCGCACATAATTCTCCAAATTATGTAGGTCTGCGCATCTTTAATAAATTACCCCACAATTTAAAAAATACAAGAATATTTTATAGTTTTAAACATAAATTAAAGCAACTTTTGCTAACTCATTGTTTTTATAATGTAGATGAATTTTTAGAGTGTAAATTTTAATTGTATTCTGTATTGTTTAAATTATGTTTTTGTATTGTTTTCTTGATTTGACAATTCCTACATAATTTATATTATCATGGGAAATAAAGTTTATTATTATTATTATTATTATTATTATAGCAATCTTAAAAATTATAAACATTTGTATAAGACAAATTATAACTAAACGTTTCTGTTTAATCAGATGCATTTCAATTTTTTATTATTTTACACAACTACCTAAACCTAAATTATATATATATAAAATTATTATATTAAAAAAACAAAAAATAATCCTATAAAAATGTTTTAGAAACAATTAAAAAAAACAGAATAATTAGAAGAAAAAACTATATATGTTTAGAAGAAAAAGACATAAAAGATCAATTGTAGAAAAAATATTCTAAAAACACTAACTTGACAAACACCGTCAAGAAAAAAAAATAAAAAAAAGATGCAATCAAAAAAATAAAACAAAACAAAAATAGCTTAAAAAAATTTAACGACGGCTAAAAAAAAGAAAAACTCAAAAGTACTTAAAATCAACGACTAAAATTAAGAGAAGAATAGACAAAATACGTAAAAAACAAAAAAACGTTATTTAAAAAAACAAGTAAGAAAAACAACCAAAAAAACAATTGAAAATAAAAGAATTCAAAATAAATATTAAACGACTTATAAAGCACGATTAAAAAATACAATTAAAAAAAATGTTTTAGAAAAACTTGAAAACCCGCAACTAAAAAAAAAGAATTTAAAAAAACTTGAAAAACTACGATTGAGGCCCAGTTTTACAATCGACCGTTAGGTAACTTTAACTACGGGTTGTATACTATAGTTACAATTGTTAAAACAATTATAACCGTAGTAAATAACCAGTAGTTAAAGTTAACCGTCGAATGTAAAACTGGGCCTGAGAGAAAATAAAGCATAAGAAACGTCGAAAAATTAAAAAAAATTACAAGATATTTTGACAATTTTGTTTAAGGTACAAGCCAGTAAAGTGCGTTCACTATTAGTTAGAGCACTATAAAATAACCTAAGATTTGTATAAAACTTACAATCTACATACTTTATACGACTTTCATCTAAATATTTTTTATGTTGACATGCGAGATTTGACAATATTTTAGTTTCTAAATGTACAAATCAAATGTCTAACAACAATTTAATTTTTTAAAAAAATAAAATTTCTAAAAAATCTAAAAAGAAGAGGTAATGAATTGGAGACAGAATTTGTAAAAAGTAGATAAATAATTACGGAAGAAGACCAATAATTACAGTAATCGAATCTCCAACATTTGATGATAAAACTTACAATATATTTTTATAATTTTTTAATTTAATTGATTTTTATGTTGTTAATCATGAAGAGGGCTTTTTAAAATTGTAGAGCCTGGCTGCAGCTCATAAAAAATGTGTCTAAATCTGTCTCTTTCGACAGGAAACCCAAAAAGATTTAAGTTTTTGAGTCCGACTACAAAAGATTAGTAAAAAATAATAAAGAAGTACCGAGTAGAAAACAAAAAAAATGTACAATAACATAAAAAACACTCAAAAGAATAGATATAAGAAAGACTTTAGAAACAACTACTTAAAGAACAAAAAAAAATGTAGAAAAACCTGAGCAATAATGACTGTAAGCAAAAAAAAAACAAGAATGTCTGTAGTAAAATAATCCCACTAATTTATTAAATATTGAACAAAATGAAAGACTAAATATTTATATCAGTTTAATCTATTAAATCCTAAAGAAGACGACAAAATAAATTCGTCGAAACGTTGGTAGTAACAAAAAAAAATTGTATATTTTTTTATTCCTATAGTCCAAAAACTCATCCTAAAATTAAAATTAATTTATGACAACTCACTCAAAAGCAAACATCTGTTTAGGCAAAAAAAATATTGTTCCAACTCCACTTTTTTCCGAAATTGAGATTTTATTTCTTAAATTTTAATTCTAATTAAATCTAATTTAAATTATATTTCTTGTTTAAACTCCTTAAAACAAGCCTTTTAATGGTCGTCCTAACTCCGTTAATTTAAAATTTCTCATTGTACTAATACACGAACTCCATGAATAAAACACAGTAAAAATAGTAATGTTCTAACTCCGTAAAAGTAAAAAAAACTTACTCGGAAAAGAAAAAGAGACGTAGAGAATTGGCAAAATAACAAACGCAAAAACCTCAGACAAGGAAAAAAACAATACACTGATAAAAATTAAAAAAGTACACAAAGAAGTAGTTTTCAAATACAGAAGAAGAAAAAGTGTTCTTTTAAATGCTTACAAAAATTGATGAGTTAAAAAAACAATTTTTATGACAAGACAAAGAAAAAACTCTTTAAAAAAAAAACAAGGCAAGAAAGTGTTTAGTCACAAAAACTAAGAACTTTTAGCTTTGTTATTATTTTGTTGTAAATGCCAATGAATTTCGTGTTTGTAGAGAGTTTTACTTAACCGTATTGTCGATAAGTTCAAGAAGAATTCATTATTTCCACAAATTTAAAAAGACTGGCCTGATTAAGATTTCCCAAAAAATCAGCTCGGTATAAACACTAAGAAAAAAATTTCTGATGATAAAAGAGAATTAATTCGAGAACATATTAACCAATTCCCACGGATGCTTGCTCACTATTGTCGACAAAATACTAAAAAAAAGTATTTAGAGTTTGGGCTAAATTTAAGAAAGATGTACGATCTTTATGTGACAGGGTGCCAAGAAAATAACAAACTTGCAGAAAAATTTTGGTTAAATAAAAAAATTTTTAATGAGGAGTTTAATATTGGATTCTACACACCCAAAAAAATCTGTGCGATTTATGCTGTGAATACACAAATCAAAGTAAACATTATGAAAAAGTATCTGACGATTTAGAAACTAAGTACACTAATCACACAATAGAAAAGACAGCCGCACGTAAAAAAACACAGATAGACAAGAAGGATAAAAGTAAAAGTGACAGTAAAGTAATCGCCGCTTTTAATTTACAACGAGTTCTCAACTGTCCCTAGACAAATGTATCAAAAGCTTATTATTTTCACAATCTCAATGTGTTTAATTTGACTGGTTGTGATATTAAACAACATCAGGACAAGGTGTACGAGCTGGTAACGATATAGCATCTGCTACTATAGAGTTTTTAAAACAATTGATAATGAAAAACCAATGAGCTAGTAAATTGGTTTTTTGGTCAGATTCCTGTGTCTCCCAAAATAAAAATTATTTTATGACTTTGGGTTTTCTAAACTTCTTAAATAATTGTACAACACATAATTTAACACAAATAGAACAAAAGTTCCAAGAGCCAGGCCATAGCTGCGTCCAAGAGGTTAACTCAATTCAGAGTGTCATAGACAAACAATTTTCAAGATGTGAGTTGAGTAGTCTTTTAAGTATCGTCAAAAAACTGATAAGTGTGCGTACCAGAAAACCATACATAATTTATCAGATGAAACCAGATGAGTTTATGGATTTCAAACGTATGAAAAACCAAAGAAATTTCGAAGATATTCCATATACTAAAATTAAACATATTGTGAACACAAAAAACTCCAACGTCATACTATATCAAAATACAATGACAGACCCAAATTTTCACAAAGTTGTCTTAAAATCAACATCAACAACTTTTGAAGGAAGAGTAACACGCGGTAGAAAATCCCAAACAGTAGAAGAAAATAACTCTAACATAAACATTATTGTACCGCCTATTCAGCCACTAAAATTTAAATCGAAAATATCGGCAGCTAAGATTGCTGACATAAAAAAAACTTTATACTCCATTTTCTACGTTGGATGTGGAATTCTGGTCGGCTTTCTTTTCAGAAGCAACCAAGGACTAAACAAAATTTCTTTGAACTTATTTAATATACCGACTATATTTTGTTTAAAAAAGCATTTTTTTAAGTTTAATTTAAATATTTCACTGCATTTCACGCTTTTTATTTATATTTATTTGTTATTCTGCTACTAAAGATAGAGTTGGAACAAAGTATTGGTTTATTACAGCGATAAAATTGTCACAACTCCATTAAATACTTGAATTTTATGCGCATTAGACATCTGCAATTATAATTTTCTACTAAATTTGCTATTCTAAGCAATTTGATAATTAGAAGTCCCTAATATCTATGTTAACAAATGCATTTGTTTGTTTTTCAATTACCTGCAGCACATAAACGTCTCTCCTGTAAAATTAGTAGTATTTGTACAATCGGAGTTAGAACACTATTATTCTAGACAGGTGAAATCGATAATTTTTTTTGCGCGATTGGTTTTTTCATCGGTTTACTGTACCTGTTTCCACGACGGTAGGTTGCTGTTACTGGTTGCTACGTGTAACAAAACGGTAAGTAATTCACTTACCGTTCAGTGAACGTAAGCAATTAAATCTAAAAAAACCAATTTTGCGATTTATTTATTAAAATTAAATGTACAATTATTATAATTAATAGTAGTAATACCATTCGTATTTGAGTTTCTAGTGTTAATAGACAAACTTGCCGACGTAGAAGTCCGAGGTTGTTGTAATAGTCCACCAACATCGCTGTGTAAAATTTTATGAGCAAATTCAATTTTGTTTTGGAGGGAATCTTCCACGTAACTCTCGGCCACCGTTGATGAACGCCACCCACCATGTCTTTTTAGTCCCAACACATCAACTCCGTTATTCGCCAAAAGTGTAGCCGATGTGCGTCGAAACGAGTGTCCAGTAAAACCTTCAGGGGCTCACAACTTTAAATACTTTGCAATTTTTGACGGCCAGCCTCCAATTGTGCCTTTTCCTGTGACTTGCCTAGTGCATTTGCCATTTCGATAGTTCAGAAATAAATGATCTGACGTTGGGTTGCTTGGTCGAATTCTTATGTATTTTCGAAGTATTTCCAAATAATGAACTGCTTCATTTTCTTTATTAATAACTGTGAACGTTCGCTGAATATTCGTTTTTGTATTTGGAATATTTACTATAAACATTTCTTCGTGTTCTTCTACGTCACTCATTTTAATATTGTACAATTCCTCTCGTCTACAAGCGCCCGATACTCCCAACATCATTGTTACCTGCAAATATATTGTTTCCTTAGAACTCAGATGTACGACCTCTTCATCTACAACATACATTTTGAATTAAAAATTGTTCGTCTGGTGCTTCATTTAAGAATTTTCCCATGTCTTCTTTGGTAAAAATTTTAGCCTTCTTAGGCCGATATCCAATATTTTTTCTCTTAAGATAAGCAATTAATGTAGCAAACTTAGAAATATCGATAGCATCATGGAGAAAAATTGTACTCTTCAGCATAGAATACTCCGCCCATAAACTGCCTGGGGCCTTCAAGTGTCCACTTCTCACCACAAAATACGCTAACAAGCTCTTTTTTTTTACAGAAATCTTCTTTGCTTCACGCCATTTCTTAAACAACTTGTATGTCTGTTCATATCGGGCTTTAGATTTTTCTGGAATTATTGCCGAACATCCTTCTTGCCAAGCGTCTTTTAAATCATCCGGTAGATCACCACTATCGCTCATATTTGCTTCGGAAACGGAACCACAAAACAGAACTATGTAGGAATGATTGTATCAAAAAGACAATTTTACGTGTTTGGAACAAAACCATAGCAACCATGGAACAGCCATCCAAAGTTTTCAGTTCCAATCTTCCCGATTATCACAAATGTATTGATATAAATTATTATTTTTATTCTAGAAACTCCAATCGCGCAAAAAACGATATAAGCATGTCGAACGTTAAGAATTTCCGTTCTCAGACAATAATTGGAGTCGTCGCTTCGCTCCTCCTCCAAACAATTGTTTTCGAACGGTAAGAATTCCTTACCGTTCTCCATACTTAATATACTATTTATTTTAGCCTAAACAAATATTTGTTTTAACCGGGCTGTCATAAACTCGTTCGGACTATTTTACATGGGGCATTGTCAACAGTTAATTTAAGAAAATTTCTGATGTTTTTATGGCTCTAATAAATCGTGTAACCAAC
The DNA here is from genome assembly GCA_029207805.1 of Tribolium confusum. NCBI lineage: Eukaryota > Metazoa > Arthropoda > Insecta > Coleoptera > Tenebrionidae > Tribolium > Tribolium confusum. Next base: position 6,347,733 of record JALGAY010000007.1, on the reverse strand, counting down.
ATTTTTTTTGTAGTAATAATAGTTCTCTGTTGTTATAGGTAGGCCTACAGCAAAGTTTTTTCTTTGATTTTTGGTAACCTTATATGTATATTAAAAAAACTTTTCTCAAAAAAATGGTACCTAAGCTAAAATTTTTAAATTACCATAAATTTAAAATTTTGACTTCTCGGCTACCTTGATTGAGTTTCTCTCATTTTTTTTCTCTGAAAGTTTTCTTTACCGGCGCCTCTGTTTGGTTCCCATATCCCGGAATCAATGGCGTAATGCGGCGTCGCAGTCGTCCACAGCATCCAGAGGTGTGTCGACATCACATCATCTCCTGTTTAAATCCCAAGTTAACCCCCGAATAATGACTTGTGTAAAACTTCCCCTACATAGACGAACTCTCAATTGAGAAATGTGACCGAATCCGGAATTCCGGGTGTTCCAGTAACTCCCTGAGGTAAAACTCTTTCTTATCCAATTAACGAAAAACCCAAGGTGTAACACATTTAAGACAAATTTACTCATCAAAAGAGCCAAGTTTACACAAGACAATTTGCATATCGAATGCTTTGTTGACTTTATCTTGTTTCATCAATTAATTTAGGAATCTTTTGTTGCCTTTTGTTGAGTAATTGTTAAGGGTGGGTTTGTTGATTGATGATATTTTCTGTTTTTGTTAGATTAGGAAGTGTGATACATGAAGAAACATAAAAGATTTAAATGGTGAGAAATGTCTACGACGACAACCAACTACGTCGAGACTTCCTCGAATTTTTCTAAACCAACACCACCAATAAATCAAACAAAGTCAATTAAAGAACTATTTTATAATGGAACGGGTTATTACATAGATGATGAAGTAGAAACAGGTAAAATTTTATTTCACAATGTTTTTTGGTGACTGGTCGTTAATATCAACACTAATGCATGATTTTCACCAAGAAATCGTTTATTAATAAAAGTTATTAATAAATTATTTCATCAAATTTGTTCAAATCCTAAATAAAAGTTTTTATTTAAAATCAACTCGTATTTTAATGGACTACTAATAATCTCTTCTTTGATTAAATCACTATTTTTTTTTAGGTCTGAATGATCTTCAAACGTTGATCTTAGCTTGCTTTGCAACTCTTATTCCGCTAGTTGTTTCCTTGCTTACTGCATTTGGAATAAGGTTTGTCTGTTTTTTTTAATTTTTTATAAATAGCTAGATGAAATTTTTTTTAGGGTACTTTGGACCAAATATAAAAGACAAAAAGAAAATGCGCAGTATGATGGGATGATAAAAACAGACACTTCCGAGGAAAATTCCAGACCTTTACACTCGCATCTATTGAATGGAGACAAGGTAATTATTTTTTTTTTACATTTAGGAAATCTCGTTTAATTCTAATTAATTCAGTTTATTGCGGAATTGATGCTAATTAGATTATTCGTATACAGAGGAGCGTCACTTGTATAACAAAATGTAAATAGAATTAATGTCGTTTGTGTTATAAAAAAATCTAAAATCTATTGGGGGTCGTTCCGGGCTTGTTAAGTTTGCGAAACTTTTACAATAAATTGAAAATAATGTCAAATTATTGTGGCCAATACAGTAACAAAACTTTTTCTTATTAGATTTATATTGTCTGTATCTCAGCCTCTCATATAAAAATATTTTTGTGAAATAGTTATTTTACGGCGTTTTTAGCGGCCGCGAAATTTGTTTTTATGACTGTTGTAACACGTTCAAAATGCAATACTTATAAAACTATTTTTAGCTCTTCTGGTTGCACAAAAAATATTGTATGCACCTCTTTACATTGGTTAGGACTACCAGACTGTAACTCGGTGTTGTTACAGTGGGCTCCTAGTCTATTAAAAAATGAATACGCGGCCTTGGCATACATTAACAAATAAATAATGCAATTTCGTTTCATATTTATAATTTTTTTTGATTAGCGAATGTTTGATAATAAGTCAACAGAAAATGATGACTGTAAATTGTTTTTTCAAATAAATTACAAAATCAAACGTTATTTAAATAATTACAACCGGATTTTAAATTATATAAAACACATACAGAGTGATTTACTTCAATTTTTCAACTATTTTATAGACAAGTTATCATTTGTTATATTATTTATTTTTTCTCCTTTTCTTTTGTTATTCAAAATAGTAGAAATGTAGTCTTTGACTGCCATCTAACAAATAGTTGTTTCATTTATTTGTTGTATCATTTATTTTTATTTTTTTTGTTTGTATTATAATTTTCAGATTTTGTTTCTTCGAATAAGCTCTACGATATTTTCCAAGATATTTGTAGAAATTTTTTTGACTATCATACGTCAAAAACGACAATTTTATAAAAAAGTTGTTAATAATTGTTTTTGCTATTGTATTTTTGTTTTTTTTTTTGTTTTTATTGTAAAATAGAAAGTTTGTTTGTAGAAAATTATAAAATATTATTTAAGATACTTCTGGAAATATCTTTAATGATTGCCATCTGTCAAATACGACAAAAATATTTTATAGAAAAGTTATTTGTTGTATCATCTATTGTAATTTGTTTTGTTGTTTTTGTTTTATTTGTAGTTTTTAAAATTTGTTGGTTAGAAAATTTTTTATAATTCTAATCCAGATAATTATTCTAGAGATGTCTTTGACTGACATAAACATTTTTTGTAATGTTTTGTCTTTATTTTATATTTTAAGGTAAAATTTTAAAATTTCATTTAAAAATATCATTCGAAATACTTCTAGAAATGTCAACAGGCAACTGAAATGTTAGTGAGTAAAATATAGATGCTAATTATAAGTTAATTCAGTGTTCTTGCGATATAAAAAATTAGATTTTAAGAATTCAAATTTACCTCTCTCAATAATAAAATAAATAACTATAATGACACGTAAACACATAATAACAGGCGCTAGTTTCAGTTTTCTAACTTTTTTTTTTCAAATCTACATTACGTTTCAAGAATTTTTTCTTCAAATACTTTCTTCCCTTCTACAATGTCTTTCTTTAAAGCTTTTTCTTTAAGGTATCTTTCTGTTTTCCTAGTCGTCGTATTTTAAATTTTACTAGAAACTTTTATGTTCTATTTTTTCTTTTAATTGTATACTTTGTCATGTTTTTTTGTCCAGATGTTGTTTTTTTTTGTTTTCGTCAATATTTGCTTTTTTAGATTCGTTTTTCTAATTAGATGCATTGCTTATCTTGTTTGTTTAATCGTTGCTTTTCACGCTCTTCTAAAAACTTCTATTGTGTTTGTAGAATCGTTTTTTAAGTTCTTCTAAAACGCCTATTTTATGTAGAAACTTTCTTAGTTGTTTTTTCATCTAACTGTCGCTCTTCTATAATTTCTACAATTTTGTGTTGCTCTTTTTCCACTAATCAACGTTTTTCAAATTTTATTCTACAACTTTTAATTGTTTTTCTAAAATTTTTCTTTGCCGACATATTTCAAACATCTATATTTTTTCAGTTTTTTTATTATCAATAATCGTTTCCGAAATTCTTATTCTTCTAAACGTTGATTTTTAAGCTTTTCCAGATTCGTTTAGTGCTTTTTGATCTTCCAAACATCGTTGTTAAATCATATTTTGTAGAATCTTCTTCTGTGCTTTAGGATTCTTTTTCTCCCCAATGTTGTTTTTTAAGTATTTACTTCCAAAATCCTTTTTAGTATTTTTAGAACCTTTTTTAGTTTTTTTTTGCTTTTTCACATGTCTTTCAATTTCTAAAAAAAATTTTTATTTGTGTTTTCGTGTTCCTTATTGTTCCATGATTTAACACAGTAAAAGTCAAAACATATTTTAAAAACTTTATTTGTTTTTCTAAAATCTTTCTTTACTGACGTATTTCAACTTCTACTGTTTTCTTTTTTTTTACTATCAAAAATCATATCAAATTTTCTTTCCAAACGCTGATTTTAAGCTTTTCCTTATTCGTTTAGTATTCTTCGTTCTTCTAAACACCGTTTTTAAACTTATTTTGTAGAATCTTCTTATGTGCTTCTAGAATCTTTTTTAATTTTTTTAAAAATTTTTCCAGAACCTTTTATAGTTTTTCTTGCTCTTCCACACGTTTTTTAATTTCTAAAAATTGTTTAGTCTGACTTTTACTCTTATTTCTTGTTCTATGATTTAGCACAATAAAAAACAAAAAAAATCTTTCTTTTAAACTGCTAAATAAATAAAACTTTGTTTTAAGATATAAAAAAACTTTGACTAATATAGTGTTCTTTTGGTCTTTTTCTACCAAATGGCACTTCCCAAATTCTTCTTGGTTTTCCAAGAAAATTCGCCGTTTTTTAAACTCTTCTACAATTTTAAGTATTTCACGAATTTTTCTATACTTTTTTTTCTCTTCTTATATTTTTCGTTCTTGATCAAGCTTCTCAAATAGTCTCACTTTTTACACTTGGATCCAAAAGGCACAAAAATGAATTATTCTGATTTTCCGTCCAAACCTCTTTAAATCTCACTTCTGACACCAGTGTCATGTAGATTCAAGCCGAGTTTTCTGATTTGACAAGCTAGATCTTTAAACAGCAATTTAAACAAATTAGTAGAGTATTAAATACAATAACTAAAATATTCGTAATTAATAAGAAGTAAAACCTGTTTGCAATAAAAGCTTCTTTACAGATTTTTGTAAATTTCGCTTCTTTCGAACGTCCTCAGTAAGAGTGGAAAGTCGATCAAGTTTTGTTTTTGCAACATTTTAAAAAATGTTACAGAACCCGTATGCAGTGTTGTTTAAACATAATAAAATCTACTACTTTGGGGTAAATTTATTAAAGTTGGACATACGTTGAGTCTGGGGAATATTAACAATCATCAATTATATTGTAGACTCCATTTATCTGTACGTCATTACAATAAAACTGTCATTTTTAAATTCGAAAACCATTTTAACAAAACTTTAGCAATAATTAAAATCAAATTTTTAAAATGTTAAATTTGAACTTGAAGTTTGGTCAGAATAGCCAATTTTAAGTGACATTTCAATGCTGCCAACCTAATAAAGACTTTCTGATTACGTTGTATTGCGTGCAATATATTCAATAGCTTTATTAAAAACTTCTTACAGTAATGAGGCAAAAATGCCTTGATTTATTACAATTGATAAAATCTTGAAATATATTTTGTGAAATAACTAAATGTAAATGAGTTTAAATTTGATAAAAGATAAAATGTACTTAAAATTAAAATACAAATTTATTTTTTTGTCAAATTCTAGACGATATACAAAATAATTTGTTTTAACAAATCTATGATAATTTGAACTAAATCTAAAAAAATTAAATGCAAAACAAAATAATTGTGTGTCCCAAATAATTAAATGTAGAATGTTTATTCATGATTTTTATCAGAAAATTAATTATGATTGCCAAAATAAAAAAAGCGGTGAGTGGTGTATTGTTGGTTGCATATAATTGCGTACTCTTGTGTTTGAAATTGCAATTTATTTATAATCTGTTATAAAATAAATTAATTTAAAACTAATTATTTATAAAAAGAGTTAAAATTAGCATTTTTTTCTTTATCTTTCGCCTCGAGATATTCCACATGTAATTACGGAAATGCGTGACAATTTACATAAATTATCCTTAAAAGTAAAAAGTCAATTTTGATAAATTTGCATTTACAAAAAGTAAACCGGAAACGTGCCCACAATGACACAAAAAATATCCGAATCGTCAAAATCGTTTAACTATGAATAGCTCGCAGTTTTTATATCATAGTAAAAACTTGTTAATGGACGTAGTATTCTAGTAGTAGTAATGACCTAGTCCTAGACCTAGAAAGTCGTTCACGAGTCGTTGAATAACTAAAAGCGCACCACACACACCTGTCGTTCCACGCCAACGTTTCGAGAGTTTAATTAGTTAAAATACATACATTTATAAAATGCTTAAAAATGCATCGAGCAATTGCAGCCAAAAGCGATAAACGGGTGTATAATTTTTTTCAAGTTTGGGCAATTTGGTGTCTGGTGAAATTCTGGAGGATAAATTTTTAATGGTTTCATTGTTGTATTGTTTGGCGTACAACATTGCAGACGTGCATCTGAGTCGGTTCGCTGAAGAAATCATTGGGCTTGATTTATTGCTTTCCCGAAAATTTCAACGGAAAGTGCCTGCGAGGAATGCGCGACTCTAATTGGACACCAATTCACCAACAGATACATTGTAAATTATTTTGGACCAAGTACACGATTCGCTGCGAAACATAATTTATTCCATTAGTGGATTATCGCCTTTGGCTCATATTCTGTAATAGTATACTAAAGAACGCGGTTCGAAAAGTCAACTTTCTGGCACGAATTCAAGTTTATAAAACAAGCGCGAAGCGTGAGTTTTTATAAAGAATGAGTGCCCACAATGACTTTAGAATTTTTTATGATATTCTATCGATTTTGCACGTTTTACGTGCTTTTCAAGTACAAAAATTAATTTTTTGTTATAGCGTTTTATAACAGTGACTTTTTGATTGGCATTCTGATTGCTAAATGACGTACTTTTACGCACAAGTGCGTAAAAGTGACATGCTATTAAGCACTAGTACTCAAAAATAAAAAATACATTTTTTATTTTATTTATTTATTATAAACATGAAAAGTACAATTACTTAAGTAACTGATTTAAACATTCCAAGATTTCAGATTTCTCTCCTAAACTTCAATGCAAGTGGAAACGATACTTGTAGACGCCACTTCAGATTTGCTATTTTCGTCATAGATTCTTCTTTTCTTTGATACAGTTTCTTCTTTTCTCATAATTTTCATCGAAATCGCTTTTCTTGCTTTCAACAGAGTTTTCTATGTATCTTTCCGCAACAGAACTCGATTGCCATCCTCCATGTCTTTTGAGTAATGTAATATCTGCTCCTGAAACTGCTAAAAGTGTTGCTGAACAACGGCGAAAGCAGTGCCCGGTATATTCTTTTGCATTTAGAAAGCCGAGACATTCTGCATTTTTTTAGGCATACCTCCAATAGTATTTATACCAACGAGTAGCGTACAGCACCTGGAGTTTCTATAGGTTAAGATGAAACTCAGATGTTCAGTATGAGGAGGTCGAAGCTGTTCATATTTGCGGAAAATTACTAAGAAACTAATTCCATCCACAAATCCTTTAGTTATTGTAAACATTCGTGAAATTTTTGTCTTGGTGTTCGGTATCTTCACTTTAATAAAACTTGTACAATCTTCTATATCCTCCACCTTCAAAAACGTAATTTCTTCTCTGCGTAAAGCGTCAAAAATCACAGTAATTAGCACAACTTTTGCCAATAAATAGTCTTTGTCATCAGCTGTTTTTATGAAATGTTCTATCTCTTGCTTGGTGAATATTTTAGATTTCTAGCTCTATACCCACTGGCATTTCTTTTTAGATATGCAATCAAGTTTGTAAATTTCTTGATATCTACATTGTTGTTAAAATATATCATGGTTCTTAGCATAAAGTAGACGGTTTATACATAAATAATAATTTCGAAAAATAGTCCAAAAGTACCTTTTCTTTAACACTTGTTACATTTTTTTCAAAAAAGAAATCATTTTTTATGTAATGGAGACTCAAGAATATGCAAATTTTTAAATTTGAGAAAATTAATCTCAGGATTACGAGATTTTAAATCAGTAAGAAATAGAAAAAAGATTTTTTAATCTACTTCAAAAAGTTTAAATCGGCGGTAAGAAAAACAGCATTTGAAAGCTTTAGAAAGCTAAAATTAACAGTAAAAGAGCGACTTTACTGAACTATCTCAAACAATTTATATCAACCAAAAGAAAAAAAATTTCTAGCTCACTTCAAGAAGCTTAAATTACTCGAAGAAACAGAAAAATAACTTTATGATTTACTTCAAAAAGCTTAGACTAACAATAAAAGAAAAATGACTTTTGGTGTCCGTCAAGAAGCCTAGACCAACAGTAAAAAAATGAATTTTAGCATACTTTAAAGAGCTTAATTAAGCTCTTTAGTCACTTTTTAATTTTTACTGCTAATTTTATCTACTTTGAAGAGCTTAAGTCAAGAGTAAGAAGCTTAAATAATCTGAAAGAAAAATCACTTTTCACCTACTTCAAAGATTTTAAATCAGCATTTAAAAATAGAAAGATGGCGTCCTTAAGATCAAGAAGATACTTTAAAAAGCTTAAATCAACAGTAAAAAATCGCTTTTTTTTCAAACATTAAAGAAATTTAACATTATTGAACTGAGTTGCTATCGTTGAAGTTTCACTTGTCCGCTCATTTAAGGTTGCAAATGTTAAATTAGCGACGTAAAAATAATATTTTACGGGCCTAAAAGTTCAGTTTCTGCCGCTGAAAATTTATTTTATGTCAGTGACAGCAAAAATGACGTTTTTTCATTGTTATAAATTATACGTTTAAAAAAAATTGCGGTATTTATCAATTTTATGTACGAGTAGAACTCTCTGTGCTCACCCGTTACACTAAAATAGGGATATATGAACTACAGATAATTATAAGAAAAACTAAAATAATGCAAATAGCAAATCAAACTAAAAATACGTAATTGAAAGTGTAAAGAAGCTGAAATATCTTAGAATAATTTACAGAACAGACAGAAAAATAGAAGAAGAAATAGCAAACAAAATAGGAAAAGTGATTTCATTAAATAGTGCTAAATGCCGGTCATTTTTCAATAAAAAAATATCTAAAAAGACTAAAACTGGAATTTATGAAGCAGTTTTTGTACAGATGCTCATACGGAAGCAAAACTAAGTTTTAAAAAACATATAAAAACAAAAAATAACAACATTTGAAATAAAAATACTGCGAAAAATTGCAAGAGTAGCAAAACTAGACAAAATAAAAAAAAATTTAAATATACTAAGAGTTTTAGAATAAATTGAACAACAAAGAATAAGATAGGTGGGTCACATAAAATAAACAAAAAAGTCAGTAACAATAATATAGAAATCAAAAAGACAGAAAGAAAAGAAGAAAATAAAACAAAGAAGTGATAGAATAGCTAAAGAAGAAATAATTAAGATAAAATGAAGCAAAAAAACATAAATAAATAAGTTGCAGATAAGCAAGTTCTTCTAAACGTATTTTTTTTACTTTCAGTTGGGTTTTTTAAATTCGTTTAAAATCTTTATTTATGCTCCTGGTTTTTCCCACGTCTGCTATTTTGTTATAAGAGAGTTAATAGAATTATAGTAATATGAACAGGACAGGAGGGGGGCCTCCAAACAGCCACTAAAATTAGCAATCCGCCCTTGCCCCAGCCACAATCTTATTCCAAAAAGTAGCTTTTAAACCAAAACTTGTAAATAAATTTATTAAAATTTATTTCGCTCCTAATATAACTATCTGTCATGTATTATGAATTGAGGCCGTGATTTTAATCAAAGGCTGTCTATTACCTGCACCACTTTACCAAATTTGCCTACCAAATTCCGAAAATAAGCTTTTTATAGCTTTATTACCCCATAATTAGTCGAAAACCCAGCGTAAAATATCTTCACCAAATGGCGGAAGCCCATCTTGGTATGCCCTCCAGTTAGTCAATATTGTCAGCGTGGCAAATGCGGTTGTATCCAAAAAGACTATAGTTTTTGCTGGACCATGTTTCCGGCTGGTGTCCATCCCTCTCGGTTCTTATCCAATCGAAAAGCCAAGAGGAGGACGACACTAGGGCCACTGGCTCGAATTCGGGGAGTGAATGGCCGGGCAAAGACCTGTGATGCAGCCTGTTGCATTCTCATGCACTTCTCACGCGGGGTGAATTTTCCTCGACGGCGCCTCCAGCAGGTGGCCCCGATTTCAAACTTCTCGCAAATATAGACGGGTCATTACACATAAAAAATCGCAAATAGCCATGACAGGGAGAAGGATTTCGGTTATTAAATATTCAGTAATTCATTAGGCGGTTCACTGATATTAGTTATTAGGACAACCGATCGACTAATAATAAGTAGCCAGTCGATTAGTACACTAATTAATAATCGACAAGTATCGATTAAGAAAAAAAAAACAAAATTCAAAAATAATTACTAGGAATTGTCAAATCTTGACAAGAAGGAAAGCATTTTCAGAAATTTTTGGATAAATAATAATTATTTTTAATGAGAGTGTGGAAAAAAATTGATTTTTCATTTTGACAGGTAGGTAGGTGAAGTTATCAAAGATAACAAAAACAACTGTTTTTCAATTTTATAAGACACTAGTGTTTTTTTTATTGAAGAGTCGATAGTAGTCTAGTTCCGTCCTCCGTCCCTGTTGTTGACGTAGCCGGCGAAGCCCGAAAAGTGCAATGGATCGAATTGAGGTCACGAAATACGCCAAGGACATTACATTTAGTTGCACACATATAAAATGAATCTAAAATTTTCCATCTCGCTTCTAGTTGACATTTTAAAATATATTTTTCGCCCGCACCCACAAAAATCCAAGCCAAATAAATAATTGCGTTTGAGAGAGGCCAACGACTCTCTACCTCTAGGGTCGTTACGTTTTGGACAACTTTTAACCAAAAGAAGCAAAACGCAAGAATGGCGTTTCGGTCGTTTTATTTCACCATTGGCGTAACGAAAAGATTCGAAAAGGAAGTTACCGTCGAAGTGAGAGACGAGGTGAATGGTTCAAATTCGGCCCTGGATACCACGCGGTTATAAATAGAACGAGTTCGGTGCAATAAAAATGCATTAGACTATAAACAATGTTTTTTTCAGACTCAGACAACTCAACTTGCTTAAAAGCGGGGCATTCAGCCAAATATTTACAGGTTTTTGACCTAATTCAATCATAAAAAAAACTATTTCGCGCCAAAAATCTCAACGAATGACATTTCGGCCAGCACTGCCAACACTAAAATTCAAATCACATGATCAGCTTTCTGGGACTTAAATAGGACGTCTTTACCACTATTCTATAACATTCTAAATGTCAAATTTTCTTTTTTCTAGGAAAAAACGTAGCAATTGAATTTTATGAACCAGTCACAGTGCAAAAATTATTCAAAAATAAGCAAAAACTTTAGAAGTTCTACCAACTCCTGAGCAAAATTTTTAAGTGAAAATAAGTATTTCCACTTTAAAAATCATTATTTGAATTACGAGAATCACTATCATTGTCATTTTAATCAATACTGCCAACTTAAAGAAATTCTTTTCTAAAATCGAGTTTTTTAGAAAAGTATTTTTTTGTTTTGTAAAAGTAAGGTTAAGGTATTCAAACTTTTTTTATAACCTTAATAGTACAAGGTGGTTTTGGTCAAAATTAATTAAAAATTCATTAATTCATTGGTTAAATATTGTTTAAAATAAGCTAAGTAACGATATTTAAACAAAAAAAGAAGAAGCGTAAAAGCTGTAAGTAGAAATTGTAAAGTCAGAAACGTTAATACACTGAAACAAAAAAATAAATTTTAAAAATTACCCGAATCTATTTACTTGCCAAACAGGTCGACTTTATTTTTTTAGCGTATTGTAAAGGTGCAGCGTCTAATTTTTAATTGTTAAAGCTAATTTTCGGAGTTTGATAGGCAAATTTGACAAAGTGGTGCAGCTAATAGACAGCCTTTGATTAAAATAACGTCCTCAATTCATAATACATGACAGATAGTTATGTTAGAGGCTAAATAAATTTTAATATATTATTTACAATTTTTGTTTTAAAACATCCTTTTTTGAAAAAGATTGAAGGCGAGACAAGGGCGGATTGCTAATTTTAGTAGCTGCTTGAAAGCCCTCCTCCTGACCTGTTCATATTCGGCATATTCCTATAATTTTATTAATTCGCATAACAAAATAGCAGACGTGAGAAGAACCAGGACTAGAAGCATAAAAAAATATTTTAAGTAAATTTAAAAAACTACGACTGAAAGTAAAAAAAAATACGTTTAGAAGAACTTACTTATCTTGTTAAAGTGTCTGTCTTTATTTATTTTATATTTTTTTGCTTCATTTCATCTTAGTTATTTCTTCTTTAGCATTCTATGACTTCTTCGTTTTATTTTCTTCTTTTCTTTTTCTGTCTTTTCGCTTCCCACATCATTTTTACTGATTCTCTTGGTTTATTGTATGTGACCAAACTATCTTATACTTCGTTGTTCAATTTACTCTAAAACTCTTAGCATATTTAAATTTTTTTATTTTGTCTAGTCTTGTCACTCTTGCAATTTTGAGCAGTATTTTTATTTCAAATGTTATTTTTGTTTTTATTTGTTTTTTAAACTTATGTTTTGCTTCCGTATGAGCATCGGTACAAAAACTGCTTCATTAATATCAGTTTTAGTCTTTTTAGATATTTTTTTTATTGAAAAATGGGCGGCATCTAGCACTATATAACGAAATCACTTTTCCTATTTGGTTTCCTATTTCCTCTTCTTTTATTTTTCTGTCTGTTCTGTAAATTATTCTAAGATATTTCAGCTTCTTTACACTTTCAATTACGTATTTTTAGTTTGATTTGCTATTTGCATTATTTTAGTTTTTTTTATATTTATCTTTCCTTATTTTAGGGTGAGCGCATAGAGTTCTACTCGTACATAAAACTAACAAATATAACAATTTTTTAAACGTATAATTTACAACAATAATAACAAAACGTCATTTTTGCTGTCACTGACATAAAATAAATTTTCAGCGACAGAAAACGAGCTTTTAGGCGCGTAAAATATAATTTTTACGTCGCTGATTTAACATTTGCAACCTAAAATAAGCAGACAAGTGAAACTCCAACGAAAGCAACTCAGTTCATAATGTTAAATTCCTTTGATGTGTGAAAAGAAAGCAATTTTTTACTGTTGATTTAAGCTTATTAAAGTATCTTCTTCATCTCAAGAACGCCATCTTTATGATTCTAAGTGCTGATCTAGAATCTTTGAAGTAGGTGAAAAGTGATTTTTCTTTCAGATTATTTAAGCTTCTTGCTCTTGACTTAAGCTTTTCATTGTAGATCAAAAAGCCAAAGTGCTAAAATTAGCAGTAAGAAATAGAAAGTGAGTAAAAAGCTTTATTACGCTTTTTAAAATATGCTAAAAATATTTTTTTACAGTTGGTTTATGCTTCTTGACGGACTCCAACGGTCAGTTTTCTAACTATTGGTCCAAGCTTTTTCTTATTTATTTTTAATTTAATTTAATAAAGTTATTTTTCTGTTTTTTCTGCTGATTTAAAATTTCTTACCCCACAGATAGTTCTATATTTCTTGAATTTAAAAATTTGCATCCTTCTTGGTTCTCTATTACATTATTCTATAATTAAATTAAATATATAATATAAAAACTTAAAAGATGATAAAGAAAATAAAGAAAAACTATGCTTAGAAAAAATAACAAAAATTCGGAAGGAACAAAATTTTCAAAAAATGCAAAAAACCGATAATTGAAAGAAAGAGTACCAAAAAAACTAAGACTGAATGATAAAAAATTAAAGATATTCAAAGATAAGTAGGAAAGATATATTCTTGAAGAATAAAATAATATTTATAAACAACTTAAAAAGTAACGTCTAGAAAAAAAACAAGAAAATTATGATTGACAAAAAAGATGCATTAAAAAAACGTGAAAAACAACAATTATTATAAAACAAAAAAAAATTAAAAAAAATGACGAATAATAATAATTGTAAATATAAAGTTTTTCATAAATCCGAGTTCCGCGCGATTATTTGCGCGAATATCTCGAAGACGGTGTTCTTTTTATCAGTAAAAGTTCAATAATAAATTGTAACAAATAATTTTTTTATTATTTCTCTGTCTTTGTTCTTTCTCAAGAAACTTTGTCAAAAAATCTGCATCTTCCTCAAAAAATTGGCCATCTTTGTTGTATTTTCGAATTTTGTGAAAATCGGCGATGGTTTTCGTTCTGAATTTAACTGAATTTACTTCATCTTGAAGGACAATTCAAGGTTTTTTTATAAAAAAAACATAAATGTACTTCATTGTGATTAATTACTTAATTAAAGCTAAATTATGTATCAAGTACGTAAAATTGAATTTTAGGGATCAAATTGTAATTAAGGACGAGATGAGGTTAGGAAAGGACTTCTCTAAAACTATTTGTGTACGTGGTGCATACATGATTTTTTTACACGAGTTTTCTAAAGCACTAAATTGATAAAAAAAATTGCTTTTAATATAGTAATAACTACGATTTAATAACGTCTAAGCGTCGTATTCGTTGAACCGCTCACTCTTCATTTGCTTGTCAGGTTCTATACTAACTGTTCATATGTAAAAACGCTGTTTTAATTTTACAAAAACGTACTCTACTATCCAGAGACCAAACTCAGGTTAACACTACAGACTGCCTTTTTAATCAAACACGAGACAGATATTACATATAACATGTCTTTATTAATATCTAAATAATGGCATTTAATTATTTTTGAAAACAATTTTTTGTATTTTTTAAAACCTTTAATATTAATTTATAGCGAGATAATTATTTTTGATGACAATTATTACTTATTTATAGCAAAAATTGTTTTTTTTTTTAAACTTTTTAATTATTCTCTGTACTCAATTAATGTCAGTTTAAATTTTTGTGAATCAAGTTTAGCAGTGGTGTCAACGTGCGAAAATAATTCTATAGAGCCCACTAGTACCAACTTGAAATGTTTTAAAAACGAAATGAAGATAAAATCATTGAAATTTGCGCTAAATACGTCACTTTACGACATCAAAGGGTGTGTCTAAGGTCTTGGCCCTAATTAGAGCCGTGCCTGTTCTTCCCGTTGAATTCCCTCGCGATGCATCTTGGGCACGTTTCGCGATTTAATCTCCGATTTGGTCCTCTATAAAATCTTCTCCGAAATCCCGTAAAAATTTTTATACGATGTCATTCTTTGAAACGGCTCGTAAAGGCTAGATACTCTTGCAATTCGCATAATTAACATGTCTGCGATTAGTCATTCGCGGCCAGACATCCTGAGTCCGACCCTGTCCTTGGCGTGCGTTAAAAATAAATTTCGACTGTTTTCGTCTAGTCACTATTATTGCATAGATAGCAATATAATGTTCAAAACACGGGTTTAATAACCAGTGGATATGCACTTTGCACGTGACGTCCGCCCACTTCTTCTATCCTTGTTTAACGCAAAAGTGTGAGTGAAAAGGAAGATGTTTCGGGGCTAAATTCGGCGCGATGCATTTGACTTTCGCAATGTCAAACACGACAAGGATAGAAAAATGCAATGTATCTGGTCCTAATCATCGACAAAGAAAGAAGTTTTGTTTTGTTTAACGAGGCTGTTGCACTCCGGACAATTCGGCGGGGTCAATATTAACACAGACAAAATCCATACTTGACGAAATTTTTTCTAATTTATGCCTAAATACCCTGTATTATTCACACGCGAAATTTTAAACTTAGCCCCAAGCTACTTTCAACAAATTAATTTACAATTTTATGTTGGCAGAAATGCGGGGAAACACACCTCGCTATCAACACCGAGGAAGTCGAAGTGTGCGATGATACAGGTGTCAGCCAAATAAGGAGCAACAACCATTCCAGTACCAATGGAAGCATCATTACAATGACACTCAAAAACAACCACCTTATTGTAGAAACAGAAGAGAGAAACGTAAAAAGCAAAAAAAAATTTTTAGTAGGTAGTTGTAATCTATAATTTTAGGACATCGAAGAAGACAGTAGAGAAACCACAATGAAATACTCCCCAGGAGCTAGAGACGGAGTATTTGTGGTAGAGGTCCAGCAGGGGGTACGCAGATCTCCCGGGTCAGGACCCCAATCAGGAGCTGATCCCGAACTGTCTGTTTCTGTGAGCGATCAATGTGCTTTGGTGCATAATCCTCCAGACAGGTTGGTTCAAAATCCCTACTTATGTAATTAAGGAGCAGAAATGTCATAATCACCAAACGCATTTTCGGGTTTAAATTACTGTAATTGAGGAAACAGTGCGTTGATATTAAAAGAGAATAAACAAGTGCCGAGAGGTAAATGTAATTTCAAGGGACAAAAATCGCAGTGTTGCCAAGGGAAGACACAATTTTCTGCTTAAAAGCCACAATTGCCCAAACGTAGAACAATAAATGATTTTTTTATTTTTTTGTTTAGTTATTATTTCCTCTTTATTTTATCGTTCCTTATTTTTTTGAGTAAAAAATTATATTTTTTTCATATTTAATCCCTTAACCGTGAAAGTTTAAAAAATCAAAATTCTAGTGTCAATATCACGTCAAAGTTGGCACTAACAGTGACATTGTGAACGCACCCTAAATTAAATTAGAGCGCAATTTAATGGTGTGTTCACTTTTTTTTTCAAGTCTAACTGTCATTTTTTATGGTTTTCATAAGTTTCTCATATCTACGACAATTAAACATTGAAACGAAAAATACTCAATTCACATTTCTTTTATTTTTACACTACTACCTTTTGTTTTTGAGATGTACAGCCGATTTTTAAAAATTTCGTTATTTTTTTATTAATTTAAAAAGTCAAAGTTTTTGCTACTAATTAGAAGTTTTTTAAACTTTTTAATTATTAAGATAATAGACCAAAAATTTACTTTTTTAAATAGACATCGTAGTTGGCAATGACTTCAGAAAAATCGTAATTTTTATCGCTTTAGAACAATTTTACAACAAAAACAATTTGATAAACTCACCTGAATGACTGTAAAAACAGATTTTCAATAGCAAGACGACAAAAAGCAAGAATATTTAGAAGAAGAAGCTTTGAGACGAAAGTTCGTTGGAGTAGCACCAACAGATAATATTCGTACCACAATGTTTAAACTAAAGTTTTTTTTTATTTTTTTAATGTTTGAGAAACCGTACCAATATTATGGTTACTGTTTATGCTCTTTATCTCAATTTACAATCTCTCTCCGCAAATCTTCATTAAAAACGGTGTAATAGAATCGGTATATCGATTAGCCAGAATTAGAAAAATAAATAAAATCTTTAGGAATTGAAGTAGCAAAAACAATTGGTAAAGAAAGCCGTGACATGACGATCTTTTTAATATTTTGTTTATCCCCAATTCAGTTCTCTCTCTTTAAATATTCAATAATAAGTATTAAACTGAATATTTGAATTAATAGTAGGCAGATAAGAAACTCAATTTTTATTAAAATTATTGCAAATTCTTTTTGCCACTACCCAGTAACTCTGGCCTTCTCCAAATAAAAGACAATTTATATGCTTAGCGCTGAAAAAAAAATATTATAAAAATTAATGATTAATGACAGATTTTCCACCTTATTTTACTCCAAGTATTATTAGTATCGAAAGTATCAGAAGTATTAAAGTATCGGAAGTATCGGTAGTATTGAAAGTATTCATATTTACAAAAGATATTAGTATCGAGCACCGATACTGACTACAGTCGGGTGCGCTTCGGGCGTTTGAAATCCGATGCGCTTTGAATCCCAGAAGACTGAATTTTTCCTTTTTTCCGGAGAAAACTGACAATTCTAAAGTCGGCCAACAAAATAACTGATATACTTCTTCAAAAAACTATATCAGTTATTTTGTTGGCCGACTCTAGAACTGTCAATTTTCTGGCGGTAAAAAGATAAAATTCAATCTCCTCGGATTCAAAGCGCATCGGATTTCAAGCGCCCGAAGCGCACCCCTACAGTCAATATCAGTATCAAAAAACCGATACTTAAAATACCTCCGATATTTCGATACCTCCGATTTGTTTATACCTTCGTTTCTAATTGGCTGATTTCAAGTTAAGATAATACCGGTAGTATCTTCGTTTCTACGGAAAATTAAACAAATTTAAGGCTGTGATTTGCTGTTGTCATGAAAAATTATTAAAATTTGCGATACTACCAGTATTATCTCAACTTGAAATCAGCCTATAAGTCTTCCTAAGCTTATTTATTATTTTTGTTTTTTTATTTATGAACTATATGTTAAATCTATAATTCGTTATTTTCGAAAATTGCGATACCTTGCCAGTTCCAGTTCTTGCGATACCTCGAGTCTTTTGAGATCCCAATACCACCAAAATCTCGATATTTTTGATACCTACCATACTTTGATACCCGATACATTCAATAAGTCAATACTTGGACATCTCTATGTCTACGGTATTTCTTATACCTTAATACATCCGATACCTCCAATGCTTTTGATACTTCTATATCTTCGATACTTTGATTAGTATCGATACTTCTCAGGTATCGATTTCCGATACCTAAAAAGACGTCTCACAGGTATCGAAGTATTGTAAGTATCGAAATATCGCATGTATCGAAGTATCGATAAAGTATTGATACTTTCAAGAGTTATTAGTATCAAGCACCGAAACTGACTACAATCAGGTATCGAAATACCGATACTTAATATACCTCCGATACCTCGATAGCTCTAATATGTTGATACTCCTGTTTCCAAGTCTGTACGAGCTTATTTATTATTTTTAATTTTTTGTTTATGAACTATGTTAAATTTATAATTCGTTATTTTCGAAAATTGCGATACCTTGCCATCTTAGGTACTTTAGTTAGTATTGATAATTTGTAAGTATCGATTTGTTCAATCCCTTGATACCTTGGCTATCTCTATACTTGCAGTATCTCCGATACCTCGATACGTTCGATACCTCCAATGCTCTTGATACTTCGATACCTTTGATATCTTCGATATCTTCAACACTTCTGATACCTCAATATCTTTGATACTTTAGTTAGTATCGATACATTTCAGGTATCAATTCCCGATACCAAAAAGAGGTATCGTCCAGCTTTAATCGTAGGTACCGTAGATATCAAGGTATCGAAGTATTAGAGGTATCGGAGTATTAAAAGTCTCGAGATATTCTAAGTACTAGAGGAGTGTAGGTAGCAAACTATCAAAAGTTTAAAACAAATTTTTTTAGGCTTATTATTAGTCTGAATTTCCTTCTTTCTTTATAATAATTTTTTCCTAAAATTTATTTAAACATCGCAGATATCGAGGTAACAGGTATCGAAGGATTAGAAGTATCGAGGTATCGGAGGTATCAAGGTAAAGTTCAATATTTGATTTGAGGTGGACGATACCTGAGCAGATGTCGATATTTTTTTCCCAGCCCTACTCATTACTTTTAGTAATGATTTCACAATAATGCCAGAAGAATTAACAAAATCATTTATAGAATAGACTGAATTCTAACAATTCTTTGAAGATACGAGTTTATTCAAGGAGCAAAATAAGCTTCAGTGTAGTGGACCCACGTATCACATCCTCACAGACCAATAGCAAATCACAGAGTAAAAGAAACTAGATAACCTGATTTTTTAAGTTGGTATCACTAGTATTTAATGACATTATGTTCTAAAGTTACAAATTTAATGAGGAAAGTTTTTGCAGTCAGAGCCTAAATTTTTGAATTTTCTAGAAAACGAAACTTATATTTACGTACATTCTTAGATTCTCTATTCTATTTTCAATATTTCAAAAATCTGTACTTGTCCATAATACTCTTATTTTAGTTTTTTCTCAAAAATCTAAATTCTCTGATACATCTAAAAATTTTTAAAGTTTTATAGTAATATAGCCGTATTCAGTTGTTTTTAACATTGCCTTTTGTTTTTTCGATTTTTTAAAATTTATTTTATTCTTTTTTTTAAATGTAGAAGTTTTTATAGCCTGAGGAAGTTTAAAACACAATGAGACAAAATGTTAATTAATAATTTATTAATTAATTTACAAGAACATCAAGAAAAGACTATTAAATATTACTTTCAGTACCAACATAAAAATAAAAAATAAAGATACTTCTGAAAACCGTAGAAATGTAAATTATGCATTTTATTGACTTAAAAAAAAATCTGAGAAAAGCAGAGACGGAAGTAAACAAGGGAACAATAACTGACAAGGATTTAATCCTTACTTAGTTAAGTAAATAACAAAATAGATAAGACAAAAGAGTGAATAATTAAAACGATTATAACTAAGTCAAGATGTTGGTAAATATAGTAAAGTGCCGTGACCTAAGTCTACCTATTAAATTTTAACTGTGAATTCAAACCCAAGGTCGGAAAATATTTTTATGTTCTCTTGACGTGTTAGACGCTTGTTTACCAATGTCATTTTTTAAAAAAATGTTTTTTTTTAAATTGCAATGTACTACTTCTTAGACTCAACATCAGTATCAACGTGAAACAAACCGCGCCATGTTTTTCTCAATTTTACTAATATTGGAGCTTGAACTCTTAAATTTATCTTTTAATTGCTAAAATTTGACAATTAATTTGACATAATTTGACAAAAAACGTTTTTATCTAAGTTTCACACCAATAATTACAGTGTCTATTCTCTCGCATCTAGAGCACCACTAGTAGCACTGAAATTGAATGGACAGACTTAATATAACTATCAATCAACGCAGAGTACGGGACGGTTTATATAATTATTTAATTAATTAAGAATTTTAATTAACATTTTTGGATCCAAGAGAACATAAAGCGTTGTATTCTGTTCGTTAGCAGAAATCTAAATTTACAAATATTATTTATGTTTTTCTTTTTTTTTTTTTTAGATACAGTGACGATGAAACTCTAGAAGAATGCGACGACTACTACATAGAAACCGCCTCCCCCGCCCATGACACCCCCGACTCCCTTGTATCCCAAATTCGTACCGGCTTAGCCCAATCCGACCCCAACCTGAACGAAAACCCCAGCTACTGCTACACCACCCAGCAATGCTACGACAGCGGCTTCTACGGCTACCACATCTACAACGGCTACATCAACGACGAGCCCTTACAGTGTCCGAAGCCCAGCACCAAGCCAAAAATCACCTCAGCAGTGTATAAAACCCGGTCAAAAACATGCGACAACACTAACGACATATCGGAACCGGATGCACACTACGAAAATAAAGGCTTCGACTAGGGATTTTTTGGACGTGGCGATGACCCCGAGGTCACTGAACAGGTTCGCGTCTTCCAAATCATCCAACTAACGCCCTTAAGAAACTAAGTGAGGCTGGTATTAACTGCATTTTTGCGTGCAATTATTCGGCGGGTTTTTGTGATAACGAAGTGACCATTTCTTGATGTTTTTAATGCTTTTGATGTACAAGTGCAACGATAGAGTGAGAATTTTTAGATATTTAGTCGGTTTTTTGGATAATCGACAAGCCTTTCATGTTGTATTTCTGTATATAGAAGGATATTTCAGAAAATTTTAGATATAGGGTTTTTTTCTAATGCACCTCTATGCTAAAAATGCACTCGTTATTTAAATATGTAATCAATTTTGTTCGTATGGAAATTGTTGTATTTTTTTATTACTCTGTATACATTGTAAATAGGTTATTACCGTCCGATTTGTGTGAGGAAAAAAGTTTTAAATCTTTTAAGAAATAATCTGTATATAATTTTTTTTTTTCAATTTGTAAGGTTTCAAATTTTGGTTAGTTGTTTCTGTAGCTGGGGAGCACTGAATTTTACAGGGTCGAAAATATGAAATAAGGACCAAATTGAACAATTTTTGATCACTTAGACGCAAAGAAAAAAAATTACGTAAAGTACGTATCTTAAAATACTGCAAATACTCTATATTTCACGCTGGTACCGAAATTTTGGGTAAATATATATTTTTTTTAATAATAATTTTTAGTAACTAAATAACCGAAGATATCACTTGTTTTGAAGCGAGGTATAGACGTATTGTTTTTTCGATGTACAACTAGAAAAAAAAATAATATCACAAATTATAAATCAAAAATTTTAGAATTTTTGGATAGTAAGTTTGGTACTTGTCTACTTCAAAAATTATTGTTTACTAATTATGTAAAAAAAATGAAATCTTTTAAATATCAAGTGTTCACTTATAAAAAATCCTAGTGTACTACAAGATTCTGTTAAAAAAACCTAGACTGTAACCATGGAAACGCCATAAATCAAGAGCTAAAGTCCTTTAAGCTGACTTCTGAAGCTGAGGGGTAGTCGGTAGGCGGTAACTATACTACGATTCACTTTTTGTAAAGCGGCATATAAATCACATCGTAATAAAATTGGCTAGAGAAATAGCTTTAGTTTATAAAGCCGCTTGATAGAATGGTGCAAAAGCCGGCGTTTAAAGGACTTTAAAGGACTAAAGAAGTTTAAGAGACTTTATGACGTAATTTTGCGTATTTAAGAGATTTTAAATTATTTTTATTAAGACTACTGCTTTAAGATGACTGAAAGTTGCTTGAAGTCTACGACAGTTCAAGCCTAGATGTAGAAATTGTGACGTCACAAACGTGGCCAAAGTCGGAAAACGTCACAAACAATAATGTAGAGAGTTAAATTCTTCAAGGACATTAAAAAATGCAAGAACGTGACTGAAACATAATTTGCGCAGTGCTGGCTTTATTTTAAAACGCTGTAAAACGGCTAAAGACACAAAAAAGTGTTAGATAAAAGTTGTAAATAATTAAATTTTGTACAACAAAGTCTGCGAAGCAATGTTTTTATCTCTGACAGTTTATGACTTAGAAATGGTTAAACAGAAAAGCAGTGATGTTTACTTCATTGTTTACATATCGACAACTATGTAAATTACGCAAAGAATAAATTAAATAATGTAGAAAAAGTGTTATGATCGTGAGATTCACAGATAATAAAAATTGTCAAAAAGTCTTTATTGTCTACATAATCTACGTCAACAAAACATTATCTACAGTTCTACACTTTATAATAAATGACGATAAATTTTTATCACTGGAAAAGAGTTAGACCACTCATAGTTTTCTATATTAACCCAAAAAAACAAGAATATTTCATTAATTTTGCTTTACCACTTTGGAACCATTTGTGACGTCACAGTAAAGATCATGAGCTAGATACGAGCTTGTACTATTGTAGACTGTCGACTGCGGTTCCCAAATTTTATAAAATTGTCGCCTGCGGCCCCTAATTTTTATGAAACTGTCGCCTATAGCTGCCAGTTTTTTTTTTAAATAAATAAATAATTGTGCATCACAGACAACAATTCCTTACAAATTAAAAATGTTTTTATTAAATTAAAATTGGGAGTTGCAGATGACAGTTTTCATGAAAATTTGGAATAAAAGACGTCAGTTTTATTAAAATTTGAAGCCGAATATTGCAGTTTTATTAAAATTGGGAGACTCAAGAGACAGTTTCTTATAAATTAAAAATGTTTTTTTTTAATTAAATAAGGATAGAGAACAGCAGGCGACACTCTTCATAAAAATTTCAAACAAAAGGCTACAGTTTTATTAAAATTTGAAGCTGAATACTACAGTTTTAGATATTAGAACTGAGAGACTTAAAAGACAGAAATTTCAAAATTAAAAATCATGAATAGGAATATAGTAATTATTACAAAAACAGCAGAAAAAGCCAGTGCACAACAGAAAAAAGTAATAAACGACCAAAAAATATTTTTTTACCACAGAAAAAAATAGGTATTAAACGACAAAAAAGTGCACTAAACGCCAGGAAAATGAATTACATAATAATAAAATACAAAAGACAACAAATAAATGCAATAGACAATATTATCTTTTCAAAAAAAATGTTTGAAACTGTCGCCTCTAGCTCTCAAATTTAATGAAAGTGTCCTCTACGGTTTCCAAATTTTATAAAACTGTCGCCTGCAGCACCCGTTTGCCACAGGCGACAATTTTTTACAAATTGAAAATGGTTTATTTTTATTAAATAAAAACTGCGAGTTACAGACGAAAGTTTTTATAAAAATTAAGAACGTTTTCATTATAGATATACCAACCTTAGAAAACAAACTGGTTTTTTGAACAAGCTATGTCTGTTTTATTCATTCTATGGTTCTAACAGAATTAATGTCTTAGAGTGAAATGAAGCAACCAGAATACGCTGTACTGTGTTAGGATAACAACCCCAAAATCGGTTTGCAGTTTCCTGGTTAGTACACTTGTTATTATTGTGAGAATTAATGTCACAAAAAAATTAAAAAGTATTTTTTAAATGTTTGAATCATACGATAACGAAATTAATTTTGCAAATTGCTGTACTACTTTACTACTTCTTACTACTGTACTACTCTACTTTTTGCAAAATAGATGAGAAAATGAAGTAAACAAGAAATTAAAAATGTACAAAAATAGTGAAAATATATATTTTCTTTAGAAAAAAAAATTGTTTTTAAGTCTGTTTAAAAAACAAATAAAATATGACTATCCTGTACACTAAAGCAAACACAATAGTGAATTTTGACTTAATTTCCTGCCTGAAACAGATGCTATTATATTTGCATTGCAGTAAAATATCTTTTTGTTATTTATTATTTGCTTCGCATTCAAAGCAGATGTTTTGAAAGATTCAAAGTGCAAAAGACGGATAGTCGTACCTAGCAGGTAAAGATGAAGACTCAATTTAGCAGTTTTGCCACAGAAAATAATTTTTATTATTTATTTGCCATAATGTTGTGTGATTCTCACAAAACCGATAAAAAACAAAACTGGCAACTTGTGTTTTAATATTTATTACCTTCTATTTTGGACCTTTCGAAACATCTGCTTTGAGTGCAAAAAAATTTACAATTTAAGTCAAAATTCACTATTATCTTTGTTTTAGTATACAAAGTAGGTATTTTTTTTTGTTTTAGGGTTGGTGACACTGTTGGCTTTAAAAATTCGAAATTGTTGACAAACATTTTTTAATTTTACGTTTAGCCATTTAAGAGTGATTTAAAATTTAAGGTGCGTTCACAACATGTCAACTATGTCGCCAAATTTATTGAAACATCGGCTATTATTTTAATTTTCAAAAACTCAACTAATCTGTTTTTTATTATTATTAAATTTGTAAGTAAACAACAAATTAAATAATTAAAAATAATATTTTTGAATGGTGTTTAATTGGTAATTTGATGTCACAGTTGGTCATAAAAAATTATTTTGCCAACTTTAAGAAAGCACAGTCTATATTGTATTTTTTCGTGGAAGTGTAACAGATAATTAAGAATTTTCTTGTAATTAATGTGGTAGGCCTGCGTTGGAATAACACGAATTAAGGATCGTCGAAGCATAATACTTGTTGCAAAATTCCATCAAAAAGAGAAACCTCCGAATGTGTTTAAAAATTCCTTATTTATTTTTACCACCTCCTTAGCTACCGAAACAAGTTGGCCATCTATTTAAAGTAATGTTGGTATGTTTATGCCAAAATCTAGTAAATTTAGGGACGAGTAAAAAAAGGGAACAAGCGCCAAAATAATTTCGAATCAAAATTTTTTTTCCAAAGTCCTCGTCTAGAATTAGGCCTTTTGTGCGCAATTATTTCAAAAATAAAACCGTGAGAGAAGCATTTGTGTGTTTATTTGGGAGAGATCCATCACGTCTGCGACGTCTAAAAGTGGGTCACCACCCGGCCAATAATTTCCAAATTTAATTGCCGCCGAAGAATAAACCGCCAAATCATTCGGTTTCCGAACTTTCCCTACAAGAAAAAAAGAAAAATTTCGGTGTCTTGTGGCGTGGTGCGTTTAAGGCCGATTTTGGTCGTGACACATTTGGAACTTTCGAAACGTAGGCGATGGAAAAAAAGTTGGGGGGAGTGGGAACCAAATGCATGATTGCAGGTTTTGGCCATTCTTGCCAACTACCGTTATTTGCCAGCACAAAAGCTTTTGGTTTTGTTGCACTTGCATAATGAAGAGGAGTCCGAGAGAGGGATTGGGAAACAAATCGACGGTTTTTAGGGGGTTTAATGACCGTTTGCTGGATGACCTTTCAAACAAATGTCAATAATAATTAGTGGCCTGAAAAAATTTATTTGCGCTGGACACTTTCAAAGCATACGAAAAATTCAGAGATTTTTAGAACAAGGTCAGGCTTTGTTGTCAATGAGAACGACACTGGCGTAGCACAGACGAGGATAATAAACAGAGTAGACTGTTTTTTGCAATTTTTTAAACTTCCGCTATCAATATTTGGCAAAAGCAATTTTGTTTTTAAAAAATACAAAAGATACTAACAATTTAAGAGTGTCTCAGACTTACCACCAATTTATTTTTTTCTCACATATTATTCAAAAAAAAAAAAAAACAAGGATCAGTCAGGATTTAAAGAAATCGATCTGTTAATCTCTGTTTTATTCTTTTAAACCATTAGTTTTTTAATAAAATCGGATTTTACACTAATGAAGAAGAGTGACGTAAATCCTTTATAACCTAACAACATTTCTTTAGTCGATTGAATTTATAACTCTGCCATAAGTGTCTTCAGAGAAAAAGAGCTTTAACATTACGTAAACATAGTGAGTCTGTCAGGTTTTCTCAAAAACTAGTTATCACACGAACTTTAGGCTTTGCAATTGGAAACTCTGTTTTTTTCTCTACGTATGTAATTTTTTTCAGAATATTTCTAATATTCCTTCTAATGAATATTAATTAATTAATATTGTTCGTCGAAATAATATAAAATTTGCATTATTTCTAATGTCTAAAAAAAATGAAGATAACCGCAAAAAATAATAAAGTTTATTCGTTTTGTAAAACCTATCTTGAAGCAGCATTGCCACGTTACTCGACAATAGGTTGGACATCTACCCTCCAGCTTCTTTGTTTCACCCACTCTCTTGAGAATAATGACAAATTATTTAATGTAGAAAAATTTAAAGAAATAAAAAAATTATTTGTTTTTGTTTGTCGATTTAGTGACAATATTTACTTACACAGTAAAAAAAATTGAGTGAAAACCAGTCAACGATCATTTTCAGTGAAAATTTTAGCTCAAGACATTGAGTAAATACGCCATTTTTTTTCAAGAAGGTGGGTGGGACAAAGAAGCTAAAGGGTAGGTTGCCACCTCATTGTAGAGTAACGGCAATGCCTCACAAAAACAGGTCTTAGAAAACAGATAAATTTTGTAATTTTTTGCGGTTATCTACAATTTTTTTTAAATAATTTTTTTACAAAACAATATTTTAAAATTGTGTCATTTAGAATAATACTAGAAAAGATGTAAATTTTATATCTTTTTCAACAAATTGATATTAATAAATTAATAACCATTAGAGAAAGAATAGAAGAAGGAATAGACACATCCTGTATATTACTTACAACGTAATTTTAAAAAACCGCTATTATTAAAAATATTGATAGTAATATACAGGGTGTTTTACCATGTTAGAAGTACCCAGTGGTGGAGTTACAGGTGTGCACCAGCCCACCTAAAAGAGTGCCCCACCCTCTATGCCTACCTGGAGACTGGATATAAATCATACAACTTGAATTCGATAAAAGTATCTTTTTTTCTCAAATTAGAGTGTTTTAATATTGTTTTTACATTTCTTAGTTTTATTTAAAAATCTCATATTTTTTTATTTCTACATATGTTTATTCCTAAAAGAAACCTGCGAAATAATAAATAAATAAATAAATAAATAAGTAATAAACATAGAAAGTAACTTAAATTTATACAGTCGGAACTATTAAAAAATATGTAAAAGAAAAAATAGTGGAGAAGATTTAGCATTTTATTTCGGGATCTGTTCAAAACTGGAGACTAAACACCTAACAAAATTTTGTACAGAAGTTTTCATTATTTCATTATAATTTCTTAGAATTTCTGGTAATTTTTAAAGATTTGTAATAATTTCTAAAAATTTCTATAAATTTTTTCGAGATTTGTATCAAAATTAAGAGATAAATGCACTATTAACAAAAAAATTGATAGATAGAATTTAGAATTGATTGAAAACACTACTTCTAGTTTCTAGAAGCTTCTCATATTACTAAATTTTGACTCGGCTTTCTAATTGTTTCGCGTTTCTGTTGAGTGTTGTAAGATCTTTATCCAGCCATTAAAAGTAAGAGATAAGAGATAAGTGCACTATTAACAAAAAAATTATTAAAAGACATTTCTTCTGGTTTCTAGATGCTTCTCAAGACTTCTAAGGATTTCTAAAAATTTCTAGAAAGGAGATCGTTCCCATCCTATGGAAATCTAATGACCACTCAAATCGAGATTTTTTTATATCAATCGATAGCTCTTGAAATAAGAAGCAATTCATATAATTGCGCTAACTTTGTAGGTCATCAAATAAAGTCCCTATTGAAGATTAAAAAATTAAAAACGGCAATACAAAATGCATTGGTAAGAGTGAGAGCCAGTGAGGCCAGACAAATTGAGAGGTAAGCATGTTTGGAAGTCTAAAAATCATCAAAGCTTGGTTTGGACCCTAATAATATCGTTCTTTTAACAATAGGCTTAACGCCATGGGAGGGTGCATTATGGTTTGGGACATTTCAGATAATATTGAAAAAAAAATTGTAAATACCAAGAAATATCTATTTAGCCGGTTTCTGACCTGAGACCCAAGTACCGACTTAATCCTTATAAATAACAAGTGATAGTTTTTTGAGCTCAGTGACAGAAGTCATCTAAACTTTAAATTAATCTAGCCACTTTATTTGGAAAAATACAAAGTTGACGCAATGATACCAATTGCTCCTTATTTGAAGAGCTGTCAATTGATATAAAAAATCTCGATTTGAGTGGTCATTAGATTTCCATAAGATAGGAACGATGTTCTATTTACATATTCTTTTAAGATTTGTAAAAATTTCTTCAAATGTTTTCAAAATTTTTAAGAATTTCTAAAAATTTCTTAAGATTATTGAATATTTCTTTAAGGCTTCTAAAGATTTGTAAAAATTTTTAAAAAATTTAAAGATTAAAGTTTGTTCACTTATCAAAAAACCACCAACGTCGCAATTTCGCGTAAAATACAACCGGCAACATTGCACATTTTTGACATGGGGTGAAAATTGACATTTGTCATGGAGGCATATTTTATGTTAGGTTATATCATAAATAAACGTTAAAATGTGTGGCCTGCCAAAGTGCATGATATAATATGTTTTTAACTATTAAAACACCCCTTGTCCTCTTTAAACACTCCAATGTGCCCTAATGCCTTTAATAAAATTTGGAAAAAACATAACCTAAAAAGTTAAAACAAGCGGGCAAACGACATTGACAAAGAAGGATTTACAACTCGACCAATCACAATTAAACGAGCACGGGCGCTTCGTTCCATTGGTTTTGCTTTCCCTCAGTCATGGTGACCAACTTCATCATGTTAAATTACCAAATTTCGAAATTTTATGAATTACCAACTTAAATCAACAGGTGATGGTTTTTTGATAAGTGAACAAACTTTAGATAAAAATTTCTAGAATTTTCTAAAGATTTTAAAAACTTTTAGAGATTTTTATCAGTTTTGTAAAGATTTCTTAAAACTTGTACAATAGATTTCTGCGGAAAAACTAGAAAAACCAAAATTTTCCAACCTTATGAGCTTATGGCAAAATACAACGGCGTAACTTTAATAAAATTTTGTTTTCGGTTTGTTTTTCTATATTTGGACACATTAGATATTAATTTACTTTAAACAAATGTTTTTGTTAAATTTTTCTTAATTTTGTACCAATTGGTCCAACACATGTTTCAATTTTCAAAAAAAATCAAGTGGTGCGTTAATTTATTGGAGCAGTGTATATTATTAATAAAAAAAGAATCGTTTTGAACTCCCAAAAATTTTATTCTAAAAATAAGAAATGTAAAATATACTTTGTTTAATAGAATCAATCATTATTTTTTGTTTCTGATTTTGTGTATTTGTGTATTAACTTTTTTCCTTATTACAAATCCCTTACCCCATGCGCAAACGAGCCATTTCTTTGACAGACCATATGACATTTCTCTCCATTGATCTTACAATATTTATTCTTCTTGGCAGAAAAGCTCGAGACAGATCGTCAGGTTTTTTGTTTTGATTTGTTTACTGTTATTGTTAGAGAGTAGTGGCTGAGGTAACTCTTAGGTTGTTTCAATTTATATTATAATTAATATTACTTTATTTCTTAAGTTGGATGAGCTCTCCATACTTTTTATAATTCAGTGAACTTATTTCCGCGACGCATGCGGTAACGAAAATGACTTTAATAAGGAAAAGGGTTAATTGTTGTTTCTGTTTGTTTATTTTATTTGTGAGCATAATAAACACTATTACAAAAATCAAAAACAACAGTTATTTTTGAAAAAGTAAAAAAAATGTTTTTAAAAGTTGTATTACTAGAAACAAGGGCAGTTTTCAATTCCTGAAATTTTATTCTAAAAGTATGAATTAAATATAGAGATACGAACATTTTGTAAAACGAAAAAACCAAAAGTGACAGCTATGTAAAAAAATGGTATTACAAAAAATTGTTTTAGAAACAACTCTGTTTTTCAGCTTACATAATTTGTTTAAAAATATTTTAAAAAATAAGCTGGAAAAGTAGATATTGTTGTAATCAGCTGTCAAAACTAACAAGAAAAAACAAATAAACAAATAACAATTCTTCTTCAAATTGTTTTTCACATTTTGATTTACAGAGTTCCGGTTTCGGCTATTATAGCCTTCCTCAGCTCTACTGACGCGTTGAAGTCAACAAATATTACAAATTTATAGTCTGATCGAATCCTTATTTCCTTCATATTTTATTTAAATTAGAAAACCATTGAAACTAATTTGAAATTGCTAGCAAACACGACAAGAAATTTCTTAAAACAGTAACGACTATAAAAAACCCGTTTTTTTAAAAAAAAATCATATATTTGTCCGGTTAATTAAAAAAAATGATAAAATCGGTAAAAGAGTTTGGGTTTAAAAGTAGTCGATTTGTAATTGAATGCTCCACACATTATTTAAAATAATCTAAATTTTGAACACTAGACATCAGCGAATTTACTAATTAATATATTTTGTAATTATTAATTTTTATAATTTTTACAAAAATGTTTTTAATTTTGTGTTCTACATTAACCGAAGAAACATTTCTGATGAGCTATAAAGTTAATATTATTAAAAAGAAACTAACAATAATAACATGAGATCAAAGATAATCTCAGTTTAGGTAGGCTATGAATACATTGTTCCAGGACATAACTGAATAATTCATCTTTCAAACATGTAGAAAGTTACGCTCAATAAATATGTTTTTGAACGCCTATCTAAATTGCGATTTTATTCGCTTGTTTGTTATTAAAATTATAAAAAACATGTTTTTCCAACTTTTTAAAATCAAAAATGTAGCAAACAAGTGAAGGAGTTTATGGTAACTAGATTTGGTAACTTTTTATCATTAAAAAATCTAGTAGGCTTAGAAAGTTTCTAAAGTAGCATAAGCGGATTCAAAGCTTTCCTCGACTTCAAATATGACTATATTTATTACCCAAATTTGCAAAACAAGAAATTTATATCTAATTAAAATATCTCTTAATTAATAATTAGGAAAAAATGTCACCTCTTTCCCCGCGTGATCCACCCCGGATCAGAAAGTTTCGATAATAGCCCAACCTGAGACACTCCATCCCTTAATTAGACCTTGATGAAGTCTCCAGCTTGACATCATCCCCGAAAAGCTTCCAGCTACACATTCAAACAGAATAAACAATTTCCCCCTGAAAAAAATGAATACCATACATAATTAAATCGCAAATAGAAACGTCAATACAGCGATCTGCATATCCTCTGTTTAGATCGTGTAACCACGCCTAAATTTTATATTCGCTAATTCTGCGCAGCATTATTAGATTTTTGTGTCAGATTAAAAAATCTATAATTTTTTTTTTTGACTATTTGCAAGTGTGAGTGGGAGGGGGTAGTATAACACGAGTATGAAAGTGAAATTTCCAAAAAAAATTCTAGTTGAACTATTTTTCTGTGCGTAGGTGATTACTACGCATTTAGATACGGAATGAGAGGGTTGAACGAGAGGGAAGGTTGGCAAGGGACCCAGTGTTAAAAAGTTCCGATCGATATGAATATGCTTTAAAATGTGGATTTTATTTCAACAGGCTGCTGAAGGGGCGGCCTACAATTCCGCCAAAACTTGAATCACCACGTTTTTAAAACAACCCTAAACCGCCTCTTTACATTATCAAAAAAACCGTTTTTGAATAGCAAGCGTCAGAAATGTATCAAATTTACAATTTTTTTTTAAAGTTTTTGAAAATTTTTTTTGGGGTGAAAGGGTTAGTTTTTTGCCGGTGGTGGAAAACAAATGGTCCAAATGCTGGATGAGTGCGATTCTCCTCTCCTGGTACTTCCGCCCCGGGACTTCCCGCAGTTTACATTTACCCCCGACCCTTCCTGCGCGAAGAGCGCCCCCCGCCACCCCTGGCCCACTCCTACACACAACTTTTGCTAGGGCTCTCTTTGTACATATTTTCGCGTCTCTATTTTGCGTTTTTAGCTTCTCTCTCGATTTTATTCCCTGCAGTATTTAGTGGAGGGGTGGTTAGGGGGGAAGAGGAAAGGGAGCTTGTTTTATGGATGCCGGGGCTTGTTTGCCTGATATATGCCGAGCATTTTTTTAATTTATGACTTTATAATATTAGGACGTGGCCGAGTTACTCCCTTTTAATTGTAATAGTAGAATTATTTGGAAATTATCGGGTGATTCAATTTCGTATTTGTAATTGCGGTGGACTTATCAAAGATGGCCTTGGATTATGGGAAATCATGGCTGAGGAGAGGTTTTCAACGAAACGAAACTTTTGAGAAACACGCGGCTAAATTACAGGACCGTAATTAGAAAATTACGGGTCAGCAGGAAGTGGGAATAGCGGATGAATTTCAGCGGAAGCGACCGTTTCTAGACTCATTTCAGGTATTTCACTTTCAGAAAGATTGCTTCAGATGTTATCTATATTTTTTTTACATTATTCTTCATCAAAACACTCATTAACATGAAATGAAAAATAATCATTAACAAAAAATGAAATTTAAAAAAAAATATATTAAAAAGAGAATTATTATTTGTTGAAAATAATGTTATTAGTTTCTATTTTGTCTCTAGAATCAGTGTTTAAGCTTGATTGATCTGTTAAGATCGACAGGCAAAAAACCATGTAGTGCCGTCACGGCAAGACCTATTAGGTTTAGGAAGGTTTTATCCGATCGTTTGTGAAAAACATTTTTTTTAAATGTTGCATTAATTTTATGTGTTTTTAAAAATCCTTTAAAACCCTTCAAAAAAAGTTAAATTTGTATTTAATTTTTGTTAACCCCAAAAATTATATTTTCGAGGTTACTGATGTTATCATTCTATTCTTATATAAACCACAACCATTTGCTAAATTATGCACACATTTTCTAAACCAAAGAAGAATTTTAAATGAAGATATAATTGATGACTCATTGTGAGAGTTGTTACTTAATAAACCAAATTTGAGTAAGGTTATTAAACCCTAAATTTTATTTTTAATAAAGTTACTACAGTTATTTTGGCTTATTTACTGCGATCTTCAGGTAGTACGTGTTAAACACCTACATCAACCACCACCATTTAATTCGCTGTCTCGTCGAACGAAAAATTTAAAGACTCAAAATCAATAAACAATTTATTAAAATAAAAACAATACAAATCACGTCTTAAATTAATAAAAGAACGGTAATTAATATACAAATGACATTACTAGAAGATGCAAAAGCGGTCCTAAAATCCATCGTAAACTGTCAGGCCCGAATCTTTTGTTGTCCCAAAAACGATTTGGTTTAGATCTTTATTATGTAATAGAGCAGACAAGTTCAAATCTTAACTTGTTTTAAAGAGATTTTTGTCGCCAATTCGTAGTAAAATTTTAAGAAAATACAATTATGGTATGTTTTTCAGACCGTTATCTTTAAACGTGGTTAATTCTAACCGGATGCTCGTTACTACAAGACATTATTGTACTTTTAATTTTTTTCTTTCTAATTATTTTTGTATTTGAGTAAAATTTAAATTAAAAATATATGTATCCTACTTTTATCCTGAAATAGATTCATAAAAGCAGACGAAAAAATTTAAATTTCCAAAATGTTGATAACTCCTTCATTTCGCTTCTTATCAAAAACTAAGATATGCTAAAAGCTCTAAAATATTCAAAACAAATTTCCAATTTGGAACAATCCATAAATTTGCATAAATTTCGATAAAACACCAGATCTATTTACGTTAATTACTTGCATAGTGAAAAATTTATATACTGAATTAAGATTTTTTAAATAATAAAAACAATAGACTTGGACTTGAATTCTCTTCGAGATTCCTACGATTTAAACAGTTAGATTTTTAAACGAATTATTTATTTAATTAACAGCAGTGTTTCAAATTAAATTTCAATAATTGAACCACATTATGACACTCTTCAATCGCCTTGCTTAATCACCGGCAATTCTCTCTCGTAATAATCATTGATTTTGGCTAACTCGAACTGTTCTGCTTTAGCGCTTCTCCGTTTATTTACGATGGTGCTTCAAACTGTTTTCTTCTTATACATTACCCACAAAATTTGACCATTAAAAGTCGGAGCTTTTACTTGCTGTGACTAAATTTTCAAATTTTCTTTAACCTTTTCTACATCTTCTTTAACTTGCAAAAGCTTTTATTCTTTTTTCAATTTTTCTCTACTGATTCTTCTATTTCTTCTAGTCGTCGTATTTCAAATATTCTCAAAAGATTCTTTAAATTTTTTTTTAGAATCTTTTTGTGTTCTCTCAGTATCTTTCTGTGTTTTTTCCATAGTTTTTCTTTCTTTGCAATCGTAACTTTTTAAGCTCCTTTCATCCAAATCGCTCTTTTTTTTCCAAATCTCTTCTTTCTCGTTTTTCACGCTTCCTCAGAAATTGCTGTTTTTCTAGAATATTTTTAGTTCCTTTTAAGATATTACATTGATATTACTTTCATCCCCTCAACGTAATTTTTTTGTTACTTTTTTTACTTTTTGTCCTTTCTAAAATACTTCTAACAACATATTTTTTGTTATAATTCTAGAATCTTTCTTTGTTCTTCTTTTTCTTTCAGTCGACGCTTGTTTTTCAATTTGTTCTGGAATTCTATTTCGTAAATACTGTTCTAATTATTAGAAATAAGTTATTAGATTATGTATTTAATTATTATAAAAAAAAATTATTTAAAACTTTCAAAATAATATATAAAACAATGTTGTCCAAATATTGTCCTTTTATTGAACAAATTAAAGTCATATTTACTAAAAATAAAACAGTGCCTAAATATTTAATGTCCAAATTTTTATTTGATGACTAATTACGTTTAAAAAATTTAGAACCAAAAATAGTCCAATTATATTATGGTTGTCCAAATTGACTTTTCACAATTAGAACTGCTTGTACATTGTCCAAAAACTATTGAAATTGTCGAATATAAATTTATATAACCTAAATGTCTATCAGTTTTATCAGTAAAACACAAAAAAGAGAAATTGTCCAATAATGTTTTTGTCAGTATTATTGTTCTCTAGAATTTAAAGTCTATAACAAAGAAAAAGACTTAATAAAAAAAACATATTAATTTATTATGAATGTTGTACAAAAAAAATTGTTACCTAAATTGTTGTTCTGCGTTTTTTCAAACAAGTAAAATGTAAATCAATTGTAAAAATTGTTCAAAAAAGTAGAACAAACAAAATATTGCCTAAATTATTAAAATTTAATCCTAAATGTTAAAAAAAATACAATAGTTTAATAATTTTCAAATTTTCATTTACTTTTTCTACATCTTCTTTAACTTGCAAAAGTTTTTATTCTTTTTTCAAATTTCTCTATTGGTTCTTCTATTTTTTATAGTCGCCCTTTTTCAAATCTTTTCATAAGCTTCTTTAAGTCTTTTCTTTTTTAGAATCTTTTTGTATTCTTCCACTATCTTTATGTGTTTTCTTCCATAGTTTTTCTTTCTATGCAATCATAATTTTTTAATTATGTGTTATTTTCTTTTCCCCTTTTTTATATATGATGATGAAGTTTCTTGGAGTTAGGAGAAGGTTATTGTGAATGATAAGAAATGACGAAAATTTTTTTTACGACGTTTCGAGGGCGGCCGCCCTCATTATCAAGTTTATTGATTCTTTAAAATTAATTACATCTCGGTCCGTATTACATTTCTTTTCTTCTTCTTTTTTCTTTATATTGTCCAATAGTTGTACAAACTCGTTCTAAACTATCAAATATAAATTTATACAACCAAATGTCCATCAGTGTTATCACTAACAATAAGAAACAAAGCAGAGAAATTTTTCAATAATGTTGTTGTTTATATAATTGTAAAAAGTTGTTTAAACTGTTGTTCTGAGTTTTGTCAAACAAGTTAAATGTAAAGCAATTTAGAAAATTGTTTAATTAATATTGTTTTTGTTGTTATTGATTGTTTAAAAACTGTTCAAATAAATAATCGTACAATAAATGTTTAAACGCTCTTATTGACAAATTATTGTCCTTTTACAAAGTTTGTTCTTTTTTTATTTTATTTTTTTTTAACTAATCTTTATTAAAAGTACGAATGTTCATTGACTACTTATTGATCAAAACATTATTTATTTATGTTTAAAAAAATGTAAAACTAAAATAGTTTATTTATAATTGTACAAATTACTGTCTTTCGACTTTCCACAATTGAAACTGTATTTACTTATTCTCCAATAGTTGTGCAAACACTATAAACTGTTTATATAACAATATAAATTTATACAACCAAATGTCTATGAGTGTTTTTTATTAAGTAAGAAACAAAGCAGAGAAATTGTTCAAACATATTGTTCTTTATATAATTGTCCAAATTGTTTTTCTGCGTTTTACCAAACAACTAAAATGTAAGCAATTTAGAAAATTGTACAATTAATATTGTTGTTGTTGTTATTGATTGTTCAAAAACAACAATGTTGTCTTTTTGTTGTTTCGTTGTCCTTTTATTTAAACTAATCTATACTAAAGGTAAAAATGTTTATTGATTAGGTACTTATTGTCCAAATTTTTATTATTTGATTAAATATGTTAATATAATTGTAGAAACTAAGATAGTTTATTTACTCCTATACTTGTCCAAATTATTATCTTTCGATTTTTCATAATTGAAACTGCATTTACTTATTGATTGACCAATAGTTATACAAATGTCCATCAGTGTTATCACTAAGGAACAAAGCAGAGAAATTGTCCCATAATGTTGTTGTTTACTAATTGTAATAAAGTTGTCCAAATTGTTGTTCTGCGTTTTGTCAAACAAGTAAAATGTAAATCAAGTAAAAAATTATTCAATTAATATAGTTGCTATTGTTATTGATTGTTCAAAAACTGTTCAAATAAAAGATAGTATAACAAATGTTTTTCAACTCTTCTGTTGCTAAATAATTATTGTCTTTCTCCTGTAAAAATTCAAGAATTATATAATTCGTTATTCAGAATATTGTCCAAAGTACCATAAAAATTTTTTTTTACAATAGTCCAAATTCTTGTTTTTCAACATTTCAAAAGTGAACTAATTATTATTATTGTGATAAAAAAAATGTTAGAATAATAAAAATAATGTCACTTTCATAAACGCAATCTCCCCTCGAATCCACCCCAAATTCAGGTGTGTATTAAGGTCAACGACTCTAATTTTCCGAAAACCTCTCGAAATTGCAAACAATGTTATTTATTTATTTTGCGTCGGCGTCCGAGTAGGCCGCGATGCACCAATCTTGCATCTGCCGAATTTTTTTCTTGCACATCTATGCCAACCTAAATTTAAAATTCCACCGTCGTCTATTTATAAATCCAAATCCCAAACCGCAGAAAAAATCATCATTCACTGACTAATACAAATACCGCAAGAATCTAGTAACCGTTGAACGTCGTCCCTGTATATGCATAAATCTTTCGTTGTAGCAACATGTGTCCCTCTGTAAGGTGCAAGGGGGGGCGTTGCAATTTCGGCAGGAAGGGGGGCGCGGGTAAAGAGTTGCATAGTCCGGCGAAAGTGCAACCATGCGTTCCTAGCAGACAGCCGAATTGCATCGGGGTCCATGAACTGTTCCCCGCGTCCTTCTTACCCCCCCGGTATTCGCGACCTAAGCCTACTTGTTTTCAAATGCGGTCATTCCACCAAGGACCGATTTCGCGACCGACAGAATGCGGCCCGCCCGAATTATCGCCTGCATTTCGTCAGAAATGAACAGAGATGCGAGATAACGAAAAAGGATTTTTTATACAAATCGCACATTTTTTTCTGAGAGACTAAACGTTTATCTGATAGTTTATTTTTGTAACCTTTTCTAATTTATTTTTACTAATCTTGACCTAAATCTTATCAAAAGTACATAAAATAATTGCACAATTTTTTTAAATAAATAACTTTTAAGTACTGCTCATACCAATTACAAACACTGATAAATCGAAATTTGCAAAAAAATTCTTAAATTAACACTTAACTTTTGATTAGTTATTAGAATAGACACAATAGCTAGTTTTAATCTTTTGTTGTTATTTTTTCAGATAGTTTACAATAAGTGTAAAGTTCAAAAAGTAAAATCAATAAAAAATATTGTTCTAAATTGTCCTATAGAAATATATAATTATCTATTGTCCAACCAATAATTTTCTAGAACTGATTGTTAGTAAAATTTGGTGTAAAAGCTATTTTTTGATATGATTGTCCAAAACCTGAGTAAACTATTGACTTGCAAAGCAATGCATTTCTCAAATTTATCAATTTTTTTTAAAATTATTGCAAATTATACCATTTATTAGACACTACAATTTTAATTCTTATCTTTTTGTTGTCCAATTTAAATCAATCGACTCTTCCAAATTTTCCAAAAAATTAAACATAATAAATATAATAAACAAAACATAAACCTAAAACATAACATAAATATTCAAAATTGTCCAATAAATCTATATATTTTCGACTTTTTTTGTTTTTCAAATTATGTCAACTGATTTCAAATGTTTGTTATCCTCTTTTGTTAGATAAATTTTGTAAATAATTATTAATTATTTTAAAAAACAAGTCTCTCTAAAAACACTAAAACCATCTTATATAATTGTCCAAGAATTGAGTAAATGTTATAGTAAAACTAATAATCGTCCAAGTTGTTCGAAAATAACAAAAACAAAAAATAACAATATAAAAAAGTAAATATTGTTGTTCAAATATAGTGTTCACGAACTGTCAAAATAATATCTAAAAATAAGTTGCAAAACATTTTAAAAAATGTTTAAAAAATATTGTTTCCCAAATTGTTGTTCTTTTACTGTAAAAAAACAACAATTAATAAGTCAGTTAGTGTTATATTAATTATTATTAATATTAATATTGAGACTATTAATAGATACAGCAGCTAGTTTTAATTTTTTTGTTGTTACTTTTATACAAATATTTTATAATTTTATATAAATAGTAAATAAGTAGTACAAAGTTTAAAAATTTAAAATCGGTAAAAATATTGTTCTATTGTTGTTATATAGTAATATATAATTATCTATTTATTGTCCGAACAATAATCTTCTATAACTGATTGTGAGTAATTGTGTTGTCCAAACTGGTTTTTTATATGATTGTCCAAAAATTGGGCAAAGTATTGTCTTCTAACAAAATATATTCACTAAATCTACCTAATTTGTTTAAAAAAAAAATTTCAATTAAACTGTTTAGACTTTTTGATTCAAACTAAATCTTTAACTCTTCCAAAATTGTCCAAACAATTATTGTTGTATTATGTCAATTTATGCCATAATAAAATTTGTTGTTTTTTTTTGTTACATAAATTACGTTAGTAATAACTCAGATAGTTTTTTTTTGTGTTTAAAAACATTAAATACATTTTTAGTAATTGTTCAAGTTGTTCAAATCATTAAAACAATAAATAAATTTAAAATATTGTTGTTCGAAAATTGTATTTACAAACCAGAAAAATAGTAGAGACGAAATGTCTAGAAAAAATCATTGTCCTAATTGTTGTTCTAATTGTTGTAAATATTGTTCAATAAAATTTGTTGTTCGAATTAGTGATCTCTTAACATAAATGGTTTCAATAAATATTGTTGTCCAAATTATTCATAAAATAAATTCACTTCACCAAACATTGTTCAAATAACATAAATAGGACTAACAACAGATTAATAATTTGATTTGAAGATGTCCAAATAATAGTTTTTTAAAAACTAAAATAGTTACACAAGTTAATTTTATTGTTCAAAATTTAAAATAAACTCAAAATACGTACTAAATTAAAATTCATACAAAGTGGTGCAAGATGTAGGAGAAAAAACTTTACGTTGTGTTTTACAAGATGGCGGTAAGGTTTGACAAAATGTAACTGTAAAATAATTTTTGAGGAATTGTTGTTGACCCAATTATTACTATTTTAAAATCTCAATTAAATTAAACACTTAGAACTTTATGTTTTTTAAATTTAATTAAATTATACAATTTTATTTAATTACGTCAATTATCTAAAAAAAATTGAATAAATTATATTGTTTAATACATACAAATAATTGATTTTAAAAAAACTTTTAAATATACCTGATGCCTAATTTATTTAATTTACTTAGAAATATTGGGTTATATTACCTAAATTAATTTCCAAATTTTAAAGGTTTTTTGTATAAAACTAAAATACCTTTTTAGGAAATGCTGTTGTTCTAATTATTGTCTTTTTATAATCTAAATTAAATTTAACAGTTAAGACTTTTTTTATAAATTGAATTAGGTTATGCGATTTTATATACCTAATAACGTAAATTATCTAAAAAAAAAAAATATAAATTATATTGTCCAATAAAAGTCGTTGTTCAAATCATTGATTTCTAAGAACAAGATTATAAAATACCTAATTTAACGATAAATTCTTTAAAATATTGTTCTTTTATTATACAAATTAATTATTAAATTGTTTAAAAAAAATTGAAATAAGCTAACTATTGCTCAGTATTAAAAATACGGACAATTTAAGTTGATTAATAAATACTGTTGCTTAATTTTTGGTTTTTTATTAATATTAATTACGAGAATAGAGGTTTGTCGTAGAAAATGTAAATAATTTTTCAGAAACTGCTGTTGCCCTAATTATTGTCCCTTTATAATATAAATTAAATTAGACAATTAGACTTTTTGTTTTTATTAACTGAAATAAATTATATAATTTTATTTAATTACGTAAATTATCTATAGAAAGAAAATAAATAAATTATATTATCCAATAAATATGGTTGTTCAAATCATTAATTTCTAAAATTAGAAAACGTTATAATATACCTAATTTAATTACAACTCCTTAAAAATATTGCTGTTTTATTATCTAAATTAATAATTCTAATTAGTAGGTAAATTAGTTAATTGTTTTTGCAAGAAAATAAATGTAAGAAATAGGAATTTTACTTGATTAATAAATATTGTTGCCTAAATTTTAGTTTTTATTAATAAATTAGTTACGGAAATAGATGTTTGTCCTAGAAAAGTAAAATCCTTTTTTAGAAAATACTGTTACCTCAATTATTCTTCTTTTCTAATCTAAATTAAATTAGTCAATTAGAACTTTCTGATGGAATAATCAAAAAAAAAAATTAAATAAGTTATATTGTCCAATAAATATCGTTGTTCAAATCATTAATTACTTTAATACAACGTTTTAATATACCTAATTTAATTATAAATTCTTAAAAATATTGTTCTTTTATTGTTTAAATTAACTCTAATTAAACTGTTAATTAGTAAATTGTCTTTGAAAAAATAAGTATTGTTTGTTATTAAAAATTAGGACAATTCAAATTAATTATAATAAATCTTGTTGGCCAAATTTTATTTTTTATTAATAAATTAGTTACAAGAATAAAGGTTTGTCACAGAAAAGTAAAATATTTTTCAGGAGATGCTGTTGTCCCAATTGTTGTCTTTTTATAATTTAAACTAAATTAGAAAAGTGTATTGACTAAAAAATACTATTTCCTATCACGTCAATTTAATATCAAAAAATTGTTGTCCTTATGTAAAAAAAAAACAAAAGAAGTATGACGCTGATTTATAACAAATTTGGTCTGAATTCATATTCAAAATAATTCCAAAACCACAATTATTAGTATCTTGTCCATTCTATTGTAATAACAGTAAAACCGAGTGTTAAAAATCATTTAGAATTCGTGTATGGAATCCTTGATGTTCCTTTTCATTGTTTAAATGTAAACATTATTTTAATTTTGACCTCCAATAATAAACAATTAGAATTTTTGAGGCTACGACTAATTAAAAAAATGTACATATGAACTAATTACAGTCTAAAAAAAATCGGAAAGTTATATATGCTAATTACACTTTAAAAAATAAAAAAAATTGCCCCTCGTCACGTGACTTTCCTTGCAGGAATGACCGGTGCCGAAAATATTACCACAACATGGGAACTGAATGTGCAGGGCGACCACCTTTAAAATATGATA
The DNA here is from genome assembly GCA_029207805.1 of Tribolium confusum. NCBI lineage: Eukaryota > Metazoa > Arthropoda > Insecta > Coleoptera > Tenebrionidae > Tribolium > Tribolium confusum. The sequence goes on along the minus strand of JALGAY010000007.1, from coordinate 6,305,573 downwards.
AGATCCTGTTGATTTTTCCTCCACGTCATCGAATAATTTCTTCGAAGCCATCTCCGATTAAAAAGTTAGTGATTCGCATTTGATAAGGCGTCTAGATGCTGATTGCTGATGGTGGTATATTAGCCGTGCCCTTGGAATGCGATCGAATTTCGCATCGGAAAAAATCCGCACAGGAGGGTTCAGTTGTATAAATAATTTTGGCGAAAAAATTAGCAAGACGGAACCGGTCTGGAATATAAGCGGCAAAGGGAGAGACTTTTCAATAGATTTTGTATAGAACGAACCCTTTTCAGACGCGAATTTCGCAAAGGGGCGACTTCTAATGCGCTTTTGTCTATTAGAGAGACGTAGGGAGATGGCGATTCACATGTGCGGATTCGGGGTTAGGATAACGATTCGAGAGAAGTTGTAGAAATTTTCAATTGAGATGGAATAGATGAATGAGGTGTGTGGGTGAGATGTGACGTCACAGACGGGACAATTACAACACACCCGACTAGGAATCTCGAAAACTGCAAAAATCCCATCTTGTTCAATAGACGAAAATAGAATTCATTTCAAAATTGTTATTATAAAGAAAATTATTGGAGACTAGTTATATCAAGGATAGCGTGTTTCAAACAGACTAACAAAGAATTTTTTTTATTTCAAGTTCTGCAAAAAAAATTAGTTCTGTTTCAGTTATTCTATTAATTTCAAGAATATCGATTTCAGAATTTGTTTTTTTATCCCTAGATTCTTTAAACTAAACATTGTTTTTACAAAACCTTTTTTTTCTTTACTAATTATGTAAAAAAAGTAGATATTCATTATTTATCAAAAATAACTCAATGATCAATAAGAATCATTAAATCAAGGTTAGTAATAAACTAATGAATTAGAGGTATTTACAAATTCTTCCTTTGAAAACATTAAACCCGAAAAAAAAGACAAAAAATATCTCTGAAAAATAGAACAGCAATAAAAAAAAGAACATAACAAACTACAATCGATAAAAGAAAGAAAACTATATTTAGATTTAGAATAAAAATAAGACAAAAACAGATTCTAGAGAAACAAAAGAATACACTATCAGAAAAAGAAATATAACAAGAAGGAATATTAAAAAAAAGAACAAAAGGAGTTTCAAACAAACTTAAAAAACGGTGATTATAAAAAAGAATTTTTAAAAACAAAAGCAACGACTGGAAATAAATGAAGATTAAGAAAAAGTTTTCGAGAAATTAGATTAGTTAGTTTTAGCCTCTGTTCAGAAAGCAGTTCATAGTTTTTAGTATCAAAAAAATGGGATAACTACACATCCGGTTTTATCCTAATTTATTCTAAAAACAGTACGTCTGCCGACTTAAAAGCTAGATAATCCTCAATCCTTAAGGAGAACTGTCTAAGAATGAACTGATAAAGCGGTTAGAATGTTACTTCCAATCTACCAAAAGCAGGGCTTCAAGAAAGCTCTAGAGATTTGATAGTAGATCTTTTAAAAATCTACGTCTCTAAAATGTAGAGATTCCAGTCGTTGTAAAAGTAAACAAAATGAAGTAAAGATAGCAGTAAATCTGGAAAAACATTAATGAGGTAGAATCAAAAGTAGAACTAAAAAAAATTGAAGGATCCTCTTAGAAACCACTGCCCCTCTTCTTAGCTTTTGTCTCATTTTCAAGCAAATAACTAACACCTTTAATTGTTTTATTCTAATTTATCCCAAAAATAACACGTCTGCCTACTTAAAACTTAAATAGATCTAGATAATCCTTAGTTCTAAATTAAGGAGAACTGTCTAAGAATGAACAAATAAAAGAGGTTAGAATGTTGTTACATCCAACTTACCAAAACCAAGACTTTAGTAAAACTCCAGAGAATTCATAGCATCTTAAATGTAGATTCTAGTCGCTTTCTACGTAAAAAAAATGTAGAAAAGCTTACAAAAAATCTTGAAAAAGATTAATAAGGTAGAAACAAAAGTGGAAGAAAAAAAAATAGATTAAATAAATGGAAGAGTTCTTTTAGAAACTACTCCTACTCTTCTTAGCTTCTTGTTTCATCTTTAAGAAAACTGACATCTTTCATTATTTTATCCTAATTCATCCTAAAATGGCAGGTCTGCCGACTTAAAACCTAGATCTAAATAATACTAAATAATACTAAAATTAAAGAAAACTGTCTGAGAATAAACAGAAAAAAAAAAGATTAATATGTTGTTACATCTAACTTATCAAAATCAGAGCTTCAATAAAACTCCAGAGTTTAGCAAGTAGATATTTTAAAAATCTACGTCTTCAATGTAGAGGTTCTAGTCGCTTTGAAAGTCAACAAAATTGAAGTATGGACGCAAAAAATTTGGGAAAAGGCTAATGAGATAGAAACAAAAATAAAAAAAATTAGAACAAAAAAATTGTAGGGTTCTCGTTGAATCCACTCCTACTCTTCTTAGCTTTTTGTTCCTTTTTAAGCAAACTGATACTGAACTGTTTTATCCTAATTTATTCTAAAAATAGCAGTTTGCCGACTTAAAACCTAAATAGAATTAGATAAATAAAAAAATGTAGAAAATTGTAGAAAATCTGAGAAAAGATTAATGAGATAAAAACAAAAGTGGAAAAAAAATTAGAACAAAAAAAATTGTAGGGTTCTATTAAAAACCACTCCTACTCTTCTTAAATTTTTTTCCTATCTTTAAGCAAACTGACACCTTTTATTGTATTATCCTAATTCATCCTAAAAATAGCAGGTCTGCCAACTTAAAACCTAAATAAATCTAGATAATTCTTAATGCTAAATTAAGAAGAACTGTTTAAGAATGAACAGATAAGAAAAGTTAGAATGATGTTACTTCCAACCTACTCAAACCAAGACTTCAATAGAACTCCGTAGATTTAATAGTAGATCTTTTAAAAATCTACGTCTTTAATATAGAGGTTCTATAAGCTTTAAAAGTAAGAAAAAATGTAGTAAAATTTGCAAAAAATGTGAAAAAAAAATTAATGAGGTAGAAATAAAAGAAGAAGAAGAAAAGATTAGAACAAAATAGACAAAAAAATTGAAGAGTTTTCTTAGAAACCACTCCGACTTTTCTTAGCTTCTTGTTCCATGTTTTCATTGTTTTATCCTAATTTATCCTAAAAACAGTACGTCTGCCGACTTAAAACCTAGATCTAGATAATCCTTAATCCTTAAGGAGAACTGTCCAAGAATGAACTGATAAAGCGGTTAGAAGATTGTTACTTCCAATCTACCAAAAGCAGGGCTTCAAGAAAGCTCTAGAGATTTGATAGTAGATCTTTTAAAAATCTACGTCTTTAAAATGTAGAGATTCCAGTCGTTGTAAAAGTAAACAAAATGAAGTAAAGATAGCAGTAAATCTGGAAAAACATTAATGAGGTAGAATCAAAAGTAGAACTAAAAAAAATTAAAGGATCCTCTTAGAAACCACTGCCCCTCTTCTTAGCTTTTGTCTCATTTTCAAGCAAATAACTAACACCTTTTATTGTTTTATTCTAATTTATCCCAAAAATAACACGTCTGCCTACTTATAACTTAAATAGATCTAGATAATCCTTAGTTCTAAATTAAGGAGAACTGTCTAAGAATGAACAAATAAAAGAGGTTAGAATGTTGTTACATCCAACCTACCAAAACCAAGGCTTTAGTAAAACTCCAGAGAATTCATAGCAGATTTTTCAGAATCTACATGTTATATATAGATTCTAGTCGCGTTCTATGTAAAAAAAATGTAGAAAAGCTTACAAAAAATCTTGAAAAAGATTAATAAGGTAGAAACAAAAAGTGGAAGAAAAAAAAAATAGATTAAATAAATGGAAGAGTTCTTGTAGAAACTACTCCTACTCTTCTTAGCTTCTTGTTTCATCTTTAAGCAAACTGACATCTTTCATTGTTTCATCCTAATTCTTCCTAAAAATGGCAGGTCTGCCGACTTAAAACCTAGATCTAAATAATACTAAATTCTAAATTAAAGAAAACTGTCTGAGAATAAACAGATAAAAGAGATTAAAATGTTGTTACATCTAACTTATCAAAATCAGAGCTTCAATAGAACTCCAGAGATTTGATAGTAGATCTTTTAAAAATCTACGTCTTTAATATAGAGGTTTTAGTCGCTTTAAAATTAAGAAAAAATGTTGTAAAGGTTGCAGAAGATGTGAAAAAAGATTAATGATATAGAGACAAAATTGAAAAAAAAAAAAAAATCAGAACAAAAGAAAAAAATTTGATAAGTTCTTTAGAAACCACTCCTACTCTTGTTAGCTTCTTGTCCCATCTTTACGCAAATTGACCCCTCTGATCGTTTAAAAATAAATCTTTTAACAGTTGTTAACTTCTTATACAGATTTTAAAAATATATGTTACCGTAAACCTGTTATTCAATAAAATTAAAATTTTTTGACTAAATTTGTAAATTATATATCAATACTGATTGAGAGATAAGATGATTAAGATATTTAAAATGTATATTGCACACTTTTTTCGTAATTTTAATGTGTACAGATTTTATCTAGACCAGCCTCGTAGCTTTAAACAAATTTTAGGTAGGGCTCTTGAGGTTTGTAGTCGCTTTAATCACTAGAAACACTTCAGATGTATATCACTTGTTTACAGCTTCTCATTTTTTGTACAATTTTATTACCAAAAACAGTAAATACCCAAGAAAACTTTGCAAGTAACCTCGGACTAACGCTACTGACTGCTTTTTTAAACAAACACGTATCACAAAGTGACGCAGAACATTTTAGAACTTTATAAATATAAGCAAGTTTCAGCTCTTTTTAACACTAGATTTCGACCAAAAATTTACCAATTTTTACCACTTGTTTTATTGTCTGAAACACTGTTACAGAAAAGCAAAATAGTCAAATAGATTGCTACATTTGACAAAAATAAAGTTTGTATTAAAAAAGCCCTATAATAATTTTCAAGGTCACTTCTTATTTTAAAGGGGTTGTATACAAAAAAAAACAAAAATACGGTAAAAAAAAATTAAGAACAAATCTTAAAACGGCAGCTAAGTGCGATTTGCCGTTTTGGAAATATTAGAGACCAAAGTGTGAAAAACGTTGACGTGACGTCATACCGACATTCTATTCCGTCTTATATGTTGTGAGATTGTTTATGTTCTGTCATTTCCTGTCATTGTGTAGGTAGAAATACCAAAACCAAAAAAATGTTTATGTTGTGTTTAGAATAAAATAGAGTTGAGAACAAACGTGAGAAATAAAAACAACTGTAGTACATACCCCAAAGCATTTAAGAGCATAGTTTAAAATTTCGATTTTTTTAAAAATTATTTAAAATTTCCTTTTTTTGATAACTTTCAGTAACCACAAACAACAAAAAAAATAAAACTATAACACAAATGCTCGCTCGGTCCGATGTCGGTATGACGTCGATGTCGCTCATGTCGCTCCGATGTCGGCATTCAACTTTGCTGCTTTGCTGTTCAAAAACCAGAAGTCGTAGCGACTTTTTTAAGAATTTTCAGATGCTTTCATGAAATTTTGGTCTACTGCCTCTTTACAACTTTTATTTGAATTATTTTTTTATATTACTTATTTCTAATTTTTAATATAAATGGCACACCCTGTATATTTGTTATTAAAAAAACTGTTCATTATAAGCTATAACAAGTTAAAAAAAAATTTTATTTACCTACAACATGCTAGGATTTGCTTTTTTATCAGAGAGCGTTGGAAATTTGAAATACTCATTTGCGACTAATTTCAAAAACTCTTTCAGAAAAAATCTCTAGAGTACATTGTAGGAAGCTATTATTAAAAGAGTCCCGGAAAAATAGTATTAAAAACTCTCACTTACTGATTCTTCTAGATATGAAGAGGTAAATTTGAGGATTCAACTTTTTTGATTTGGCAATATTTTTAAAAATTCCGTTTTAACTGTAAAATTTAGTTTTTAAAAGTGTTCAATTGCCATAATTTTTTTTACAAAGAATATACTTGACTTCACTCTGTAACCACTAGTCAGCGATGTTGGCATATAACCAAAATTATTTTATTGATTTTGTTAGAAAAAAAATACTGCGAAAAGTTTTTTAATTATTTTTTCGGGACTATACTAATAGTCTCCTACAAGGTACTAGAAAGCTTTTCTGCCATTTTGTACTCAGCCTGTGTATTGACGTTGATGCACATTTGTCAATTTTGTATTTTTAGTTGTATCACTCTGTATATACAAATAATGAATTTGACCTTTGCTACATTGTTACTGATAAAGAAAAAATCTGCCAAGTCTGAGATGCAATGTGATCTAGGTCAAACGATGTGTGATTACATTTGTACATGTATTTCAAACAAAAAAAATCAAACACTGATAAAAAATTCTAGAAGAATGCCTTAATTAAAATATTGTTTTGAACGCTTAGTTATATTTCGTTGAATTTTTGTGGGTGTGATAAACCCCCGCCCCTATTTTCCATTCGATTTGCAATAATCGATGCGAATGACATATTACAAGTGTTAGCGTTGCTCATTACAATTGATTGATTAATCACAAAAAAAATTTCTGTTAGAATAGGAAAAGAGCGATAATTGAGGGCGCATCCCTATCTCCATACAATAATGAACGAGTGAAAATTCAGCCCAGTTACAATATACGCACTAATGAAAGTGAAAAACTCGCCCCGCCAGCCGCCCCTCGGCCCCATCCCCCGTCCCCGCCGCTCCTTTCATTTTCTTTGCATTTCCCGGGCAGCCTAGCGGGCCTGCTTAGTTTTAAAACTTAAATTTTGTAGGGAAGAATGTCTTAGTTACATAAAATCAATAAAGCTAGAGAGAGCTTCTCAGGAACTACATTTTAAAATACTCTCGTTGCCAGAAAGAAGAATCTTTATGAGCTTTCGCTTCGCGTACAGTCGATCCATAAAAAAATACGCACCAGGATAAACATACAAATATCTAATTAAGCGAGCTTTTAACGGAGAGAGATGCCAAAAACCAACACTCGAAGAAAAATAACGAATAATAATATGCAAAATAAACAGAAACGCACGAGCTTTACGCATTGTGTGTGTATATGGGTGCGTGTTTGAATTACGAGGGGCGGTATTTACACCGGAAATCGAGCTTGCAATCAAAAATCTACAAGTGGGCCAAAAATGACGGATTTCGGAATTCAAAATCGGCCTTGAACTCGATAGAACTGTCAATTTCGCAGCCCTCCCAAGGGAATTTTAAACATTATGAGCTGCAATCATCACGAGCGACCTAAACAATAAAAATTAGATACTAATTTAGATAAACAAAATTTGATTTTTTTTTTGACATTTTACCCATTTTTTTTACATATCTTTAACTTTATTTTGTCACTTAGGGATTTCAGGGACGCCCCGTGAAAGTGTGTAGGCTGTTTGCCGCACAAGGGCGGCTAATTACAGGGCCATTTTAATCAATTACACTGTAAAGTTGCTGTCAAAATGGTAAATTTAGAAGGTTTATTCAAATCTTAAAACTTATTAAATAAAGCAGAATTACATTTTTTAAACATCAGAAGAACACCAAAAACATATTTTTAAAAGTCCAATAGAATTGGCATAATTGAGTAGCTTTGAAAATTCAAATTTTGTTGGCAGCACTGAGTTTATAGAGATTTAGACAGTAATTTTTATTAAATGTTACTGTAATGTCAGTAATTATCATTTTCAACGTTTGACACAAGCCGTTTTTTTGAATTTTTGTGTAGTCTGGAACGATTAGAACGATAGAAAAATTGTAAACAAAATTTTCAAATTTTTTGCTATAAAAAATGTTTTTATATTTTCTTAAATCACGTAGAAGTAAGGTGTGATTGAAATGTAACTGAATTGAGCAGGCTGTGCTTATTATAGACACATCATAACAATCTAGACGCTTCATTTCTTAGATTTTGATTTTCTAATAGATTTTGGTATTTCTGAATCAGAAGAAAATTTAGAAGCTTCATCTTACGTTCGATAAATAAATAGTTTTCAATTTTGATTTTCATATTAATATTCTCGATATTTTTGAATTATAAGCTAATCTAGAAACTTCATTGAACTCTGAATTTTGTGAATAAAACTTTCTAATTTTTTGTTATAAAAAATGTTTTTATATTTTCCTAAATCACTTAGAAGTAGTAGATTTAGAAGCTTCATTTCTACAGCTCAACTTTTTTTAAACTAAAATTTTTTAAATTTTGATTTTCCAATAGATTTTGGAATTTTTGAATCAGAAGTAAATTTAGAAGATTCTTCTAACCTTCGATAAATAAATTATTTTAAGTTTTGATTTTTAGTTAATCTCGATATTTTTTAATTATAAATGAATCAAGAAGCTTCATTTAGCTCTGAATTTTGTGAATAATACTTTCTAATTATTTGTTATGAAATTTTTTTTTATATTTTCTTAAATCACAGACCTAGAAGTAGTATATCTAAAAGCTTTATTCCTACTACACATTTTTTTTTAAATTAAAACTTTCTAAATTTTGATTTTCTAATAGATTCGGTATTTCTGAATCAGAAGTAAATTTAGAAGCATCATCTAATCTTCGATAAATAAATAATTTTCAATTTTGGTTTGCAAATAGTCCCGATATTTTTGAAAAATAAGTGAATCTAGAACCTTCATTTAACTCTAATTTTTGTGAATAAAACTTTCTAATTTTTTGTTATAAAAAATGTATGTATATTTTTCTAAATTACATAGAAGTAGTAGATCTAGAAGCTTCATTCCTACAGTTCAACTTTTTTTAAACAAAAACTTTCTAAACTTTGATTTTCCAATAGATTTTGGGATTTCTGTATCAGAAGAAAATTTAGAAGCTTCTTCTAACCTTTGATAAATAAATTATTTTAACTTTTGATTTTTGGTTAATCTCGATATTTTTGAATTATAAATAAATCTAGAAGCTTCAAAAAGTCAAGGTAAAAGAATGTTATAATTATCTCAAAAATTTAAATAAATAAAAAAAATAAATAGGCTAAAAAGTTAGGTAGTTATAGCCATTCAACCTCCATATTTTATTTTCTTAAAAATGTTAATATTTTAAGCACAAATCTCTTGGTTTTATGTATTTACCCAACCCTGTATATGTAGAAAAAGACATTTTGGGTAGTTAGACAAATAACTCTTTAAATTTTTTTTTAAATTTATTGTAACTTTCTTTGATATGTTCTTAGTTTTATTCTGCATTTTAATTATATTTGTTTTTACAAATAGAAATTATAATTAATTGTTTTTAGTTGGAGGTAGAACTATTGACTCTTCTAGAAAAAAAAGTGAAAATTGAAAAAATGATAGAAATCAATTATTTATAGTTATTTATCTAGCAATGTCTGGCCAAACATATGTTCACAAAAAACTTGTTAATATCTTTGAGAATTTATATTTTATCAGGTCATCCATCTACCACAATAACAACAGAAATTTCTTGAGTGGTTTCACTGTATTTTGGCATCTGTAAAATTAGACAATTAGCTCTAATTACTGTTAAGTAGGTAAATACGAAAGTCAGACGAACTTTTTGTTCAGTGTGGATCGCTAATGACAGCACTTAGCAGAGTTGCCAACTAAAAAATTTGATTTTCTACTATTGACAATCAAAAAATGTAAAATTTCTCGAATTTATTATTTTGGCGCTTTTCTTGTTCTCATTTCTCTCCCAGTCTTCGTTTTGTGATTTTTTCCAACAACTCTCGTTTTTTAAGTTTCTCTGAAGCGTCTTTTGTTTTCTTCTAAACGTTGTATAAGAATATTTTTTTATTCTTCAAGAAACTTCGGTCTTTCTTTCTTTTGAATATCTATAGTTTTTTAATCATTCAATCGTAGTTCTTTTGTTCTTTTTTTTCAATTAGCGGTTTTTCAGATTTTCTAGAAGTTCTTTCAGAATTTTTTTTGTTGTTTTTTTCCAAACGTACCTTTTAATATTTTTTTTCTCTTTGCGTCGTCGTTTTTTTAGTATGTCTGTTTTACAAGTTCCTCCAGAATACTTTTTGGTATTTGTAGTAATTGTAAAACAATTAACTCATATGTCTTTGATAAACTCAACCTCTACCTGTCAAAATAAAATATCAATCAATTTTATAAACGCCACGTTTAAAAATAGTTTTCATTTCTAAGTATTAAAGATTCGTGTTCTTTTTCGTTCAATTTTTAAATTTCAAAGTTTACTGAAATATATTTTTGTTCCTCTAGAATTTTTCTTTCTTTTTTTATATCATCTGAACATAGTTTTTATTTTTCTTCTCTTTCTTTCAGTTGTCATTTTGAGAACTTATTAGAAATCTTCATTTTCGCTTCTGTTTCTTCCTATATCAAGTATTTTGATATAAAAATTGATGGAATTATGGGAAAATTTCAGAAAAAATTGCAAAACCTTTGTAAGGAGATCTCCAAACAGTATTAGCCTAAGGCCACCAAAGTTATAACTTATCAGTCCGCCCTTATGCCCTCCCCTGCGATCTTTAATTGTCATTAGCATAATGGCCTCCAAAGGGAGGGTTAATTAAATGCGTACATATCGAAAAAGCCAAAGTTTTAAGTGCAAATCTAAAATTATACCAGTCGAGATAGGAAAATATGAAGTATTTACAAAACAACTGAATAGTTTGAAGGTTATCTAGAGGAATAGGCAAATAACATTTGCTAATAATAAAAGTCAGATAAAAATGTTTAAAAACAAATTCAACAGCAGCTGCAAAAATCTGGCTTTCGAGGGATACCTAAAACCGTTTGATATTTTCATTTTAATTAAAATGAACAGTTTCTCAGCCTACTCTGATTGATTACCTGACATGTCTTAATCCTCGCCATTTTGTTGCAACAAGTCAATCACAATCGGGTGCGATAATTGGTTCCGCTCACTATAAATTTTAATTTATAATTTTAAAAAAAGATGTCTATTTAAAAATTTATAGTTTTTTCAATCGATTAATTTGAATCAAACATAACACATTTCATTATGAAAATATTGATAAAATTAATTAAAAATAGATGTTACAGAAGGCTGAAATTTATGAATTTCAATTGTTTTCGATTTGAATTTAATTTTAAAGATAAATTTAAATGACATTAGACTCTAACAATAATACAATCAGAAAAACTGTCACGCGAGTTGACTCGATATTTTTGTGACAAAAAACAACGCAACAAATTCGGGTGAGTCATTTTTTGTATTCCAAAAATGGCAGCTAGTGATTGAGGTTAAATATTATTAAAACCTCAAAAAAAATTAAAATTTGGAACAAATTTGGCGGTACCAAACCCACAGTAACAAACTTTACAAAATTCTTTTTCAGTTTTTTATTTTAAGAAATTTTTTGCTTTATTTCAAAGTATTTTTTAACATTTTCTTGCTTAAATTTTGTAGAAATTGTACTCTGTAATGTGCCTTTTAAAACCGAGTCAGGATAAAAATTATTTGTTTTATTGGCTACTTTCTAGCGATAAAACTTTGCAACAATTGATCCTACAAGTGTGACGTAAAGTTCCTAGATAAAGTCTTTTGCGTTCCAAACAAAATAAGAACATAACCTCTATAAGTTTATTGTAGGTGTATAAAAAGTGCTAAAAAATACTTTATTGGAGTCCATTAGTCGGTATTTATGTTAATAAATTCTTTATTTGCTTTAAAACTGTTAACTGAAGTGCAGCAAACGCTCCAAATTGTTTGTTTGGAACATAAACCCAAAGAAGCATGACTGTTATGACGTAAGCACTTGTAGAATTAATTATATTATTTGTTTAGATTTGTAACATTTCTAATTTTGGTGTTGGTCTCAAAACCCCAAAAGCTTCAATTTTTAGAATTTTAATAATTCTGTTTAATAATTATTATTTATGAGAAAAAATTAATAACACGATAAAAAAGAGTTTCAACACAAATTTTTTTTTCCGACTGAAAACACGACAGAAAAATATTTCTGGAGATCAGAAAAGATTATTTCGACAACAATAATAAAGTCGAATCATTAGTAATAACTTTTCTTTTCGTCTATAAAAAAAAAGACGGTCAGTAGCGTCAGCCCGAGTTTAGTATTAAAATATGTTTTTGTAAAAGTAAAAAACGTATCGCTCTTATATAGAGATTTCAACTGTTACAAATCTATCCTAATTCCTATCTTTTAATAATAAATCTGTGATCAACAAAACTATTGATTTAAAACCTATCAAATTGTTGAATTTTGTCATTAGAGTTATTTGAAATTAGAATATTTGTCAAAAATGTGACAGAAAACAAACTAATTAAAACAACTCAAATACCATAATTGATCTTAAAACAATTTGAACTTATTGCTTTTGAGAAGTCATTTCCCAGTTATCCATACTCTTTAAAAAACAATTATTTTTAAATAAGGTAACTTTAGAATGCTTTGGCATTCTTAAAAAGCAGATTTTTGTCTGATAACAAAATCAGACTCGAGCTGACGCACCGATAGGTTCGATGTGACAACACTCTAACTTCACTTTTGGCTTTCGTATATATGTTGTCCTGAGACTTTCGTAGCTAATAACCCTCTAGGCATTAAATTACAACCAGAACTTTGCAAAAAGTGTGTAGAGACCGTTCTAAAGCAAAAAGATACTGATAGGTCTGAAAGAACAGTCTCTAAAGCTAGTAATTTATTCTCTAATTAATTATTCAAAAACTGTGTGGTATAAACAAATTTCGAAAATATGTATAACTAATATTTCGGTATAAATAATACATTTTCAATTATTATTATTTTTTAATATGTTGCATATATTTAGTTACACAGTCCATTTCAAATTAATTGGCATTAAATAGATGTGGAGAATTTAATACAGTTTTTAACTTATAATTAATTATATATAACAGTGCTACAAAAATACTGATCAAAATTATTTTAAAAATTGCCGATTCTAAACCCGTGTTCCAAAAAAAAAAAATTGAGAATAGATCGAAGAACTTTGTCAAAGTTCTTGCTTCTGACTTCAAATAAAAAAGAAAAAATATCACTGTTTAAGGGTTTTTAATTCAATTTTAGAAGTAACGGTGGCAGTTTCTTTAATCTTTTTTTCATAAGCAACAGTGGATCACTTCTAAATTATATTAAAAATTTTATGGCCATTCGAGCCAAATCAAAAAGAAGTTTTAATAAAAAAAGCAATTTTAAATAGTTCTGGTTTTCTATACCTAAAATGCATATTTGCAAAGGTTTTTAATACTTTCTTTCAAAATTTTTTACAAGTTTTGCAAAAACATATAGTAAAATATCGCTTTCGGCTCTCAAATTGTATTTAAAATATAGTTTTCATAGTTGTTGGACCAGAAAATGACAAAAAAATTTAGATAAAGCCGCATTTTACGATAGTTTTTGTTTGTGACTCTTTCTTTGAGGTTTTTAATAAAAATTTGAGACAAAAGAATTTTTTGTACATAAACATTAGAGAAATTATAATAATATATAATTTTATAATATTTGTCCCCAAAATTGTATTAAAAATTTGAGCCGGATGCTGAGAAAAATCTGAGTATAAAAGAAGCAATTTACAATTATTTTCGCTTCCGACTTTTAAAAATTTAAATTTTAATATAATACAGAAATCGGTAGAAACATTTCTTCTTTGTTTTTGTTTTTTTTTATAAACGTTGCACGTTTTTTTTATAATAGCTAGATCGCCTTACGCCCCCAAATTGCATTATTGATTGTGTGCCAAAGCTAAAAAGTAGTTTGTCGATTTTCTTAACGCCTTAAGCAAAGCCGTAAAAAACACTTCTAGCCCTGGTGCATACAATTTTTTATAGTCATCTTTAACAAGAACTTGGATTTCTACTAGTACTTGTAGACTAAATTTTAAAAACGGCTGAATATTGTTAATTTTTTGGCCGCTGTTAAACAATTATTCGATCGTATTTGAAGCCGAAAAATTTAATTTTAGTTAAGGTCAACTAAAAAAATATTTTTTGGTCCTTCGAGCCGGATTAGAAGAATGATAAAAAGAGTAATTTACTATAGCTATCACTTCCGATTACCAAAAATGCATATTTTAAAGTTTTTAGTAGAAATTTAGAGCAAAAAGCAGTTTTATTTGATTTTTTAATAAACATTTGTCATTTAAATTATATTAAAAAATTCTATGGTTTTTCAAGTCATATATTGGCAAAACTCAAACTACAAAAAAGTCAATTTACAAAAACATACAGTAAAGTGTCGCCTTCGGCTCCCAATATGTATTTAAAATATAGTTTTTCATAGTTGTTGACCAGAAAATAGTAAAAAATCTGAGAAAAAAAAACATTTTTCAATAGTTTTTGCTTTTGACTCTCTCTTTAAGGTTTGTAATAGAATTTGGAGGTAAAAGAAATTTCTTTTGTACATAAACATTAAAGAAACTAAATATTTGTCTCCGAATTGTATTAAAAATTTGATGATCCTTCAAGCCGGATACTGAGAAAAATCTGAGTATAAAAGAAGCAATTTCCAATTATTTTGGCTTCCCACATTTAAAAATTAATAATAAAATAAAATTAATTTAGAAATCGAAAGAGACAGTTCTTCTTTGCTCATTTTTCGGCCACTGTCGCGCTGTCAGACAATTATTTTGTCATATTTAAAGCTAAAAATTCAGATTTTTGGCAAAATCACCTAAAAAAGTATTTTTAGGTCCATAGAACCGGATTTAGAGAAAAGATAAAAAGGGTAATATACTATAGTTTTTGCTTTCGATTACCAAAAATGCATATTTTAAAGTTTTTAGTAGAAATTTGAAGCAAAAGAACAGTTTCAGTTAATTTTGTTTATAAGCATTTTGTCATCTAAATTATATTAAAAAATTCTATGGCCCTTCGAGCCATATATTGACAAAACTCAGAGTACAGAAAAGACAATTTACAATAATTCTCGCTTTCGTTTGCCAAAAATTATATTTTAAAATGTAAACACAAAACTTTTTCAATTTTTTTTTTTCTTTAGTTTTGCTAGAAAATTGTTGAATTCAGTATGTAAACGAACACAAAAAAATATTATTTGTTTATTTTGGCTGTATAAGCGATGTTTCGATACGTATTTTTATTAATAGGTAACCAATGCTGCCAAACATTTAAAAAAAAACTAACAAGAAATAACAACAAAAAAACCAAAACACTTTTCGTTTCTATAGTTTTCAAATCCGTAACAAACTACGATTTTGTTTTTATTTGAACGCTCTGTATATTCAGAACACTTTTTTATGAAACAAAAAATCTCGTATGGAAGTAAAATAGTTGTTAACTAATTAATTAGTTAATTAATTAATTATGGTTTTCTAAATTTGTGCAATTTATATATTTATCATTAAATACCTAAATGCCAAAAAGGACAATAAAATAACTAATATTAAAACAAATTTTAATTTAAAAAAATTGATTTAGAGCTTTTAATGATAAAACGAGTGTTGCCAACCCTAAGGTAATAATAACAATAATAATTTACTGGCGCCAAAAATATTCTAAAATTTTTGAATTCAATCTCACTAAACGCTTTTAAAACAGTTTTTCTCTTTTTCACTTTTAAAGCTTTTAAAACGAACAAATGTAATTAAAAATTTGTTAAAACATGAAAAAGACAGATAAATTAGTCAAATAAGCAAAGTAATTTCCTCAAAATTTTAAAAAATCAACAAAATAAAAATTAAATAGAAATCAAGACAAATCTAGGAAAAAAAACACAAAAACGTCTACACGCTCTGCAAAAAAACGCCATTTTGTCATAACCTACTAAAAAAAATTAGTAAGAAAATCGGCATACAATGATCCTTAAAGGACCTGTCAAATTACCATAGCTTCCTGCTATCTTAAAAACTTTTCCTGCTATTTGCAAAAATTTATTTAAAATCGCCAAAAAACTCATAAATCTGTCAAATTGGCACTGCTTACTATATTTTTCGAAAACTTCCGGTAAATCTGTCAAGCTTTCAAAGGATTCTCTTAAGGGGTGGACTTCCGGACGTAGAGTAAATCCGGAGTATCTTTGGTTCCAACAATTTCCAAATTTTCCCAAAATCAAAATTTCGTTAATTCCAACCGAGAAGATGAACCGAAGCGCATCGCCCCCCATCGCATGGTCGTGCGAGACAAGGATCTCGTCCGGTCTGGTGGTCCGTTTACGTGTTGGAAAAATTGCCAAAATTTCTCTCTCTCAAGTTGCAAATCTTGATTTTCGCATAACTGTAGTGCAAGCTCTCTGCTATGAAAAGGGGGGTATGACCATGCAAACTCCCCATGCCCCTCCCCTCTGCAATGTACAGGTAGCTATGAATTTGCCAACCAAATAAAAAGTGGTCCTGCAAGTTTAGGGGTTTTGGGAGTTGAGACCATCATTGTGATGTTAGAGTATTGCTAGACTATCTGGCGGGTTAGACGCTAGTGAGTGCGCTGTCTTGAACTTGGTGCTACGACACCTGGTGCACCCCATGAAGATGACCCCCACGCTATAACGGCTACACGACTCAATTTTTTTTTTATTTTATCACACGTAAGTCTACATTCACATTTTTATTTTTTCCCACCAAAAAAAATTTTTTTTAACCAGAATTTTGAAACATATGGTACACAATTCACTTTAGTACCCAACAGAATTTTACAATAGATAAGGTCAGTGAGAGGCTATCCAAATTCTTATCAATGTTTTTATTTGATTAAAAATAGGTGGCGAAATTTCTAATATTTATTGCAATTTTTTTTTGACAAAATTCATTTAAAAGTTTTTAAAAAATATTTTTTAATATATAGAGTAGCCTTGTTTAATGTTTTTAATTGTTAAAAATAGTTAGCCAATTTCTAATATTTATTGCAATTTTTTTTTCACAAAATTCAGTTAAAAATTTTAGAAAAATATTTTTTAATATACAGAGTGGCCTTGTTTATGTAAAAATTTCTGACCTTAGTCATTTCGCGACTTGACTCATAAAGAAATTATTTTAAACAATCACGTGACCGATAAATGCTGTTTACATGATTTTTAAGATGTAAACACTAAAATAATTAGCACTGATTAGTTTCGAATCATCTGAAAATACACAAATTTAATTAATTTATTATTATAAACTTTCACAATTTTTTTTTAATATTTCAGGGCCGCTTTGCGTGTCTCGCTTTAATAGTGCTAATAGCGAGCTTTCAGCACCTAATTTCAGAGCTTAGAAAAATATGTGTCTCAAGCTTTCCTGCTGTTAAATCCCCGTGTGAATAATTAATTTGTAAATTTTCGTTTGCATCAAAATCGTCTTTATTCTTTTGCATAAATACTCGACTCGACTATTCAATATTGAAATTTGGCAAACAATTTTCAGAGTCATCTCTTTCCCGAAAAAACAAACAACATCAAGAATTTAAACGTTTGGGAAATTGCGTACTAGGGTGCAACGGCTTTGATATACAATAACACACTTTGTTTAAACATTGGAGAAATTTTACAACAATTAAAAGACATAAATCTTATTGTTTAATCAATATGTCAATAATGTGGGTTTTGATCAGAACTAATCAAATTTTACAGTTTTTGAATAATTGAGAGTAGAGTAAGTGCAGATGGAGGCACACCTGCCGGACTGATAGGTAATTTTACCACGGATTTTGTTTATAATAAATATAACTTTAAAATATTGAAAAGCATTTTGAAGCAATTAGAATCTTTAAAAGTGTGTCTAACAAGATTTGTACTAAATTAAAACCGAACCAGACACAAATATTGGGGTTTTTGTTTCCTGCTGGGGTGTATGGGAACCCGGAAGCCCATTATATAACGCCTTATGAGATCTCTATTATAGGGCCAGCCTAAATTTCAGACACGAATTATTCAAGTCAGACTAACTTTCCTGCTGCTTTTATTTATTTATTTTTATTTTTTATTAATTAAGAGAATTTCTAATCTATTCCTGCTAAAGTTTATTACATACTTATTTTTTTATAATAAATTTGCGCTTATTGTAGCACACAGGAGAAGATTTTGATCTTTATGGACTGCAGCTACCTAAATGAAAACTATTTTAGTTTAAAATAATTAAAAAAATGTAAAAATTATTAAAAGTTTGATCGTCAAATGGTGCAATTTTTAATAATTGTGATTTGTTCTGTTCTTTATTATTTCCTAATCTTTATTTCTATTTTATTTATTTTTACCAGAATCTTTGCTCTAAATACCTTCTTTACTTCTAGAACATCTCGGCTATCCTTCTAAATCGAATTTCTCGAAGATTCTTGCTTCTTTAGCTTTAGATGGACGTTTTTGGTGTTCTATTTCTTCCAGTCGTCTTCTTTCAATTTTTTCTAGTTTCTCCTTTTTGTTCTAGTTATGGTTCTAATTATAATTCTTTAATTTTTTTATTTTGCTTAAGAAAACTCTAGTTCTTATGGAATGTATTGCTTTTCTTTAAAAAAAAAAAACAATTTTCTCTTTTATTTCCATTGTAATTTTCTTGTTATTTTTTTGTCCAGTCATCGATCTTTTCTAGTTGTGGTTCTGATTATAATTTTCCACATTTTTTTTTTTTTAGTTTATCTTAGAATATTCTTTTTTGTTTATAAAATCTATTTTTTTTCTTTTAAACATAGTTTTCTCTTTCATTTGAATCCAGAAGTTTCCTTTTTAAATTTTTTTGAGTCCACATGCGCGGCGGTAACAGAAACCACACCTACATTTTCGAATCTAGTTACTTTTTTAAACAACAATAGTAGCATATTTTTCTCTTCACGTCATCTTTTTAGCTTTCCCTCTGTTGTACAGTATGCTAAGATAAAACAAACAAGAAAAAATATATGTCATGACTACCAATATCACATTTTGTAGTATCCATACAAAGGGGTGTGGCTGCGCATTCGGACTAATCACGGTCGCAAAAGGAAACTTGTGTATTGTAGTTTTTTGTTCTTCTTGGTTAAAATCGTTCATTTTTTCCAATTGTGGTTTTAATTATAACTTTTTACGTTTTTTTTTTTTAGTTTGTTTTAAAATGTTTTTATTCTTATAGAATCTATTATATTTCTATTCTTCTTTTAAGTATGATTTTCTTTTTTATTTCATCACGTGGTTTTCTTCTTCTTCCTCGTTCAATATCCAATTTTTTTGGTTGTGGTTCTGTAAATATATTATTTTACGATTTTTTCAGTTTGTCTTGTTGTCAATACTGTTTTGTTCTTATAGCATCTATTATGTTTTTTTTATTTCTTTTAAACATAGTTTTTATTATTTTAACTGTAGCTTTCTTGTTCTTCTTCGTTCAATCGTCGATTTATTTCTACTTCTAGTTGGGGTTCTAATTATATTTTTTTTACGTTTTTTTAGTTTATTTTAAGAATACTTTTTTGCATTTATAGAATCTATTTTGTCTCTTTTATTTTTTAAACATAGTTTCATTTATTTCAATTGTAGTTTTCTTGTTTTTCTTCTTTTAATTGTCAATTTTTTTTTAGTTGTAATTCTATTATATTTTTTACAATTTTTTAATGTGTCTGAGAATATTCTTTTCTTTTTATGGAGGATGTTATTTTTTTAACATAATTTTTTTATTTCAAATTTCTTCTTTCTTTCAATCGTCGTTTTTTTTAATTATGGTTTTAATTAAAGTTTTTTACAATTTTTTTAATTTGTCTTAGAATATTCCATTGCTTTTAGAAATTATTGATTTTACAGAATTTATTGTTTCATATTTTCTTTTACACATAGTTTTTTGTTTTATTTTAATTGTAGTTTTTTTTTTCTTTTTTGAATCGGTAATTTTTCTAGTTGTGGTTTTAAATAAAAAAAAATTTGAATTTTTTAGTTTGTCTTGCGAATACTTTTTTGCTTTTATAGAATTTATTATGTTTGTTTTTCTGTTAAACATAGTTTTTGTCTTTTTTCTAATTGTAGTTTTCTTGTTATTCTTCGTACAATCGTCGATTTTTGTTAGTTGTAATTCTAATTACATATAATTTTTTACGATTTTTTCAGTTTGTCTTAGAATATTCTTTTGTTTTTATAGAATGTATTTTGTTTCATTTTTTCTTTTAAACATAGTTTTTTTTTTTCAATTAAAGTTTTTTTGTTTTTCTTCGTTCAATCGTCGATTTTTTCTAGTTGTGGTTCTAATCATATTTTTTACAATTTTTTTAGTTGGTCTTAGCATATTCTTTTGTTTTATAGAATGTATTTTTTCTTTTTTTCTTTTATACATTATCTTCTATTTTATTTCAGTAGTTTTCGTTGTTATGTCGCTGCGGCTGCGGCAAAATTTTGATATTTGTATCAGCTGACAACAAATTTAGAAATTTGCACTTCATTTTTAGTAAAAAAAATAAAATTTTGAGTGCACTACGAGCATAACTTTTATTAAAACACCGAAATGAGTGTTTTAATTAATTTTTTCAAAACACAAATTTTAAAAATAACTCTTGTATAATTTGCGGCTTTAAGAAACTTACTATAAAACTTATTTTGTGTGCTTTAATAATCATTATAGCACCCACATTGCGATAATAAGGTATTATAGAGCGCAAAATTTTTCATTTTTACAACAAAAAAAGGGAAAAAAATAAATAAAAAGCGCAAAAAAAATAGTAAGTATAAAAACTTGTTTCTTGAATTATTGTAGGAACTCCTGCTAGGCACTTCTTTCAATAAGTTTAATTCTTGCCACTAAACTGACTCTATAAAACGCGTTTTTTAATATACTATCTTGTAATTTGCGTCTTTAAAAAACTGTTCTAACTATCGTCCGGGAGCTTTTATAGCCATTAAAGTTCTAGAGCTCTAATAGAGCTACAATATACAAAAAAAAATAAGTAAAAGAAAAGTATATTATAAAAAATAGTATATTACACTCACTGGTTATATACGTATCGGGTAGACCAAATGCACAGATCGGGGCATTTTTGACTACATTATAAAGAATTTTGAAAAAACAAAATGTAGGCATTAAATGATTATAAAAATGTTATGTGAGGCTACGTTTAGAAAAAAATATATTTATTTAAATCTTTAGGATAATTATAACAACACTTTTTTTTGTAAAATTTATCTTGTAATTATTTTTTTTTTCAAAACAAGTCTTAAAAGAAATTTAGCTGTACCAATTTTTTTTATAAAAATAGCAAGTTTTTTACAAATAGCAACAACATCAATTTATTATTAAAATTGTCTTCTTTTGCACAATCCCAGTAGAGAGTTAGTAGATGGTACTTTATCGCAGTGAGATAACCCTCAAAATGGCAGTCCTAAGTAGGGACAGCTTTTGTTTTAGATAATTAGATCATAATTAGACCTGACCTGACTTGACCTGACCTGACCTGACTTGACCTGACCTGACCTTCCACCGGCGTTTGTAAGGTGGAAGACGGTTTTAATAACAATTTTCTTTTAACAATTTATTTAAACAAAAATTCGTGCGTTTTTAATTAGTCCAGCGACATTTTTTTAAAAAAAGAATTGTTTTGAAAAAGAATTAAAAATAAATTTCAAAAAAAAACAAGTGTTGATGTAGTTATCTTAAAAATTTAAACAAATAAAATTTTTCTAATCATAGCCTCGGGCAGAATTTTTATAACCATTTAATGCCTATATTTTGTTTTTTCAAAATTCTTTATAGTTTAGTCAAAAAACGCCCCGGTCCATACATTTGATACCAACCGTATAATCAATAATATTTTGACATTTGTAGTAACTGTCATTAAGTTTTAGAAATGAGTTTTTAAGAGCACCTTTTTGAAGGCATATTTCACAGTTTATAACTTTTGACATTTGACAATTTCTGTAAATTTTTATCAAGTTTTGAAATGTAGTTGTCTCAATTTGCGAAAGTATGATCAACGAAAAAATGCTGTAATCAGTTTTCTTGTTAATTAGCGATCAAAATAATCCTCATGTGTCTCAATTATTAGTCGCTTTTATTACAAACTTTTTAAATAACAATTAAATATTCCAATTGGGATAGTTAATGTTTCTCCCCTTCTCTCCACTACCCTATAAACAACAATGAAACAAATTGTCGATCATAGTAGGTCCTTGATGCTCTATTATTTGAGAGCATGTCGTATATCAATTGAGACACGCACCAAAAACTCCAACAAACGCATAAATATCCTGCCGACGTTTACGAATTTATTTGATCGCTCGATACATTTGTACCAATTGTAAAACTTTTTCAAACTGAATAAATAACAACTTTTACAAAATTTAAATTAATTGCAGAAATAAGCCGAAGAATGCACTAAAACGCACCGAACATAAAAATTGTAATTCCGGTAATTAATTATTGTTATAAACCCGGATTTGTGTTTGGTGAAAGTTGAATTTTGTTTATGAATATTTGGTTAATTTCCTTGTGTTTCCGGGAGTCCGGGATTCCAGTCGCGTCCATCTCCCGGAAACCGCGACGTTTCCAGTTCAAGACGTCACGTTTTTAAAGCTCATCGATTTGTCCAAAGAGTAACGAGAGCTTGAATTAAAAGAATGAAAAAAAAAATACAAAATAAAATTCTGCAAGAGTAACAAGAGAGTATTAAAAAACAAGAAAAAATTTTCTGCCATCGTGGTCGCGTCATGTCGTTTCCTTATCTCCTAGACTAAACGTTGCATCGGCACGAAATTTTTATCTAGCGATAATAAAAAAAATAATCCAAATATTTATAACGTGTCTCCGATAAGAAAAGAGCGCGCGGCTGAGGGGGTGTATCGGTCGCGTGTTTTTTCCCTAACTACAGGTAGAAGTAAACAGACGGAGAGGTGCGAGGGGCGCGGATACAAACAGGGATGCTGGAAATAAAGATGAAAACATTGCAGGTTTTATTGCGGTATTGATTATAAAATCAATAAAATATGGCCCGGCGAAACGAAACGGGAAAAATAGCTGATTCACACAACTGTATATTTATTCTATGAGAATTAAAATGTTCATGCGCAACGCAATAACCTCTACCCGCGAAGAATGTAATGATTTTTTGGGGTAAATTGGAAGGGAGGTCGAGGGAGCCCTCATTAGCATAGGCGGCGACAATTAAAAATTGCCAACTCCGATCATAGATCAAACAATCAATAGTTTAGACACACCCCAAATCAACGAATTTTATGATCACTTGACAGCACGATGCAGCATGCAACAACCCCAAAGTCACGTGACTGCAATTTTTTTTTCTAATAGTTGCGCTGTGGAACCACCAAAATTTTGTTGCTAGGCAACGAACAAGAACTGATAATTTTGTTTATTTTCAAATAGTTTTGCAAATATTGGATATGTTTTCATTGATAAAAATAGACCACGTGATCATTTAAATTATTTGTTTTTTTATTTTTCTGACAAGTATTACAGAAATAAACAAAACAGATTTCAGCCCTAAATTTTTATGCAACATTTAAATTTAAAAAAAATGACTTTCGTTTATTGGACACAAGTGATAATTAAGTTTTCTTCTCTCTCTCTTATATGCTAATGAATTTGGTAAAAACTTTGAAACATTGGTTAAATTTTAATTTATTGTAAAAAAAAATGAAGTCAATTGTGAATCCTTTTTTTATAATTTTGTTATAAAAAGATAATAACAAAGAACAATTCTTAATTAATTTGTTTAATTTTTTTTAAATTTGCGTCTTTAAGGAACCTAATATAATATTTATTTAAATGCTTTTATAGCCATAAGAGCGCTAGTATTCTCATAGGTCTATTATAACACATAAAATTTTACTTTTTTTGCACTAAACTTGTTAAAAAAATGCAAATTTAAAAAAATGCTATAGTGCAGTTGTTGGCTAGGACAAACTGTGTTATACAACGCATAAATTAATGCACTATTTTGACTTGATTTCATCTAAAATTTCTGTGATAACTACTTGAGTTTTGTAATAGAATTCATTACGTCACGAGTGATATAATAAACATGCAAAATAACAGCTCACGTAACCATTAAAATTATGTACAAGGTTTTCATAAATGATTGTAACAACGTAGGTGGCTGTGGAGTTTTTTTATATCAGGAATATTCATTGTAATATCCTATTTACGCAACGGAACGTTGAAAAATGGTTTCTGAAGTTACTCACATGTCTAATAATAATTATAATAATAGCAAAAGTCTTTTGGGCTGATTTCAAGTTGAGATAATACCGGTAGTATCGCAAATTTTAATACTTTATCATGGCAACAACCAATCATAACAACAAATTTTATTAATTTTTTATAGAAACGAAGATACTACCGGTATTATCTCAACTTGAAATCAGCCCATAAGTCTTTAAAAGAAAGAATAATTTTTATTATTTTCACAGCCGCCTACGTCCTTATAATCATTTATGCAAACCCTGTAGTTCTAACATATGTTATTTAACAAAAAAATGTTTCTTAAAGAAATCATATAAAATTTTAGGTTTTTAATAATCATTTCAGCACATTATAGCAGAAAAACATCATTATTGTCGTCAAAAAATACATAAAAAGCGTGTTTGTTAAGTCACTGCCAGCACTTGCGATTTGTAATAGCACAAATGAGCATTAGAATTATCAAATTTTGAAATTTTGTTTAACAATAAAAGTTTTCCAATTTGTATATTTAATGAACTTTTTTAAAACACTAATTTTGAGTGTTTTAATCGACAGTCATTACACCACATGTCCTGTAATGTTCTATTATGGCACCAATTTTGACGGTAAAAAATACGTAAAAAACTTTGCTAAGTCAATGTGAGCACTATCACGATTTGCTGATCGTTTTACAAACTTAAATTTGTGTTTAAACTAGCTATAAAACTTGTTTTCTAGTATATTGTCTTATAACATTAAAGCTGGGTTTGCACATCATATTTTTATGCCAAAAATTAGTAATAGTAAATAGCTAAACTTAACAATTTAAAAAAAAAAACAAATGACAAGGACGATACTTGATCGCCTATTAGAGAGAGTGGCAGAAACGAAATCTAATGTAATGTTAAAAAATTATTTATAAATGTCAAATAAATTATGAGTGCCGATATAAAAAAGGAACATAAATTGTACGATTTATTATATTTTTAAATAGTAGTTTATTGAGTTAATTACGAGTACATCTAAAATATTTTTGGTAATGGAGTTCGTTACGTAACTAGTGATGTAACAAACGTTTATAAAGTACGCAAATCTTAAACAGTTTTTACGTTAGGGTCTTATTGTATAAAAACATCTAAAATTAATTTACAGTAAAGGTCAGATAACTTCTTAAACCATATTACAACGATGGTCGTAAAGAGTCATAAAAACCATTTCAGAAGCATAGAACTTTAACTTAAATCAATTACTGTATTTACAACTGCTTAAATTAAAGCTTACCATTGAATTACGTAATACGTAACTAGTGATGTAATGAGCGTATTGCAGTTTCGCACGTTTTAAACTGTTTGTTTTTTTCTGTTAGAGAGCTTGTTTAGCAGACCGTAATTGTAACTACTCTGTTCATTTCAAAACCACTTCAAAAGCGCAAAACTTAATTGAAATTGATTTATTTATCAAAAAATTTAATTCAATTTAATTAAAAAAAATAATTTAATTAAAAAAATGTCATATCATCAATATTTGCAGGCGTAAATAAAGTGTTGTATACCACACGTAAAAACGCGATCTATTCAATTTATGACAATTACCAAATGCGCTGAGCGATCTAATGAACTACTGATCACGTGCGTTATTGAAGGAGTGTTTTAAATGTTTTTTATTATTTTCCTCAATAACGCATGTATCGACCAGTTTCAAATTTAGTGCGCGTTATTGAGGGAGTGTTTTAAATGTTTATTATTATTTCCCTCAATAACGCATGTATCGACCACTTTCAAATTTAGTGCTGTTTTTTTATATTCTGTCTAGTAGTAGACCGATACAATCAATGTTTTATTCTCTGAAAAATTATTTGTCAACAAAATTATTTTTAACTAAGCGCACTAGCTGGTGGGGCGGTCAGGCCAAGTTAATACTCTTGTCCGAGGAGTAGTTGTTTCCATTTATGACCAATGCTTATAGTAATGTTTGTAGATGGCGCTATCTCACCTTCATTCTATTTTTGTTGCAATTTTATTAAATTACCTATTATACTGTGTGATTTTTTAAAACAGTTTTAATTATTTATAATGTTAAATCGGTATTTTTTGACAAATAGTTAAAATGAAATTTCTGTGGCAAAACAGTAGATACAAATGTTTTCGAAGTGTAGATAAAGTCTAATCTAAAGTCAAAAGTATTATTACAAATTTTAATACTTTTCCATAGTAATAACCAATCTCAACTTTGTTTTTTTTTATTTTCGATAAAAGCGAAGATACTGCCGGTATTATCTCAACTTTTATTACAAAAAAATATTAAAAAGACTTCCTTCTTAACAGAATTTGACTAGTTAGAGCAAGTTTCTGTAAAATTTAAATTTTTTAAACGAGAGTAATAACAATATTAAATCATAATATATGTTCTAATATATCTATGACATATTTATTTTTCTTTTCATAACTAACTATATTTTTTTAATAAACATTTTGTATAAACGTTATAATAAACACATTTTCTTTTTTTGTTTTTCGTTTATAGCATTTTTTAATTTTTTTTTTAAATGTACCTTGATTGTTTTATTATTATTGACATCTGTGACAATTGTAGTTTTAAATGTGACAATTATGATCACAAGATTAAGTAAGTTTAATTAGTGTGATTTTCGGAGAGTTAACTGTTGTTTGTAGTTCTAATTTAAACACAAAATCGATTGTTTTTTTCCATTTTCAAGTGTTAAACTTCATCGAATACAATGTTAAAAAAGTAATCTGATTTGGGACTGTGACGTCACATGAAAGTGCTCTATTGACTCAATTTTCAAACTAAGTAGCAGTCTAAAAATGTTCGGACAGTTAACTGTTGTTTCCTTTTCTAATTTGAATACAAAAAGATCGGTTTTTTCATTTTTTAGTGTTAAATTTAATCAAATACAATGCTAACAAAATGTTCTGCTTGGGGACTATAACGTCACACGTAAGTGCTCTATTGAGTCTATTTTTAAGCTAAATAATAGTCTAAAAATATTCGGATGGTAAACTGTTGTTTGTGATTCTAATTTAAATACAAAACTATCAGTTTTTTCCCATTTTTAAGTGTTTAACTTAATCAAAAACAATGTTAAAAAAAGTTCTGGTTAGGGACTATGACGTCATATAACAATGCTTTATTGAGTCAAGTTTCAAGCTAAATAATAGTGTAAAAGTGCTTGGACAGTTAACTGTTGTTTGTGGTTCTAATTTAAATTCAAAAACGATAATTTTTTTTTATTTTCAAGTGTTTAACTTAAAAACAATGTTAAAAAAGAGTGTTCTGCTTTGGGATTGGGACGTCACACAAGAGTGCTCTATTGGGTCAGTTTTCGAGCTTAATAACAGTCTAAAAATTGTAATTTTTTGCTTAAGATGCACAATTTCATTTATATTTAATTGAAATATTTTTTTCTGATTGTCCAGTGGCGTATCATGGGTTTTGCCGCCAAAAATTCCTAATAAGCTCGTAAAGTTTTATGAGTAATAATCCGCGAAATACGAATTTCCTAATCTTATCAAGATATCTCTGCGTTCATTCCCAGCCCACTTGATCTTGCACCTGGCCCCAAAGTCTTGCATAAAAATTTCTTTTGTCTAATTAATCCAAAACTGGTCACTAGAGTGCATTGCGTGTTTAATTTTCCATTAGCGAAAATAATCTCTTGCATTAAAAAAATCATCTCACTATCTCTTATTTGTTTTGAACAAAATTGAGCTAGGTCAACGGTAACTAGATTACGCTGTAAACTTTTCGTAATTCGCGTTATCACTCATCTTATCAGAAAAAAAATTTACAGTGCTGCGACGAGCCGCCTATGCTGATCAGCTAGGCCTATGCAGTTTTGGTAATTTTTAAGATTGTTGGAAAAGTGGTGAAAAGTTAGGTATCTGAAGAGATAGGCAGAGTGAAGAAGTTGGTGGTGTTTGCATGAAAATCCGTTGAGGAAATTCGGTGTCGGAGGTGATGCAGGGCGCAGATTTGGTACGGTTCGATTTTTTTATTTTGACATTTTTAATTGCGGGCCTGTACTCGTTATTCTGCGCATTTTCATTCGTCGCGGGAGGGGTAGGCGGGCACGCACTATTTTTTAGTGCCGGCTTATTACAGCAGATGTCTCATAGCCATGTCCCAATAAAGAATAAGCGGCCCGTCATTTTTTGCGCGCTTGAATTTTTAATATTCGCCCGAATGTCGTGACGTACTGACGTCGAAGCGTGCTGTGTGTGATAACAAAAGACGAACGGTTTTTCGTATTTTGGCGGTCTAGTGTGCCTTGCAAGACGCTTCTGACATCTGTGCATCGCGACGCACAGTCGCGATTATGGACATGTGAGGAGGAAAAAATGGATGCGCCGAAAAAAAGCACGTAAATGACCGCAATTTAGCAGGTAAAAAAACAAAAAAAAAATTTTTTTCAAAAAAATTTCACTTTCCTGGATTATTAGCTCCTGGGATTTTTTCATGTTAGATTTTTTTTCTCCAAACACTAACAAAACACAGTCGGCCCTGACCGACGCCGGTCGTCGCGGCGCATCTCTCGTTTCCGGCGCTTTCCCTTTCCGCGTATTTTTTGCCGATGGCCATGTTTTCGCTATCCCCACCAAAACTGTACACTATCCAATCAAATTTTTTTATGTAATTTACTTTTTAATGATTGAGCCAAGTCGCAAACCGAAACCAGCAGATTTCTGCAAATGCACCATCTGTGTTTTTAAGAGCGAATTTTTTTTTCGGAGCACAGAATTGTGTTTTTGTTTAGAAAAATTATTTTTAGAATTTTTTAAAAACCCACATAAAAAAAATCTTTAAAAAAATATTTTTTCACTCTTTATAATGGAATATCTAAGCTAAAATCACAATTAAAGCATTTCTAACGCAATTAAAATAAATAATTTTTTGCGAAAAATCCAGTGGCGTACCATCAAACTGGTTTTTAGGAAAATATTTGTGAAAATGCATATTTTTAGACAAAATATTAAA
Organism: Tribolium confusum; assembly: GCA_029207805.1. Classification (NCBI taxonomy): domain Eukaryota; kingdom Metazoa; phylum Arthropoda; class Insecta; order Coleoptera; family Tenebrionidae; genus Tribolium; species Tribolium confusum. The sequence goes on along the minus strand of JALGAY010000007.1, from coordinate 6,276,603 downwards.
GAGTGTCTAACTATTATCTATAACTACAACTATTTTGTAATATAATGGCGTATCATACAATATTTTTGCGGCAAAATAACTGTTTAATTCTGAACTTTTTTTTTAACACACGTTATAATAATTAAAAATTTTTGGTTTTGAATTAAGAGCAACTTTAGCAAAAAATAGTTTTATATCATTAAGGGCCAGTTTAGAGAAAGTGACATTAACTTTAAATGCGATTAAATAGTTAATTCGCGATTAAATGGCGATTTTGACCAATTTACCTTCTGTAAACCGACCCTTTAAATGTTTATGTAACAGCTTGTGAAAGTTTTTTTCTAGTTTTAGCATTTTTTCACAAGAAATTTATAAATTTTTACATTGAAAATTTGAAAAAAATTATTATTATCTACAGTAGAATCGGAAGTGTCACAAAATTAATAATAATAATAATAATAATAATAATAATAATAATTTATTTACGCCAATAAGCAATAAGCAATATACATGGATACAAAAGAATAAGACATAAGGTAACAATAGTAAAAATAATAAAGTACAGTAAGAAGTGATTACATTTTAACATTTAACAATTAAGAATAGTTCTGGATTCTAAATTAAAAATATTTAAGACGTAAAACAAATAACAATTCAAATTAAAATATTTTGTGGTTCTCCATTTTTTCTAGCTTTATAAAACATACTTAAAAAACAAAAAATTTTTTTTATTAAAGACATCGAGCTAAATGTTTTAATCATTAAAACTGGTCCTAAAGAACCAATTATTAATCTTACTTTAACAAAGCTTAAGACTAATAAAAACAGAATAAAATAAAAAAAATTAAACTATTTTAATATTTCTTTTAAACAAAAAAAAAGAAGTCATTCGTAGCAATTTTCTAGTTTTTTATAATGTCCAGTGGCGTACCATAAAGCTGGTTTTTGAGCAAATAGGTGCCTAAAAATTCAAAGCAGATTTTTTGGCAAACGTTAAAGTGTATTAAACTAATTTCAACTGTTTTGTAACAAAATGGCGTTTGTAGAATAATTGTCTGTCAAAATAACTGTTATAACTTATTTAAAATTTTGGTGTTCTCTTTGAATTTTTTTATTGAACACACGTTGTAAATGTTTGATCGAAATTTTTAGTTTTAGATTAAGCAACATTTTAACAATAATTCTTCATAGAATTAGTTTTATATTCTGAGTTGTTTTGTAGGAATACATATTTAAATGTTTACGTGAGTCCTTCAACCTGTCAATATAACAAAAATCTTCTAAATAATAATATAAAAAACAAGTTCTAAAGTTTTTCTAAAACGAATTTGAAAAGGTGTTTTATTAGATAACAAATCAGTTATTATTTCCGGTATAATTTTAGTCTCTTCTAGTTGTTTTTCTGATGTTATAGGAGCTTTTTTAATTTTTCTTTTACATCTAGTCGTAGTTTCTCATTTTCTCTTTTTTTCTTCTTCTAAAATCTCCCACGGTTTTCTTCTTCCTCTAGTCACAGTTTTTTAGAAACTTCTTTTCCTCTTCAGAAGTCTTCATTACCTCCTCTTCCTTTTTAATTCGCCGTTTTTTAAAGTTTTGTTTCTACTATTTCGTATTGATGAAATTGTCCTACTTTTTAACTACCAGTTCAATTTTATTTAATTTGCAAAAGCTTTTTTTAAAATCTTTCTACATTACCAAATTTTTTTCTTTTAAAGGGTTTGTCCAATTGAATTTTTTAAACAGTTTTTCCTGTTCTGCTGGTCGTCGTTTTTCAAATATTTCCAACAGTTTTGATAGTTCTTCTTTCTCTTCCAGTCGTAGTTTTTTTCTTTTTTATTTTAGATTTTTCTTTTGTTTCATCAGATTTTTTCAGTGTTTTCTTTTTGTTCTTCTCTCCTTTCTAATCGTAGTTTTTAAGGTAGTGTAGAATGGTGATCGATCTTTTAGAAACTTTTATTGTTTTTTTTTCCTATCCAATCGTCGTTTTACAAAATTTTTCTATTTTTTAGAGCCTTTTTTGCTGTTCTTTTTTTACAAATGAAAGTTTTTTAGCTTCTAGGAGTTTCTCAAATCATTCTTTTACTTCTAAATGATGTTTTTCAAGTTCTACTATTTTTTTTTGCATTTCCCTGCCAAACGTTTTTTTAATTCTCCTAGAATATTTTTTGTTCTCCTAAAGCTTGTTTTTTTTTTATTCGAAGTCTTTCAGCATCTTCTACAATTTTTCTATAATCTTTTTCTGCCAAACGTCATTTTCCAAATTGTTATAACGACGTTTTTTCGACTTTCCTAAAACCATATTTAGCTAGAACTTCTCTTAGTTCTTCTTTTTCTTTCAAGTGTGTTTTTTTATGGATCTTATCTGACTCTGCAGTTAGACCCAAGAAAATAATTTATATACATTCTCGTCCAAACTCTTTTAAATCCCACTTCTGACATCCCTATGACATGGGTCAAATCCGGTCTCTTACAATTTAAAGAGTTGCAGTTTTAAAACAAGTAATTAATCTAACAAATTAATTTGCTCCCAGTAATTACAGAACTTAATATAACACGTCAATCGCCTTAAATAATCGGCATTGATTTGTATTCCTGTCTCTTAGTGTTTGAAGAGTTGACCTTTTAAAACAAGTAATTTATCCAACAAATTAATTTGTTCTCAGTAAATACTAATTACACAACTTAATACAACACGTAACTTAATACAACACGTCTATCGCCTTAAATAATCCGCATTGATTAGCTTCTAATGGTTCGCTCTCTCTTCCTAAGTCTAACTGCTACCCGGCAGCTCATCACTTGCTTACATAGAGCAAAGAGTGGCTTCTATCATCAGTTCCGTAGCCAAATATAATAAAACGTTTTTGAGAGAAAAGGACATGTTCTGTATTGTTTTTCTTGTAAATTGTAAAAACAAATTCAATTAACAAATATCAAGATTAATATAGAAAAAAAAAATTGACACAATAACAAAAAATTGTGCAAATTTGGCTGATCGTAACTTTATTCTACTATTGTATTTTTATTTTTTCTCAGTTGTCGCCTTGAAATCGGCCATTTTGAAATTTTAATCTGTGTCACGAAAAATGCAAGACTTTAAGTGAAGTTGTAATTTTTTTAAGTCAAAAATCAAAGCTTCGTTAAGCCTATGCTTAGTATTAGAATGTACAACAGGCGCCAATAAATTTGGGTTTCAACACTGTGTCAAGATCGTAAATCAGCCTTACTTGTCAATTTTGACATTAGCTAGTGTCATAATGCGACTGTGGTTATCGGAAAAATTAAGATCAAAAGTTGGCTTTATAGATTTTTCTGTGAATAACCCAAATTTATGGTTACGCATAGTGTTCCTATTTTTGTTAAATATGAGAGATACGAGAAAACTATAAAAATTATTGAAAATAAACACCTATGCACTTCAATTTTAACAATAAACGATCAAAATAGAGCCTCCTGTATGAAGTCTTAGAAAAATTGTTAACAAATAACATTCTTTACACTATTCAGTCAAAAATTGAGGTTATGTGTTTGTGTTAGTAAACTTCGAATATATTTTACCTTTTGGGCTTTTTGGCAGTGACCATTGAATGGAATATAGTCTACTCTCTTGTTTTTTGAATTTTTTTTCTGTTTTAAACTTAAATTTGATATTTAAACTTTGAAACGACGCAGACGCAGTATCCCTGTAAAACCAAGACACACAGTAGTACCAACACAAAATCAAGTCGTGGTTTTTCTGATTCAAATTTCATATTCAAACCAAACTTTAGGCACAGTTGTACCAACCAAAATTTGCGAAGTCACTTTTTGTTATTATTTACTGCCCAATTTGTTGCCTAATTACTATTGTTTATTTACCTAATTACTGCCTAATTTAATGTAAAAAACTGTTCAAAAGTGAGGTTATGTGTTGTGTTAGTAAACTGCGAATATATTTTACCTTTTTGGGCTTTTTGGCGGTGATCATTGATGGAATATGAGTAGAATACTTTTCTACTCTCTTGTTTCTTGAATTTTTTTCTGTTTTAATCTAGAATTAGATATTTAAACTTTGAAACGACGCAGACGCAGAGTACGTGTGTAATATTATGATGACATACAGTAGTACCAACCCAAAATCAAGTCATGGTTTCTCTCATTCAAACTTCGTATTTAAACGAAACTTTAAACACAGTTCTACCAACTAAAATTTGCGCAATCACTTTTCGTTACTGTTTACTCCCAAAAACAAAAATTTGTATTTTTACAATTGTTTAAAATAAAGAGCAAAGTCGCGAACCCACGATGCAGCTCTCTGCAAATGCACCATCTGTGTTTTTTCTCGCGAATTTTTTTCTCTCGACAGCCATCCCAATGTTTATGTTTGTAAAATTATTTTTAGAACTTATCTCTTACTTCGTGAAACCCCATAAACAGTTAATCTTCGCGTTTATCTCTTATAATGCCGGCTATTATGGTGCACGTAAGTCGCCTTTTACCTTTTCGCGCTTACCTCGCTGTACCATGGGGTTCCCCAAATTAAAAATTTTTTTTGGCTGTTTTCAGGTGAATATTGATTACGATGGTAGATACACAACATTTTTGTCTGCGGTGGAACAATTACCAAAGCAGCATCACATCAGCTTTCGAGAATCTCCGGGATGATGAGGATTTCGTGGATGTTACTTTGGCCTGCGATGGGAAAAGTTTAAAAGCGCATCGTGTGGTTTTATCAGCTTGCAGTCCCTATTTTCGGGAATTACTTAAGGTAAGAAAACATCCTGTTTGAATGACATTTTGAACCGGAGAGATTATTAGTTTATTATTTACTAAATAGCAAATTTGAGATTGCAAAGCTCGACTATCATTACAAGGTCAGAAATTTATTTTTTTACAGATGCAACAATTTTTTTTAAGTGTACTTAAGCCAACTATCAGCTATTTATCACTATTTTAGAAGTGTGCACTTATTTTATTATCTTTACAAGTTTTTTTTTAATAATGTTGTTATGATAAGATTTTATCAATTTTGATGAGTGCAAGATTATACTAAACTAAGCTCGAAATTAATCAAATTGAACTCAAAAAAAATCTAAAAACAAACAAAGTTGATGTTTTTTTCTAAAATAATATCAATCGAGAATTATTATTATCGGAATTGCAAATTGCAATTTTATTTTATCAAAGTTAAGTTAGATAAAAAAAATATGGAATAAATGTGAATAGACTAGATAACAAGTTTGATTGTTGCAATAATCGAATTTTAAAAATGTATTAGATCAGTTCTCAAGTATTCTAAAAATTATCTTTAGTACATATAAAAAATTGTTTGTGCAATTTTTTTACGAGAAATTATCTCATTTGGATGACCTTAATTGCTGAATTTATTTGCTGATTTTTATCTTGCATCGATTAGTTAGACCATAATTTTTCGATACACAATTTTTTTCCCTAGCATTTAAAGAAAATCTAATGACGTGGCAACATTGTACTCGAAAATCAAAAACCAAAAATGTTTTCATATTTTTTTTTTAGGCAGACAATATACAATTGTATATTAGGTTGCGTTTTCAGAGTAGATACTCAACTAGACGTTTAACTGACTCAACTGGAGGTCTTATAGAGTTAATAACAAGTGTTCATTTAAAAAAGTTGTCAAGTGTGCTATGAAAAAACAAAAACATTTTGAAGTTACGACGACAAATTATGACTGCGCGCGCACTATGAAGCTATGTATCAAGTTCCGACATCCCTTCTTCGCAACATTTTCTTTTATCAAAATCTCATAGCACACTTGACAACTTTTTTAAATGAACAGTTGTTAGTAGGTCTCATAGACTCAATTGTAGATCTTATTAGAGTCATTTGTAGGCTTTATGGACATACATAAAGATTTCAGAGCCTTTACAAATTTTATAGATTCAAGTAGATCAGTTGTAAGTCTCAGGCCCAACTAGTAACTCTTCTAGAGTCTTTACGGACTCAATTGTAGGTTTTATTGACTCAACTGAAAGTCGTATAAAGTCAATTTAGTCAATTATTGGTTTCATAAAGTCAATTAGAGATTTTATTAACTCAACTAAAAGTCTTAGGCTCTATATTTTTATAGACTCAACTAGAAGTCTTATAGAGACAATTGTATTGGGGCTATATAGGGCCAATTGTCGGTTTTATAGACTCAACTGGAGATTTCAGAGCCTCTACAAATTTTATAGATTTAAGTCTCATAGGCTCAACGGTAGGTCTTATAGAGTCTTTACGGACCCAATTTTAGGTTTTATTGGCTCAACTGAAAGTCTTATAAAGTCAATTAAGTCAATTGTTGGTTTTATAAACTCAACTGTAGGTTTTCTTGACTCGTTTTATAAGCTTCACAATTTCATAGACTCAACTAGAGGTCTTATAGAGTCAATTGAAGGTCTTATAATTTTAACTGTAGATTTTGTTAGATTCAATTGTAAGTCTTATAGACTCTACTGAAGGTCTTAGAGGCTCCACAAATTTTATAGGTTTTTTAGAGATAATTGTGGCTTTATAAACTTCACCTTATAGAGCTCTCACAAACTCAATTATAGGTTGTCAACTATAGGTTTTAAAAACATTCAGAGTCAGTTGTAAGTCTCATAGACTCAACTGTAGGTCTTATAGAGTCTTTACAAACTCAATTGTAGGTTTTATTGACTCAATTGAAGGTCTTATAAACAATTCAACAATTTTTATTAACTCAACTGGAGCTATTAGAGGCTTTTGTAGCTCAACTCAGTTTTGTTGACTCTAGAGGTCTTGCAAAGTCAATTATGGAGTATTATAGACAGTATAACAGATATTATAGAGAGTATAACAGAGTATTATAGGCTCAACTGTAGATTTTACTAGAGTGAATTGTAGACTCTGTAGACTCAACGGAAGGTCTTTATAAATTTTATAGAGTCATTGTTGTAAGTCTTATAGGCTTAACTGTACATTTTTTACAGTCCTTACAAACTCAACTGTACGTTTAATTTATTCAAGTGGAAGTCTTATAAAGTCAATTATCGATTTTATAAACTCAATTTTACTGACTCATCTGAAAGTCTTGAAAGCTCCACAATTTTATAGACCCAACTAGGGGTCTCATGAAGTCAATTGCAGGTTTTGCAGGCTTAACTGAAGGTCTCAGAGGTTTCGCAAATTTTATAGACTCAGCTAGAGGTCTTTTAGAATCAATTATAGATCTCATAGACTCAACTGTAGATCTTATGAGTTTTCACAGACACAGTCGTCGGTTTTATTGATTTATCTGGAGGTCCCAGAAGCTCCACAATTTAATTATAGTCCTCATATACACAACTCTAGGTTTTCTAGAGTCTTCACAGACTCAAACTAGGTTTTATTGAATCAACTCGAGAGTGGTCTTCTAAAATCAATTGTTAGTCTCATAAATTTAACTATAGGTCTTGTTCACTCAATTGGAGGTTACAGAGGCTTTATAAATTTTATAGACTCAAGTAGAGGTTTCTTAGAGTCAATTATAGGTCTCATAGACTCAACTAGAAGTCTTATAAAGTAGGTTTTATAGGCTCAACTGAAGGTCTCAGAAGCTTCACAAATTTTATAGACTCAATTAGAGTTAATTGTAGGCCTCATAGACTAAACTCTAGATCTTTTAGAGTCTTCACAGACTCAAATTAGGTTTTAATTCAATCAACTGGAGGTCTTCTAAAATCAGTTGTTAGTTTTATAAGCTCAAGTATGGGTTTTATTGACTCATCTGGAGGTCTTAGAAGCTTCACAATTTTATAAACTCAACTAGAGCTTTTTATAGGTTCTACTGTAGGTCTCTGGGGCTCCACAAATATTATAGACGCAACTAAGAGTCAATTGGAGACCTCACTGGCTCAACTGTAGGTTTTAAAGACTCCTCAGGTTTTCTAAAGTCAATTGTTGGACTCATAAACTCAACTATTTTTGTTGCTATTTTTTTGTATCATCATTTATTTTGGGAGACAGTTTTTGGAATTTATTACTTTCTGTATATTCTTATGGTGTGGACTTTTAAACGAATATTTTATTTTACTCAGTAACACATTTCGATTGCCTAAATAATCGCCATTTTGCTAAATTGAACTACCCAACCAATGACTTACCGCCCACTTATATAGAGTGAAGAACGCGACAATTTATGAAATTTCTAGATATTTAAACTATTTATTATAACATTTTTTGTTTTATATATACAATTTCGATTTTATAATGGAGTGTAAACTGTTTATAACGACCTTCAGGGGTCGTAGAGATTAGCATAATATAAGTTTTAAAACATTGTAGATTTTTAAATATGTAACAGTATAAAAAAACATCTCTGTAATCTATTTGTTGTTATAAGCGGTCGTTACAATTTGTTTTTACTGTATTTAAGTTTTAAGGCATTTTTGATAGCAAATATTTTTAAAACAAAGTGCTTTTTGGTTTTTTAATATTTTTATACTTTTTTTTAAATTTTGGTTGTTTATTTTGTCAAACCCGAAAAATATCAATTCCCATTTTATCACCTCATTAACTTATTACTCTCTTATCATTCACTTTAATAGAATAATGCAAAATACAACAATCTTACATAATGTGTTATTAAAAACAAAAACAGTCTGATCTAATTAATCAAAAAACTGAAAAAACTAACAACTTCAAAAACAACTTCTTCATGTATTCAATTTATTTGTGTCTTTATTATGAGCCTGTTTGTCTGACCTGTAATCACCACAAAATAAATAAAATATTACTAATCCTAATAAAAATTATCGCAATGCATTTATCAATGTATTATCTCGTGTTTGGCCAGCACACATTTCTCTTTTAATTCTATTAAATATATATTTTTTTATCACAAAATGGAAAAAATCATGACGGAAATTCTCTTTTTTTCAGTCTACTCCTTGCAAACACCCTGTGATAGTCCTGCAAGATGTTGCGTGGACGGATCTGCACGCCCTTGTCGAATTTATCTACCATGGCGAAGTCAACGTGCACCAGCGTTCCCTCTCGTCGTTCCTCAAAACGGCGGAAGTGCTCCGGGTTAGCGGGCTCACCCAACAGCACGGCGACGACCGCGAACAGGTAAAAAAAAATAAAATTCGAAGGATGATTTTTGGCATGTTGGTAGCAAAAAAAATGTCAAGAGGTACTAGTTTTTGTTAAAGTTGGACAACCTGTGAACGGCAATTTGAATTATTCAGCAGTTTAGTAATGTTTTAGTATTTATGTTGGTAACAAATGAAACGTCAAGTAGAAGCGTGACTAATTTTTTTGACTCTAATAAAAGTGTAAACAAATTTTAAAAAATTAACAATAAATTTTGGGATTCTTTTTTGTGTAGGTAGAAATACAGAGAAGAATTAGTATTATTATTAATAATTAAAATTATTAAATGTCGCTTCCGGCTCCTAATTTTTATGATTAAACTGTTTTCTGCGTCTTTAAACAACTATTGAATAAGAATTTGGAGCCGTAGGCGACAATTTTTTTAAAATTGGGTACCGCAAACAAATTGGTAAACTTGAGTGATTTTCTAATTTTTTTGGCTCCAAAAGTGGATTTTTTGAAAATATTTATTATCAGATAAGAGAAAAATACCTAAATTCTGATTTAATTGCAAAGAATTAAGCAAATTAAGCAAAAATAAATAACAAATTTTGGAATTTGTAGCTTTTGGTTGTTTTTGTGTTGGTAGAAATACAGAGAGAAGTTACTATTATATTATTGTTAAAAACTTTCGCATGTGGCTCCCAATTTTAACGAAATTGTCGCCTCCATTTCCAATTTTAATTAAATTGTCGCCTGCGGCTTCTAATTTTTGTGAAAACTGTCGTCTACCGCTCTCAATTTTCATTTATAAATAAAGTTTTTAATTTATAAGGAACTGTTTTCTGCGGCTCGAAATATTTATTAAATAAAAATTTGGAGTCGCAGGCGACAGTTTTATAAAAATTGAAATATACAGGGGACAGTTTCATTAAAATTGGGAACCGCAGGCGATAGTAAAAAAAATATTTTGGAAACGTATTATTACTATTTAGTACTACTTTGTTTTTTTATATTAGTAGTAAATCAAATGTCAAAAGCTTCAGAAAAAATAAATACCAAAATTTAGTGTTTTTATTCTTCTTTTTTTTATGCTAGCAAATAAAATAAAATACAGAAAAACGGTAGAAAACAAAAACACTTAAAACTATTTACCTAATAATTTAGTACTGTTTTGTTTTTTATGTTGGTAGCAAATAAAATATCAAAAAATGCAAATTTCTGTTTTATCAAATATAAAACGGATTATAACGGATTTTAACAACATTTTGAATTATTTAAATGTAAAAGCTAAAATAGTACTATTTTAGTTTTGATGTTGGTAACAAATGAAACGTCAAGTAGAAGAAGCTTCATAAATTTTTTGACGTTGAAAATGGATTTTTTGGTAATTTTTGTTATAATAAATTTTGTTGTTTTTTGTGTTAGTAGAAATACAAAGAAAACAAAACCTAATTTATTCAAAATCAATTTTTTAATAGTTTAGTATTTAGTACTATTTAGTTTTTTATATTGGTAGCAATTGAAATGTTAGTAAAAGATTCAAAATTCGGTTCTATCGGTCGATTTTTCAACGGAAAATTTTAACTACTAATAATAATTAGTTCAGTACTATTTTGGTTTTCTATGTTGGTAATAAATGACACGTCAAGCAGAAGCTTATCCTAATTTTTTGACGTCATTCAATCACTCAAAGTGGATTTTTTGACAGCATCTATTATCAGATAAGAGAAAAGCGTCTCGATTCAGATTTACCTATGTAAATAGAATTAAGAAAAAGAAAAAATAAATAACTCAAGAACAAATTTAGTTGGTATTGACATTTTTTGTTGTTTTGGTGTTGGTAGTAACTGAAATGAAATACAGAAAAGTGATCCAAAACATAAACCAATTTTTTAATAGTTTAGTAATATTTTGTTTTTTTATGTTGGTAAAAAATGAAATGTCAATCATTTTACCCGGATTTTGCAATTATGAAACCTGGAGAGTGAAGGGTGGGGAATCGAAAATTAAATTGGAAATGAAAAAATTAACAGAGAACGAATGTGTTAATATTTATGTTGGGGAGAATGAATTTTAAAATAAACAAAAAAAAAATTGAATAATATATGCGTGATTTTTTGACCAATACTAAGAAAGAATGATTTAGAAATAAACTAGAAGTTTTTGCTTTTTTATAATAATTAATCAGCTGTGAAATCAATAACGGGTTTTTTAAATTGTGTTGTATAGGCAACCAACAATATACCTCTGTATTAGAAGCTGTGTAACTTACTGTTTTTATTTTATTTTTTTGTTTGTCTTTAAACAAATATGTTGTACGAAAATTAAATTACAAACTAAAATAAATAAATTATGACAAAATTAGAATATCTAATTGGTTTGTTTCTTTAAAATGTTTAGGTAAATTGGTACAGGTAAGGAGCTCATTGTTGCCAAATTAAAACCGAAAAAAAGAGGCCAAATAATGGCATTTAATCGATAAAAAGATGTTCAATTAAATTTTCAATTAAATTTAAAGCAGATGTTTCATTGCCGTCAGTACCCGAATATTTCAAGTCATGAGTACATCATGTTATTACATTGAATTCTTTTTAAATTGACGTGTAACAAGCCATTAAAAATGCAGACGTAACACAAAAAAAAGGAAAAACAACCGACAACGATTCAAATTTAAAAAGTTTTTTTATTTGACAGATGTTTACCATCGATTATTGATGCAATTGGACCATTATCCAACTGACATCGTAAATAAAAACAAATGATAAACAGTTTGAATTTAATTAGTGATTTTCGGAGGTTGGCAACAAAGTTTATGTCAAATAATAATTATTTTTAGAAACTAATTACGTCATTAGGAAACGTCAAGAAGTTTACTACTCAATAAAGGGGATTTCTGTTTTATCACCACAATTTTTCGTTTTTGTCTAGTAAGTTTTTTTTATATGTTGGTAGCAAAAGAAATGTCAAGTAAATTCTGATTACATAGAAAAATACGTAGAATAACAACATTATATTTGTGTAGCTGTTAGATAGCACTAATTAGCTGTCATACTTTAATTTGCTTGCAGTTGCAAGTTGAACGCGAGAAGTTAGTTATTTTACTAATTAATTTTTTATTTTATTTTTTTTTACAATTAATTAAATATTTTTTTTAATTCTTTATATTATAACAATTTACTAAAGAAATCATTGAGCATAAAAGTTGTAACTGTCAATTTTGTAATAATATGACGTCATTAACGAACGAGGGGTTTAATTTTTTTGATATTTGCTTAGTAAGTTTAGTCAAAATTTAGGTTTTTTTTTGTTTTGGTTTTATTTATCAAGTTTTTAAAATAACTAACATTTGTTTTTTTTATTGTTTAGCTAATGGTCTACTAGTGACGTCAGAAAACGTATCAAAAAAATTTTTTAGTATATTTTTCTAGAAACTAGTTTTTATTTGTTCAAAAATTATCAATTTTTAGTATTTTAAAATGGTGGATGCGCCGGGTTATTATACAATATAAAATTGTTTTTCATCCAAATAAATAAAAAAAATGTTGTGAAAATGTTTTTTTTTGTTTAGTTGGCACAAGTACAAAGCCTGGTGCGTTCTCAGCAATCGACGCCGACGACGAACCACCACCCCACCTTCACCGAAAAGTTAGTCGAAGACGCTCTTTTCACCTCGCCTTCCTCCCCCCCACACGGCGCCACCGTGAACCAGCTCCTCCGTCGCGCGGCCATGCAGCACCGTCGCGAGCGTCGGATATCCTCCGACCCGGACGGGGACCACAAACGGCCCCGTTCCGACCACATCATCGGCAACAACAACAATAACGAACTGAACCTCTCGCAGCACCCGCAGCCGCCCCAGACCCAACCGGCGGACTTTTCTCCCAGTGCGATGAAGAACAACGCCTTGAATCTGAACGTGAACGCGAAGGGGGAGCAGGAGGGCAACAACGGCATCACGAGCACCGACAGAGAGAACTCGCCGTGCTCGCCGTCGCCGACGACGCTCAATTCGAGGCTGAACGAGGAGAACAACGTCAAGACCGAACCGATGGAGTTGCTGTGCACCACGAATCCGGAGGAGAATAGTAACGATTCGGGCGATGTTCATAACGATAACGGGCCTAATAATCTACCTCAAGGGCCGCATTCGGGGAGTTCGGCTGGGGACCACGACGATCATGATAGTCCAATTGGGCCGTATCTAACGCCGTCTGAAAGTAAATTGTTTGCGACGGCGGCGGGAAGTTTCAATTTTAGTATGGCGGCGTTGGCGGCTGATCCCACGGGACTTGGAGGTTAGTCTAAGAGGAAACATTCTTTCTAAAAACTGTTTTTCTACTTTGTTTCTCTAAAAGAAATTTAAAAACATAACTACAATGAAATATAAAAGAAAAAAAAAAAGAAGTAGGCAGAATGCTGAAAAAATTAAGAAATATACCTGTTAATAGAACAACAAGAATTTTGTAAATAAAGAAAAAATAATACGTAAATAGGAAAAATATTAAATGAAAAAAATTTATAAATAAATAAAATGAAAAAAATTATAAAAGAACACTACTTGATTTAGGTTTTTTGAAATACTACTAAATTTAATAAAAATAGGGTAAAAAAATATGTACTATATTTATTTTCTTCTTAAAAAATAGTTAAAAAAAGAAACTAAAAAAGATGTTTAATGAGAAAGAAGAATAAAACAACTTAAATATACAAATGGAGAAATAGATAAATTTGACTTTATTTTCCTTAGTTGTTACCGATTAAAAAAAAACATATATTTGCGTAAAATAAGAAATACACAAATACAAGAAAATATAAAAGAAAAATAAAGAAAAAATTAGGCAGACTGCGGAAAAAAACTTAAAGAAAATTATTAATATGTTGTGTGTAGAGAAAGAATAGTACGTAAAAAAGAAAAACATTGAATAAAAAAACATTGAAGGAAAAAATATATAAAAAACAGTATTTTAATTAGTTTTTCAAAAATATCAAATTTAATAAAAATAGTATAAAAAAGAGCCTAAAAAATTTCTGGAAATCATATAGTAGGTGAAGTTAAGTGCATTATTACTATTAAAAAAAAGGGGCATTAGAGTGTTTTTTATGACTGTACATTACTTAACTATTTTAAAAATACCTGTATACAAATTTTTTGGTATACAGGTATTTTCATTTTTTATAAACAAAATATATTATTTTTGTCTTATAAAAAATATTTTTTGTACAATTTTTTATAATTGTATAAAATTTTTTCTACCGGATATCTTGCACCCTATGTAACCCTTTTTGAAATACTTTTGAATGCCATTAAAAAATCCAAAATTTTGTTAGGTACCTCATCTCATGGAATATTTTAATTCTATTTACTTTTCAAATTAGAAATTATTTTTCAAAAAAAAAAAACTAAGGTAAGCGAGATAAATTTGTACTTCGCTTAATTTTTACGCAAATATAATTAAAAATGTTACTAAAAAAGCACTATTTCTGTAAATTTGTCAAATTTTCTGGTTCATCACATAAAAAAAATATTTTTCAAAGTTTATCTGTACGAGTCGGATTAAAAATATTGATTTTACACGAAAATCGACTGTACTAAGAGATCACTTGACTCTTAACTTGACCTAATCTGAATTTTTTAGAAAATTAGAATTAAAAAGAAGAATAAAAAATGGAAAAAACTACAACAGATAAAATACAGTCAAAAAATTATCTAATTGAAAATTAGATAATTTTTGAAAAGACAGATTTTATTTTCTTCTTCTATTTATTTCCATGAAACGATAATCTTTTCAAGAACCTTCAAATATTTAAAAAAAGATATATTTTTTATTTTACAATTTTGATAAGACTTAAACACAACCTTCTCGATAAAAGGCGTCTTATACAGCCTGCCGCGTGGCGAGCTTATAGTGATTCTCCGCTTGGCGCTGCTTGACGATACACGTATTCTACATATACATCTTATCTATGGATATCCATAGATAACGATTCACAGCTGTCAAAATCGAACCATTTTTATGTTTTTATTTACCTATGGTTCTTCAAAATCACATGGTTCAAAATCAATCAGCTCAGTGGTTTGTCCATAAGGCAATAGCTAGTTATTACGAGCAACTGCATCTTACCATGCTATGACCATGCACTGTAACTATGTCATTAATCACACGTGTCTGATTAATGTTAAATCTAGGTGCGAACAAGTGTTGTCTGTACCAGAATATCAATTTTTTTGCTTAAACCGATTTTTCGACTTTGACATAACCACATTGTTTTGATTAGATTTTGACAGTTCAGCCCAGAGAAGTGCAGTGTATGTAGAAATAGTGCAACAGTGCACAGCGCCAATACGGCAGAAAGTGGCGTTTCTCCGGAATCACGATAACAATGGGAATTCATCGAAATTGGCAGGCCGCTATTAACGTCATTTTTTTATTATTTTATAAAGAAGGTCGTGGACTTAAACAACTTGTTTTAAAAAAAATTAAAGTCTAATTTGACCTACAAACCGATTTTTGTGTTCTGTTTTTGTGAGAGTTATATGACATTGTATTAGAACCGAAGAGAAGAATATTACTATTTTTTTTTATAAAAATACAAAATTTTCAAGGAGTTTATTAATCAAGAGACTTAATTGAACAAAAAATCCTGTCAAAAACATATTTGTTATGCAATTTTTATGTCAAATATCACAATTATTTTTCAACAATTTTTTCCTCGTCTATTTCAAAAGTAAATTTCTATTTAGCTCCCGCCTTTAATTAATAATGACTCTCTTAAAATGTACTTTAATTTTTTTTTAAAGAATGAAAGTATTTGTGATATTCTAACCGATAAAAATAAATTCAACTTTTAAAAAATCGGTTTTATTTGAGAAATTACAAAAATTTTGTTTCAAAAATGGTGGATGCGCCGGGTTAGCCACTTGCAATTTGCTTTTCTTCTCTATATTTTAATAGTTATTTATTATACGACTGTATACGAATATGAATACACAATATTAGTAATGAGAGGTGTAGAAAGGTCTAGTCACGAGCTCGTAGAGCCATTTATTTTGTTTGAAATTATTTCAATAATTTTACGAGAAATATGATTTTTTTTCTCACTTTGTGGGTAATAATCAACATTTTTGCTTAAAATTAGTATAGGTTTGCTTATTACACACAGTTTTGGTTGAAAAATAAATAAAAAAAAATTCTTAAACATAAAGATAAAGATATTTTTTAACTGGTTTGATGTTTTCATTTGTATTAAAAAAAATGTTATTCCAAAATTTTCTATTATAAGATTCTGTTACTTTTTCAACAGATTTACTATTTTTGTTTAAATTATTTGCTGTCATTATAATTTTTATTATTTTTAAGTATAAACTGTTTTTTACCTAAAAGACAGTTTGCATGAGTAACTGAATTTTGTTATTTTAATTTGTTATAAGAATTTCTTTAATAAACTTTGTAGTATAACTGGCGCAACACTTAATGACTTTCATTTTTTATTTTTATTACGGTACTAGTGATGTAATAAGTGTCTTTATATAACGCTAGAAATTTAGGTACATAAAATTTGACAAAAACTAATTTTTTATTGCTTTTTCAACAAATTTCTCATTTTTTTTATTATCTAGTATCACAATTTTTTTCTAGACTTAAAGAGATAACGCATAAAAACGCCAAACTGGCTGTATCCTCCTGGTGTTGCAACTGTAATTCCTGCAACAACATTTTTTTTTCTTAACTTTTTTACTTTATCTTTTCTTTCTTCTAACAGTGAACTGCTCAACTAACCCTCAAAACTAACCGAAATGCTAAAAGGGCCTGGCAGTTGACTGTTTAGTTAACTGCGTTTAAACTCAAGTTTTATTTTTTCCAGGTTTAAATCAATCTCTGCAGGCGAACGCTGACAGTTTAGCAGGCACTTCACAAGGTAAGAATCGTTGTTTTCCCTTAATTTTTCTCTTAAAAAATCCAATTATCAGTTTCTTTTCGTAAAAAATAACGCAAACGTGGGGCTATTTCTAGGTGAAGTAGCTCCATCTCGACGATTTGTAATACGGTTTTTGTAATATCTAGTTAACGCGGCCTGTCGTCAGGATGTAAAGAGTCTCTTTATAATTGCCGAGAAAAAAAGTAACACAAATTAATTTTTTTGACAATTTTTAGCTCTCTAGTTTTTTGTCTGTAAAAAATTCGAAGATATTACAAAAAATGTTGTACAATACACGTCTGTTAGGGCCTTTACAGAAAGTTTGTGATTCGGCCACTTTATCGGACTTGTATTGTAAAAAACCTACAGTAGAATCTCGATAAAATTACAAATCGTTCGTTATTTTGGTTTTGTTTGGAAACAGTAACGCTATGGGCCTTCAGTGTGTCTCTTTCGCAAGCAAAACCCAACGAAGAGAGCTTCCAAAATCCGTAATTTAGTCATTTTGTTTGTGTTGAGTGCCATTTTGGCAGTTCTCTTTGTCTGTACTAATGTTTATGTTTGGAATGTCTTAACAATGTGTGATCCATTTTCACTTTTGATTATTTTATTTGTTAATTTGTCCCTGGTCTGTTTTGTGTTGTTTTACTTTCATTTTGTCATTTTTTTGGGGAAGCCAATGCGGAAAAATGCCAGAGCTTTATTAAAAAAATTACTTTTTTGTTTGTTTGGGTGTATTGTAGGCCTGGTCTGAGCCCCCCTCCGATGTTTTGCAGAGTCGTCGGGGGGCGGAGGACCGGGCAGGACAACAACAACAACAACGGCGTTTTGCGACATTTGCAATAAAACCTTCTCACGGTTTTGGTCCCTCCAACGTCATCTATCTGACACGCACTATTACACGCCACAAAATCTACAATGCGACGTTTGCGGAAGGTCATACAGATCACGGAACTCGCTTGTCAGCCATAGGAGTCAATATCACAGGGAAGGAAATGATGTAAAATTTGATAATGACTGCTAAATACAAACCCCAAGCGCTCTACGAAATTAGTTTTCTAAAAATTTTTATATAAAGGGGGTCAAAAAGAAATTTTATAATCACTAATCAGTACTACAAATTCTTAAAGAATTTTGTAAAATATCCAATTATTGTATGAGAGAATGAATGAGAGAGTATTTAGAGTGAAAATTATTTTGTAACAAAAAATACAAAAAATAGATACATTTGTAGAAGCAAAAAAAATTGTACATATTTAAATGAAATAAAGAATTTTTTTTTTAAATACATATTTTAAATTTAATTTTGTTTTATACAGTAATAACTCATTAAACAGCCTTATTTTCGATTGATGCAAGCACTAATAATCTAATAATTCGTTGTTTTATTCAGGAAATTATACAAAAAGAGGGTCGTTGTAACTAGATTCTACTGTACATGAATTTATTGTGTCCGCATTTTGTAGAAAATTTACTTAAAAAATTAAATTGATTTGACGACATTTTAGACCATTTTGAACCAATCACACTCTACCAATCACTTTTCAAAAAAAAATTGAAATTAATTATTTAAACTTCAAGAATAAATAAACAGTCTTCAACATAGTTTTTACAGCGGCTTTTTTGTTGAAATTTCTTATTTTCTGATTACAAATTACAAGAATCTGTTAGATAATTTCGTTTATTTTTAGAAAATTCTGAAAATAATTTTCTAATAAAATTAAAAAAATAATATTATTTTGCATTTTTTCTTAATTGTGTTTAAGTGTAAAAAATACAGAGTGTCTTAAAAAAAGTTTCTTTGTTTTGACTTTACGGTTTAAAAAAAAATGTAATTTTTTATTACCAATCACACTGTATATTTGTATAATATTAATGAAGGGATATAATTTTGTGAAAATATTTGGTTATTTTATTCTCAAATTTCTAAAAATTAGTTGAAATTAAAAAAATGGAATGCCTCAAAAAAAATTTATGTTTTTTTTTTATCAAAAATCTTTAAAATTATCAAGCGATTTTTAGATTAGTTTTACCAATCACTCTGTATCTTTTTACAAAATTTAAAGATCTACCTACAGTTTTACAATTAGCACACACTGTATATTCGCAAACAAAGATCAGTGGAGATCTATAATTTTTTTAAATTTTTTTGTTTTTTTAATTTGTATTATATTCTCAAATTTAATTTTTTTTAGAAATTTCAAATTAAAAAATACAGAGTGGCTCAAAAAAGTTTCTTTAACTCTTGCTAAAAATAATGTGGTTTGAATTAAAAATTACAAAAATTTTTTGTAATTCCAAAAACAAAAAATTTTTTATTGAAAATTTGTCACCGCTTCGACTACGTTTGTGACGTCATAACTTCTTCATTCGGTTTTTTCATAGGCTTTGTATAAACCCGTGCCTGTTAGGTTTTACAAATCGTAGTATAACTAGTGAGCGATAATAATTGATCAGGCCTTAAACTAAAAAAAAATGCAAATCTGCGGCCTAAAACTTCTATTCTTATCAAATTCGCCGACGTTATTATTTTGTTATGGTTTATGGCAATGATAACATCGTTATCGAAACGCGCGTCGTGTGTTGGGTGTGAATGGGTGCATTTTTAGACACGCCAAGGAAATTTAGCGAGATATGTCTATCACAGATTTTTATGTAACGGAGTTATTGTATCGGGTGTTTATTGGAAAAAGTCATCAAGTTAACTTTGGCAGGTCAAATCTCTCATGTATTCTTATGAGATCTTTGAAAAGTCATAGTTAACTTGATGACTTTTTTAAATGAACACTTTTTACTTCAGACAACTGACACGTTCAACTGTAGCACATTAACACCGGATTGTATAAGATAACCAGAGTTTTAATTTTATAGAAAATGTGAGAAATTTGTATTTTTCAAAATTTTATTTAATATTATATAAATTAGATTTCTTTCAGCTTGAAAAATGTTGGTGTATAAAAAAAATAAAAAGTTTTTATTATTATATTACAAAATAAAAAACGATTTTTGAAAATTGTTTCTTTGTTTCATATTTTTAAGCAGCCCTGTATAAAGTTAAACAAAAAATGTAGTAAGTAGAGAAGTATTTCTTCCTAAACTTAGCTCAAAATTTTGATTAAAGGCAAAATATGTTAAAAAAATTGTTTCAATAAAATTAATCTAACCTGGTTTTTTAATTATCGCACTGTATATTTTTGTTTTTTTCCTGTTTTTGAAAAAATGTATTATTTAACAAAGAATTATTGTAAAAAAAATTTAGTGTGTCGAATAAAACGTAATACATTTACTAACATAAAACGCTACACTTAAGACGCGCGTTTCGACAACAGAGTTGTCATTTTCAGGTAGGAATTAAAAATGTTTCACTAATTTTAAATTCATACGTTTTTGGAGAGACTCTGTATATAAATAACTGAGCAACAAGAGAGATAATATAGAAAATTTTAATACAGTAAAGAAATCAGTATGGACAGTTGATAAAAACTGAAATGTCAAAAAAATCCCTTTAGATTAAATATGTAAGATGGAGCCACTGATTTTTAGATTTACTATATAAGCAACTAATAATACACAAATTAAATCTTAAAGGCTATAACTGTAAATAAAATATTATAAAAATTATTGTTCTCTTTGTGTGACTCTTGTCTTTCGATTATGTATTATATTATTTACACTTTTAGCGTTTTAGATTTAAATTGTGTATTATTAGTTGTCTATACGAATTCTAAAAATCAGTGGCTCCATCTTACACATTTAACTTGAAGGAATACTAGCTTTTTGACAAGTTATCTTAGTTTTCTAAGTAAAAAATGTATTTGTAATAAATAATATTTTATTCAGTCAAATTGTCTATTTTTCTGGATGTAGTTTTTTAAAAAAAATGTTTTTGACACAGTAATATGTACGAATTTTTCTGCTTTTACTTCGGTCTAAAATCCAAGTTGTAACAATTTTTTTTATGTAATACATTTATTTTCATTCCCTCTTTTTTTGTATTTTCTTTCCGTGATCAACACGTTTCATCATATGACGTCATAAAATCGCGTTAAAATTTTGAATTAAGCATTCCAAAAAGTGACATAAGTACTGATGAGTCGGGTGAAAGAAGAGTGGCGTCATATCGTGAATCCGGTAGATGGCGCATCGTTGTATAAATCTCCCGCGTAAAACTGCGTGTACATAGCTTTCCTAGTTAGAGAAAAAAAAATGCAATAATCAAGCGGCTGAGAGAGAGGCTAATGGGGCCCCTTTTCTGCCGCCAGGTGGTGTGGACGAGTTCCGATGTCAACCCTGCAACAAAAGTCTGTCCTCCCTGACGAGACTGAAGAGGCACATACAGAATGTGCACATGCGCCCTTCCCGGGAACCAGTCTGCAACATTTGCAAGAGAGTGTACAGCAGTCTAAACTCACTCAGAAATCACAAGAGCATTTACCATAGGAACGTTAAAAATATCAAAACCGAAGATCTAATAACGCCGCATTCGTTTTATCTCTAGACACACTCAAACACATTTTTTATTAAACGAGACGTACAAATAGTTTTATTTTGGGGCGGTTCGAGGACGCATGCGTCCTCGAGCCGTGGACGCATGCGTTCCTCAGCCCTCACTATACAAGCTGACTTTGAAGTATATTTGGAAAATATAACCAGCTACAGTACATATTACAAAAAGTCGAAATAATCCAACTTGCCTTATACAAATATTTATAGTTTTTTGGATACACCCTGTAGAAGCTTTTAAGAAAAAAAAATTTTTCGACAAGGTACAATGTATTACAGCAATTTTTTTTATATAGTGTGTGATTGCAATATATGCAACAATTTTTTCTGGTGATAGTTCTAGTTTTAATCAGATAATAAAAATCAGATTTGCCAAAAAAATCGGATATATTTTTTTTAACTTGCGACACTGAAAAATTGGTATTTATTACAAAATATAAGACGGTTTTGGAAAATTGTCTCTTTGTTTCATATTTTTGAGTCAAACTGTATAAAGCTAAGCTTAGCATGGATTTTGCCAAATAGAACTAAAGAAAAAATAGAGAACCGAAATGAGGGAGTTCTTCCTATTAAAATTAAGAGCTTATTTTTAAAAAACATTTTTTAAGGTGCTTAGGAACCAATTTTTTAGTGTCGGAAGTTAAAAAAAAATATTCGATTTTTTGGTCCACCCTAATACTGATGTTTTTCAAAAAATATTTACAAACGTTACCAGGTGATAGTCCTTGTTGAAACGATGCTAAAAAACCCAATTTGCTTTATACAAATGTTTATAGTTTTTGAGATATACGCTGTAGCCATTTTTTTTAAAAAACACTATTTTTTGAGATAAACGATGTATGACAACACTGTTTTTGAGCAAATACATATCTACATGTTTGAAAACAGTGTAGTCATACATCGTTTATCTCAAAAAATAGTGTTATTTGAAAAAAAAAAAGTTTTACAGGGTGTGCCTCAAAAAGTACTAACGTTTTTTTAAGGCAAGTTGTGTTATTTCGACTTTTTTGTTATGCATTATAGGTGGTTAAATTTTGCAAACACACTTCAAAATCAGCCTGTATATATATATTTATTGACTTAAATAAGACTTGCTTGAGAATTTTGAGCGGGGGCCTAATTCGGTGTTGTGTTGTTCTCGGTGGCAGCTAGAAGGTTGAGTCTTCCACTTCCACTGAGCGCCACCCATCGCTGTGACGTCTGCGGGAAGCTCCTCAGCACCAAACTGACACTGAAAAGGCACAAGGAACAACAACATCTTCAACCACTCAACAACGCCGTTTGTAATCTCTGTCACAAAGTGTTTCGGACGCTCAATTCACTTAACAATCATCGCAGTATTTATCATCGCAGACAAAAATAGAAGGCACTCTCATCAGTTAAGCCCCCGCTACAAGAACAAGTCTTGTTCGGTCAACTGAATTTTTTTTTTTTTTTTATGGAGATACGGACCTGTGCTAATATTTAGGGGGCAAACTTTTATTATTCTCCGTTGTTTTCGTTATCACAGGCTCTTATATCATTTTGACGCCAAAAAAAGAAAATTTCGAGAATTTTCATACATCTATATCTCTTTAATTTCAAGTGAAGCGCGGTAGCGACAAATTTTACTCAAAAATTTGGTTTTGGACTCGATTAACTATATTAGAAAAGATAAAGTGGATTTTTCGAAGAGATACTTTATCTGTTTCTGTTATTTATTCTTTCTAACATATCAAAAAACTGTTTTTAGGTTAGGAGAAAATGATTAACAGAGCGCCATCTTTCTTCATTTTTCTCAAATTTTACTCAAAAATAAAATTTTGAGTTGATTAAGTGTTCTAGAAAGATGGTAAGCGTTGAGCGCCATTTTTTTTATTATGTCTATACCAAAAATTATTTCTTGGGTTAGAACTAAATAACTGGTAAGCATTTTGAAATTTTAATTATATCTATTTGTTCTTTTTTTTATTTTACGGCCGAAATATTGGTTTGTTCTTAAATTTTACAAAATTTTTACTGTTGAAATCGATTAAGTGTCTTTTTCAACTTCAAAATTACTCTTTGACATATAAGAAAGGATACAGTGTGTTTTTCAAAGAAAGAAAGAGGTGAGTGTCTATTATTTTACAAAATATACGTTTCTAATAATTGAAAAACTACTTTAAATTTCATTTTATTTACTGTCGCGCTTTATAGCCTTCTTAAATTTGGTTTATAGCCTGGTTTAGCTACATTAGAAAGGATAAAGACTTTTCGTAGAGATATTTCATCTCTTTCTGTTAAGTATGCTTTATTCATTCTAACATTTGTCAAAAAAATATTTTTAGGTTAGAAGAAATGTTTGGCAGAGCGCCATTTTTCTTTATTTTTGGTTTTGTGACAGCAATATTTTCTTAAGCTCAAATTTCACTCAAAAATTAACTTTTGGGCTTGTTTAAGTGTTTTTTGCTTTTTAAGCTGAAAGTCGGGTTTTAACACTTTACAAGAGATATTTTTAGAGGGGAGAGAGATGATATAAATGGCAAAAATTAATTTTGAGGTTAGGACAAAATGATCGCAAACACTTCTAAATTTCCATCTCTCCTAATATCTATCTCTTTTTATTTTGTGTTTTGCGGGAAAAATATTTTTTTGATGTCTCTTTTTGTATGGTTCTGTCATTAAATTATATTATTAGTTATATATTATTAGTTTTAACCTCAAAATTAGTTTTTGGAGTATTACAAAGGATAGGTACAGTTGATTTTTCAAAAAAAGAGAGAGAGAGACGGTCTCCGTTTTTTTTTTTCTTATTTTAAACAGAATTAATACTCAAATTTTAGATTATACCCATTTTTCTTTATTTTCTGTTTTTGACACTTTTGGCATTAACCTCAAACTAAATTTTTGACACAAATTTGAAAGATTGTAGAAGTTTTATCAGAAAGAGATGGAGAATAAAATAATTTTTAGGGTAGGCCGCGATTCTAATTTTCTAAACCTTTAAGATCTCATTTAAAAAACATCTCTAACGATTGATTTAAGGAATCTATCTCATTTTTTTCTTTTATTTTAATAAACTTTTTTTTATCTATAGTCTGTATAGACCTGTCATTTTGTTATAATCTAAAATTCAAAATTTGACAATTAACAGCAGATTTTTCAGATTTGAATAAATCTATCTCACTTTTTTTTACGATTTTGTGCCCAAAACATTTTTTCAATTGTTAAATTTTAATCAAAAATGAATTTTCGGAGTCAAGTACTCCCAAAATTCTTTTTTATACCTTTCCATAAGCTCAAAATCAATTTTCGAAATACAATAGTGCACATATTTTTGGAGAGGGATGGTGAGTCACTTTTTTAACTCAAAAATCGGTTTTTGGGGTATAACAGTAGAGATTTATATTGATCTGTCTCATTTTTTTGGCATTTTTGCATCTAAAATAACCTCTCAGTCTCAACTTTTAAGCAAAAATGGACTTTTTGATTAATTATGTCTGCCATTATAGACTTGATATTTGGTTCTAACCTAGAAACCGCTTTTTGACAAACTATAGTAGAGGTATCAGTGTATATAAATCTACCCCAATTTTTTGTTATTTTTGCGGCCAAAATAATGTCTCAATCTTAAGTTTTAATCAAAAATTATTTTTTGAAGTAAATTTATGCGTCTCTGTTACTTTTTCCTGACTTAAAAAATCAGATTTTGACGTACTACAGTAGATTTTTGTGCCTCTACAGACTTGTCATTTTGTCCTAATTTAAAAATTCGTTTTTGGCATATTATTGTCAGAATTTTCAAATTTACATATAATTGTCTGATTTTTTTTTATTTTGCGGCCGAAATATTTTACTGATATCAAGTTTTAGTCAAAAATAGACTTTTGAAATCGGTTAAGGATTTCTGTCTGTATAGACTTGTCATTTTGTTCTAACCTAAAAATCAGTTTTTGTGATCTTATAAGAGATGTAATTTTTTTCAAAGAGGGAGATGAAAAGACGTCAAAATGAAATTTGGGGTCTGTTTAAAAAAACTTGTTACTGAATTTTTTCAAAAATTTGTTTGGCTCTGTGATAATTTGAAAGTTTTAAGTGTGGCAACGAGGAAATGCAGTAATAAGGGAAATCAAAAGCCTTTTTATAATTATAATCGGTGAAAGGGAATTCTTCCATTTATATATACATATTTAAAAAAATATATATTAGAATAATATATGTTTATTTATCTTTTTTTTAATTAATAATTTATGCTCTGGCTCTGGAGCGTAGTTTGTATTTTTTTCTATTTTTTAAAAATAATTAATAAATTGTTGTACTGAGAGACAGGACTTAAGTTTTTTAAAAGACTGAAATTAGTTTATTTTGCGGTATTTTTTAAGACTGATATATTTTTGACTGATTTTTGGTAATATTGGCAACCCCTGAATTGTAATTTTTTTATTTTTTATTTTGAATTTGGTCCTGTGTAGTAAGACAGATTTCATTTTTTTGCATTTACGCATGTTCATGTTGTTTGATGCAATATTTATCATATTTTATGTACTGTTGTATAACCTTTATTTATGTTTAAATATATTTTTACAATTTGCAAAAGCAGCTTGGGTTTTATTTTGCTTGTTTAGTGATGCCTTAAATCCCTCATTGTTTGTGTTTTATTACCACCACCCCCAACACGAGAGTGTTGCCACCAGGAGACTTTAGTTTCTGCTGAAAACGTGACCCCGCCGCGCCATCATTTGTCCGCACACTTCGTCATCGATGAAACGCATGGGATGAGTATTTTTATTTTTTTAATTTTTTTTTTTTGACTCGGGATTTTCGGTCAAGTGCGTTTTGTCGGGCAGCGGGGTCGTGGTTCATTATGATGAGTAGGTGGGGCGCGGCGGAGCAGCTGGCAGAATTGTCGATGTGTGTGGAACGAAAGATTTTCAAATTTTTGCAAATGTTCTGCGAGCAGTAATACTGAGTTCGCGTGGGCAGATCGCGAGTGTACTAGGCCAACCAACAACATAATTCCAGTCAAAAATTACAACAAAATAAAAAAATAATAAAAAAAGTAAAAGAAAACTGTTTTAAAAAAACTGAAAAAGTTTTATATTTGTGTAGATTTTTTCACAAAAACATTCATTTATCAATCTTTTTTTTCCTAATATTTAGAGTGCAGCTTTTTTAGCACCACATAAAGAAAGTTTCATAATTCTGTGGCTATTTTAGCTATTAATTTGCGCCTTTTTAACAATAAAAAGTGTTTTTAAAAGTGTTATTCTGACCAACAAGTACTTTTCTTAAAAAAATATTCGAGAACTGTCTTTTAAAAGGCACGAAGTAAAATAATAGAAAGGAGTATTCACCCGCCGCTCCAGACCCACATAAAAATATTGGAGCGCTAGAGACGCTTAAAGATGAGAAATAATTGAACAGCCTTTCATGTTTAAGCGAGTTTTAAGCCTAAATTATTGGAAATGATTTCGTCTCACAGACTTTATTATACAAAATTTAATTCTCTTTAATATTGTTTAATCTCGACGGACCATGCTACTCTTGATGGACCGTGCTCTAACAATGAGTAATGAACAAGACAAGGCTTCGATCAATACTGATTTATTATAACAAAAACTTAACAATATAAACCTAACCTACAGTGAATATAAAACAAATTATAAATTATATTAAATTGATACTCTGTACATTTAAGTGATACAATAATTTTGTCGGTCGCTGAAAAACCGTGCAACTGTCCTAGTAGTTTGCCCCCGCTGAAGTAAGCAAAATTGTGCTTACCAAATATTTGTTGCAATTTCTTTGAGCAATAAGTCCCAGTTAATGACCTATTGCATCTTGATAAACATTTGTGGTTTTACAGAAAAAAAGGAAATACTCTGTTTAACGATGGTTAAACAAATATTTTTATTTTTTTTAACTGCACTATATATTTCAGTAATTTCTGTGTCTTTTAAGTACAAATATTGAGAATTTAATTTTTCATTGAAACTAATAACTGAAAATTTTTACTTTCTAAATTCTGTTGATACCGTTTCTGCAAGCGGTTAGCTCTGAGGGTGAATAGTCCTGTGTTATTATAATTTGTGCTTCTTATGTCTGTTGTATGGCGTAACAGGTGATAAAGCAATGCAAAAAATATAGTGCGTTTATTTATTTGACTTTTTAAACTGCAAAATTAACAAAAATTTTGTGTCGCATCTGAATTAGTTTATAAAAATATAGAAATCAACCGTTTTATGGTGTGTTACTGTGTGGTCTACTAAAATTTGTTAAGATATTGTATTGGACACTGATTAAGTCATAAACGCACTAAATTTTTTACCTCACAGAAGGTTTTTTACAGAAACAATCAAGCAATGGTCTCTTTTACGTTGTTTTTATTTGAACACTGGGTATACATTGGTCAATTGTTTTACATATAGGTGACCCATCAGGTTTGCCGGAATTAATTTAAAAATAAAACACAGTATATTTTAAACAGACATAGATATTGTAAACAGACATTATTGAAATTGATGTAGGCTAAATGATGGCCGCGGCAGTGCTGGCAGTTAATTAAATTTTTTTTTAAGAGAGTTAATTTAAGATTCCTAGAGGACAAAATCGCATGGTCTTAAGTCGCAGTAGTATCGATTTGACGGACAAATGGTTTTTTAGATATTGCAACAGCAGCCATTTGGCCAACACGCTACATATCATATAAAAAAAATTTCTTCTAGGATTATAGATCAGAGAATCTTTAAAAACATCCTGTATATTAATAAGAATTCACCGTGTTTTACTTTAAAATTAATTCAGTACTTCCAATGGAACTCCTTTTAAACGAGTTTTTCGAAAAAAAAAATATTATTCTAAAATTATTTGACAAGGAACACCAAATTTTGATTTATTTTAATCTGTCTTTGTCATTTGGATCAAATTCGGGAACAAAATTGCCTTTGAATTCCAATTTTATACAAAATTTTTACCTATTTCAATCTATTTTGTTTATGTTTACAAAAAAATTTTTGAAAAAAGGTACATTCTGTATACACATTTTTTGGTCACTTCAATAAAACAACCAAAAATTATGAAACTTTCTTGAGTCACTCTAAAAGATTTTATATCAGGGCAGATTCAGGTTAACTTGAAATACAGCACCACATATCTGTAAAAAAAATATTTCAAGTAAACAAAACTAAGACGTTCAAAATTGGGTATAGAAATAGCTATTTACGTTATAAGCTCCTAAACGAATTATTACAGAACGAGTTTAGATGTTTTTCGAGGCGACGAAGAAGCCGAACTTGGAAACATCAAAACAAGTACTGTAATAATTTTTTTACCGAACGTATAACATACAATGTTTTATCTTATTCCGTCTGTATTTTTGATTTATTGAATTTTATTTACTTACTTTGCCGAACTAGTATTGTAAGTCAAATTAGTGTGTTAAATCGAGAAATAGGTTGACTATAGACGGAATGAAATGAAATAATTTTTTGGCATATTTCAGACACAGTTTAACCGATTCTTATGAAATTTGATACATAAATAGAGCAAAACACGCCTTTTTTATAGTTAATAGCAAAATTTTGCTACGTTTTTCTAATTTAGGGTTGCAGTAGTACTTCTTACGCACCAAATAATATGCTCTTTTGAGCCCTAATTTTTATTAGAAAAATAAATTTACCAATAGATTTTAAATAAAAATGAAATTTTGCTTTTGATACTCGTATTTTAGTTTAAATTAAAGTCTTTAAAAAAGTTTGAATTTGCATGGGAGTGTTACCTTAGAAACGCAATTTGTTATTTTGATGTTTCTATGATTATTTAGCCTTTTTAACTCGATTTTTGAATTTGTATATTAACACAAGCACCTTTAACTAACACAAGATGGTTAATTTTTTAGGTTGTAACAATCTGATTATGCATTAATCTGTAGTAATACTTGTTACCAAGCGACGAAAAATAGTAGAGATTTGACAAACATTAGAAATCCCAACAGCCCAGAAGGTTAGAGGATTTTCATTGTCAAATTTGCACGATTTGAAACATTATCGATGTAGTATAAGGAAATTAATATAAAAGTCGAATAATGTTTGATTAGATTATATTAACCAAAGAATCAACCATCTGTCTTCAGTAATTTCACCATCAAATGCTTAAATTCCAGTGGTTATTTCACTTTGAAATTAAACTCGGACTGGCGCTATTGACTACCTTCTTGCTCATAAAATAAACCGATTCTGGGACAAAAAGACAGTCAGTAGCGTCTGCTTGAGTTTGGTTGCAAAGTACGGAATGTTTTTGTAAGGGTAAAGGATGCAAAGCGCCCCTAACGCTTCTAAATCCACAACTAAATAATTAATAGTCTCACAAATCACTAAGTCGGTCGTTTTTAAGGTAACACTGTCTTATAAATCTATACTTTTCTGCTGCAATATATTTTAAACTTAAATATCTCACAAATGGTACATTCTACCAGATTTTGCAAAATTTTTACGTAGAATCGACAAAATAGAGCAACCAGAAAACCTATTCTTCTATTGGTGTATCAAATTTCATAATATTTAATCAGTCAAGCGGTTGCAGAAATATACAAAATTAAATAGCTATATTTATGTAACAAGTACATAATGCAGGTCTTTATTGGACAAACTGTCGGGTCCAAAAAGCTCAATTATGTACCAATTGCATACAAAGCTCTAGGTACGACTGCACATTAAATTTTCATTTATTATACAGTTTTGCGGCTGTAAAGTACCTTTTTATTATACTAGTAAAATAAAGTAAATTTTATTTTTAATATCTTGAAAACTACGAGATAATTACAATGATCTTTTTTTGATCGCAGAGCCAGTTTAAATTGGAGATAAAAAAATCTTGATGTACAATTTCAAAATTATTTGTTAATGTCAAAATCATACATTAATAAACAATTTTTATAGTGAAAATGATACATTAGTAAACTTATTAATGTACAGTCAACGAAAAAGTAATTTTATTTTACTAGTATAACCATGGAGGGAGGAATAAGAGGAGTGGACATGCCCTATACCAGCAATGTTAAATTCTTGGTTGAGGTACAAACACCTTTTATGGTCCTATTTTATTGTCAAGACTACCGTTTGCAAATTTATGGTGGGGAAAAGCTATTTCGGGTATAGTAAATCTAACGAAATACTAGAGTGACTAAAGCAATAAAGTCATAACCATTGTCAACTTTACAAAGAGTGGTACTCAAGTTTGGTTGCACAAATGATGGACTTGTTATATCTACCTGTTTTGAGGTCTTGGAATTTCAAGAAAGCAACACAATCGTGTTGCAAAATCCATCATCCTTGTAACCTAACTCGAGTACCGCTCTTTGTTAATTTAACAATGTTTTTTAGTCACTCTACTATTTCGTTAGATCTACTATGCTGTGAAACAGTCATAAGAGGTGTTTGTGCAACGACTACGGTTTAAGTGCTTATGCCCACCCCTGTTATTCTTCTCTCGATGAGTATAACAAAGAGGTATTTTATTGTCGCAAATCTTTATAATAAACATCAGTAGTACATAAAATTATTTTTCCATATAGAGTTTTGAAAGTTTTTTCTAACTTTCTAGATCTTGAAAAATTGAAAAAAGACTAAAGAAACAAATTTTGTTAAATAGAAATTTTAAACATTTTTGTTGTTTCTTCTTGTTTACGTTTGAATTAGTAAGATTTTTGACTAGAATTATGTGAATGTTTAGTCAGTCAAAAAAGAATTAGTTAAAAATTGTTGAAATAGAATTGAATAGAGTAAAGTAAATTAAAGTAAAGTAAAGTAGAGTGGCCTATGTAGTCGGCACAGACAGATGACTTTGGGGCGGTCAGTGGGCCGTGAGACCTATGGTGTCTGCTGGTGGCAACACGCGCGGACCAGACCAGAGCGAGCTTGGTTTTGCTGTTGCAGGGGCGTCGCCCAAGAAGGTGTTCACATGCCAGCTGTGCGGTAAGGTGCTGTGCTCAAAGGCGTCGTTGAAGCGGCACATCGCCGACAAGCACGCCGAGCGCCAGGAAGAGTACCGCTGCGTGATCTGCGAGCGCGTTTACTGCTCGAGGAACTCGCTGATGACGCACATCTATACGTACCACAAGTCGCGGCCGGGGGACATCGACATAAAGTTCTTTTAGCCGCCGCTGTGCCGCCGTCCGACCGCCGCCTCCGCCTCCTCCAGCGCCGCCACCCCTCCAGGTACCCCGCTGCTTGCCGCTGTGTCTGTGTGTAGTGAGTTGTTGCCGCTTGCCGCCGCCTCCGCATGCCCGCGACCGCGCCCGCCCCGCCGCCACCCTGTACCACCCTGATGGCTGTTGCAGGCACGGTGCGGATGCCGCCGCCCACTTCCGGAGGCATCAACGAGCCCCAGGAGTGCCCCTACTGCCGCCGCACCTTCTCCTGCTACTACTCGCTCAAGCGCCACTTCCAGGACAAGCACGAGCAGTCCGACACGCTCTACGTCTGCGAGTTCTGCCACCGCAGATACCGTACCAAAAACTCGCTCACGACGCACAAGAGCCTCCAGCATAGGGGCTCCAGCGGCATGCTCAAACGTCTGCTCAAAACCACGGCCATCAAGAGCGTGCTTGGCACGCCGCCTCCGCCGCGCCTCCAGTGAGCCCACACCCAAATACACGCCGAACGACTACCGCTGGCCTAACTCGAACCACAAGTACAAATCACCCAGAAGTATGTATCTATTTAAAAAAACACATCAAAAAGTAATTACAGAGCCACTATTATAGTTTTTTATACAAAAAAATATTACAAAACGAAAAAATATCTATAACATACCTCAAATCCTCTCTTCCCTCAACATATCTACGCCATATCACAGCGGCGTCACAGCCAACAAAGCGTGCGTCAATTTTGTCTCACATACATGGTTCTGTGTGTGTGTACGTCTGTGTGTGTATCGTGATCTGCCCAAAAAAAATAATTATGCGAGACATTCCCAGTGTTACTGTGATTCAGTTACATTCTCTTTCCCCAAAAACATAATCACATCGGTTTCAAGTTGCAACCAAAAACGAATTTATTGCCAAAACAAACCAAAAATCACCAACTTATTGTTAAATTTGCTCAGATCAAAAAATGACAAAATAATAACTTTGTTAGTTTAAATTTAGGACACTCAGGAACTCAAAATATACGTTGGCAGTAACTAAACGTAGTGAAAATTTGATTTAAAAAATTCAAAGTTGTGGTCACTATAACAGTCAAAACCTGTGTTTACATTCGACAACTTTAAAACTTCCAATCTTTTACATCTTTATTATAAACATTTTGATATAAATTTATTTTATTATATCATTTCTCTCTTTTTTGTGCAAAAAATAGAAAATAAATTGTGAAAAAATTTACTATAATCCCGTGAAACTTACTCGCTTCTCTAATGTTTTCTGCTGAAAGACAATAATAATTTGTCGATTTACAACAATGAATTGTATTAAAACACAAAGATGGAGTCACGAGAAAATAATTTGCGTTTACATGATAGTTCAGTGCCAAAAAGTTAAATACATCTCTCAATCGAACATTTTTCTTAGTGTCAAAACAACAATTTGACAACCAATATTATTTTCTTTCAACTGTACTTTACTTGGTTATGATAATTTTCGGAAAAATAGTTGGCTTTGGCGGTTTGGTGACACATTTTGTCATTATTTGCAACAAAAAAAGTCAAAAAATGTCTAGAAATATCTAATTTCTTTGACAAACGTGCTAATTTGTGAAAATAAAAGGATTTTTAACAGTTTATTTCAAAGATATAAGAATTTTTAGCTTTATTAGTAATTTGGACAATTAGTAGTTGAAGTCGGTGGCCATGGTTCATTTTTTGACACTTGTCAAAAATTTGTCAAAAAACCTAGGTGGCCGCGATATTTTAGTAGGTTTTCCACTAATATATTGACAGTTGTTATACTATTTAAAAAGAAATTAAATAAATTGTCAGATTTCAGTTTTTTAATTTAAGCTATACGTTTTTCGTACCCAATGTTTACACCGAGAATTTCTTACAAAAAAAACAACGTAGTTAGCCATGATGTAATCATGGATGATGACAACTATGTTTTAAAAAATTAAGAATTATTCTTTAACGTTAAATATTAGCTTGTAAATTAGGAAAAAAAGTTGTGTTTTGTCAAATGTGCAGTCTAAGATGTCAAAATGGTCGATTTCAAACTAGCAACTGTAAAAAAATAATACATTAGAAACAACATGACACTATTGTTTTGACAATTGACAACAGTTTGACGACTATTTGTCAAACATTTGTAGGAAAACCGTGGTTAACTTGACAGTTTGACGTATTTTGTAAGCTAAAGAAGTTAAAATAATAAATAAAAGTGAACAAATGAAAGACAAATGCGCATTTTTTTGACAGTTGACTACAAGAAACTTAAGAAATGTTCATACTAATAAAAAAAAATCTGATTTTTTTGATTTTTTTTTATACTTAATACGTCTTCCGAAAAATGTATTTTATTAATTAAAAATCTTGATAGTTTAGTTAGGAAGTAAATCTTTGTTTTTTACATTTTTGTACTTTTTTTTATTTAATAAATTTAAAAAAATTTCCCGCCAAAAAATGGCAATCTGTAGTTAACTAACGTATTTAGGGCAATTTTTTACAGTGCTGTTACGTCTTAAAGTCTACGTTTTAAGTATGTTTGAGAAAAAGGAAAATTAGAATAAAATTATTCAAATTTTACAAGAATTCAATACTTTTACCTTGGAATAAATAGTTTGCAAGAGTTTTTATTTTATTATTAAATTGTTTATACATTTATTGTATACAGGATGATTTTTTTCCCGCCCGAAACTTAAAAAATAGGCAACACATTATACTTTGAAAAATTTATTTTCAAAATTAATGCCTTCAGAGTTGTGAATTAATGTGAATATTGTTGATAATACCTTTAACAGTGCTTCCAGAGTCAATTTATTAGGATCATTTGCTGCCACATTATTTAATTAATTAACTAACTTTTCGTTTGTACAGTGGCGAGCAAAACTTTTCGGGCAGACTTCAAATTTGAGTGATCTAAAATGTGAATTGAGCTTTACGTGTTAGACGTATTAATAACCTCAATTTAATAACCATTCAGTACTGTCGCATGCCATTTTGACAAATTATCATGACATTTATGACAATAAAGGTCAAACTACATTGCTTTTTTTTTAATGACATATGAATTGCTGCCCGAAAAGTTTTGCTCGCCACTGTATAACGTGTCGCCTACTTTTAGAGTTTCGGGCGGGAACAGATAAAAAAATCACCCTGTATGTATCATACACGACAATAAATTTGGGACATTAAATTTTGACATTGATATAATTGTGTAAAGCAACTTTTAATTATTGCTTTTATTGAACAATGACAATGGCGGTAACTTATGTCAAAACTGTCAAGAAAGGCTGTCTTACATATTTTTTTCAGTGTCAAAATTTGTGTTCTAAAAAAACTTTGACACATTTTTTAGACTCTTTTTCACTATTACAATACAATTTTATTAACAAATAAACAAATGCGCATCAAAATTCTCAGCCTACTACGTCTTCCCAAAATTGTATTATTAATAAAAAATAAAAAAACTCACCGGAAAAATCTAAATCAATGACTTTTTGTTAAAAATCTGTTAACTTATTAATTTTTAAATTATAATAAATTTATTAATAAAATGCTAGACATTGTCAAATTTAGTTTTTACCTTTTACGCAAATTTCCAATGGACGCAGTGAGTTCAACGATCTCAGCAGAATTATCAACCACAAAATTATATAAAATCGCTAAATTACGTCCAAATTTTATTTTTACCAAAAATTGGACACTCAAAACACATAATTTGCCACAAATTGGACTTATTTTGAATTTTTTGTTCTAATAAGGGACGAAATTCGCGGCGGCCGGACATGCTGCCAACTGTATTCTGCTAATTTTCTAATAACGAATAGAACTACACTAAAAGTAATTAATAGATTAACTTATTGATGTTGATTAGTTAAAACTCTCTTTTTCTCACATTTTGTATCGAATTTGTCGTTATTTTATTCAAATACATGTATAGTTTGTGTCAAACCCATAAAACCTTCAAGGTCAGTTTTTTCACAATCTACGATTTTTTTTATTGGTTTGTGTTCATATTTCTCTCAAGATAAAGCCTTGAGATTAAATTTTGATAAAACACGTTGAGTTTGCTTAAAATTTAAACAGTTTAATTAAAATTTTTATTATTAGTTTAAAATGTATGCGATCATCCTCATATTGGTTAACTACACAACTATTTTTTTTTTGACGATAATTCTAACAGATGCCTACAATAGTAGAAACCAAGATCTAGCTGGTAACTTCCCTACGACGTCACAAATGCGACCAAAGTTGTAAAGCAAAGAAGATGAAAAATTTCTGTTAGAGAAGTTTTAAAACAACTGAAAAATTGATAATTAATATTTAACGTAATTAATAGTTATAGCTTTATTTTAAAACGCTGCGTAAACAGCCGAAGATACAAAAAATGTTAGAGAAAATAATTACAGTTGTAGAGAATTAAATTTTGTATAGTATGGTCTGCAAGTGGTTATTTTTATGTCTAATAGTTTAGGTTTTAGAGACACTGAACCATGAGGAAAAGTTGAACAATTCTTCTCATATTTTATAATAATTATAAAACGTTTATTTGCAATATTTTTTTAATATTTATTTAGAATTATTTATTCACATTTTTTTTTTTGGTATTGCAATATTGGTAATAGAAAGTAACAAACTAATTACAATTAATTCTAATTATAAACATTACATTATTTAAATACTAGCTTTACATGAAATATGAGAAGGTTCGTTCTCTATCTAGGGCCTAAACTTTTAGAGATAAAAATATTGTCTCTAGAACCCTATTAAACAAAATTTAACTTTCATTAATTTTTTTCTATTTCATTTTCTGTATCTTTGGCTGTTTGCGTAAAGATTTAAATAAAAGTCAACTCGACAAAAATTTTAATTTTTTTTTAAATATGTTTCAGGAATTGTATTTAGTCCAAAATGTTAAAAATTAATCTTTTAAACAATCGTCTTTTTAATACGTTTTAAAAATATATTAATTGAAAAATTTTACTTTCTATATTGTACTGTTTTGACCACGTTTGTGACGTCACAATTTCTAATCCAGGCTTCTATATAACTTATATAAGTTAATTTTTATAACATAATTTATACAAAAAAATACAATTTTTTTACAAATGTCTGTTTTAAAAGATTATACGAATAGAAAGTAAGATTTTGCTCAAAAACTCGTGTTAGTCGTGAAAATTAAACTCTCTATGTTAAAAATTAAAAATTGTGTGTTTTTGATAGTGATGTATAGTCGGTTAAAACGTACATTTTTGACAACTTTGCCTAGTATAGTCATTGTCAACGTATATTTGTCTTGTCGCAACCAGATGTTTGTTTCGTTGGTGTTTGGTTTGGGGTGGTGTGGTTGCCGCATTTTCGCCGCCATATCTGTTATAAAGCGTGCGAATAGCTCATATGTGATTTATGACGAAAGTGAATGATGTAGTGGAAAAATTTTAAAAAAGAAACAATTCGTGTTGACCTGTATGTATTTATGTTACGATAATTTAAAACTTGTGCTATAGTTAGTTGGTTGAGACTAGGTACAGGTTAGCTGTGAGTTACTTCACAAATTTACATATCTTTCCAGGGTTCAATTGTTGTAAATAATGTGCCAATTTATGCATTTGTTTTAATTTAATTTAAGTGAGATTGGTTGTATGCACCGCCATTGGAAGTTCACTTGTTTCCGACTGGGGTTTTTGTTAAAAAATGAGTGAATTTTTAATGAGGTTTTATTAAGTTTTTTTTTGATCTGATTAAGGCACGGTTAGGCGTTTCGGCAACCGTTTGCGTACATTTGACTGTATATTTAGTGCTGTGACTAAAAAAAAGTAAATTGTCTGATTAGGTTAAAATTTATTTATTTTCGTTTGTGATACGGTCGAACCAAAGACGTTTTAAAATTAATTTTTCGAAAAAAGAATATTTTTTTAAACGTGCCATTGAAATTAGACATCAAAATGTCAGTTAATTTCCGGTTATTCAATTTTTCTAGATTTAGTGTAGAGTAAGTTGACGATATCAATGGTTTGTTGAAAACAAAACATTAAAAAAAAATTATTGCATATCTATTCATGCCAACAATTATTGTAATTGTGCGAAATTTAAATATATATTGATGAAGATATAAAATTAAAGCAGTATTAAAATTTGTACCTAAAGGTAGCAGTTTAGATATTTTATAAAAAAAATTATATACATTTTAAAGTTTATCTTTCTAAAAATTGATATTTGGTCTGTACAAGAATTATCGTAGATTTTGTTACTGAATGACAATTTGGCGTGAAGTAGACTAGTGTATGTGGTGTTAAATTGTACAATTTAGAAAAAGAAAAATACAAAAAAAATCAGTTAAAGTCAATCGTTTTAAATTTTTTTCTGTTTGTAACTCTCAACGATTGGCTTTACGAAATAACGGTTAGAATTAATCTGCACTGCCCCAGGATGTCGGTCATTATTTGGTTCCGTTCCCTCATAAAATGCAACAAGATGCCTTGACACAGTACAACAAGAAAAAACTACAAGCGATGATAAAATTACTGTAATACCTCAATACTCAGACAAAATCCACAGATGTACTTATATTGTATCGTACTAGGATAAGATAACATGAATCGTTAGCTTTTAGATCATGCTTTCTTGTTTACCCCCCCAATACTACATTCTATCCATTCTCACCAGCCTCATATCACAAATATCACTTGTTTCACACAATCAGAATATATAGTTTTCTATAATCAAAATGTGAGAAATGACAGAATGTAGAACACACACTGTATATTTTTCCATTTTTTGCGTTTGGTTGGAAGGGTTATTCTGTTCTTGTAAATAATGACGATGCTTGTGGGATTTTTTTTTTAAGTTAGCTGCTACAAATCATACAAGCTTCCATCTTAAGTTAGGAACTATTATTTTTTATTTAAATTTTATCTTTAAGGATAACTTTTGTTATATAAACTTATGAATATATTATGATATGATTGTTGGTGTAATAAAATAATTAAAATTGCAAACTTTTTTCATTCCTCCTCTACACCATACTAAGTAGGTACCATGAATCTAGAGTTTTAATCGAATTGTAACATTTTATTTGACATTTATATAGTTCCTATATCTCAACTGTTCTGCCAGTTTTTTGCTCATGTAACAACACTTTTCTTCCTCTATGTACTTCTTGGTCGTCCATCTTGGTATTGCATTCAAACACTTCTTTCACTTTATTATTTTTTAGTAGTTTTTGTACATAGCAATAACATATCTCAGTTAATATTTCTGATTTTATCCATTTCTCAAATATGTTCTTCTCTTTGAAAATCTGCATTTCTATTCTACAGAGGTTTTCCCCTTTTTTGTTTTTTTAAAAAGAAGATTTTCACTTTATTCTTTCTTGAATCCTAGTGTTATTTGGAATATCTTATCCTTCTTTTTAGATAGGCTTTGCATACTGCCATACTGTTTATTCTAGAGTCAAAAGGAGAAAAACCTTCTTTTCACTATTTTTTTTTTTTTTTTTGTAAATATGCATGTAACATTTATGAGTTTATATTCTTCTACTGAAATAAACAGTTTGTATTCTAATTTTCTTCTTCTCTAATTTTAAATGTTTTTTGTTTTTTTTTAACCGTCGTGTTTTTTTATGTAAACTTCTGAGATGATTTCTTAAGTACTTCTTGGATTTGTATGTCTTTTTTCCTAATATTATATTTTTTGTTATTTCCTTTTAAGTATCGTGGTTTTGTCTAGAGTGATTTTCAAAACCCGTTTTGAATAATCTTCTTTCAAATAAAACAATGGTCATTATTGAAGTTTTTTATCTTTAGCTATAATCAGTAATCACTACATCGCTGACTTATTAAATATTTTAGTTTTATAGTTTTTCTTCTTTTTTTTT
The DNA here is from genome assembly GCA_029207805.1 of Tribolium confusum. Classification (NCBI taxonomy): domain Eukaryota; kingdom Metazoa; phylum Arthropoda; class Insecta; order Coleoptera; family Tenebrionidae; genus Tribolium; species Tribolium confusum. The sequence continues at coordinate 6,237,179 of JALGAY010000007.1, read as the reverse complement.
TTTGTTTCTTCAACTGCTTCATACATAAGAGAGCATAATACTCCTAGTAGCGGCAGAACAAAGTCCTCCCTGATTTTTTTTATAAAGTATCCCTTCGTGTTATCGTTTTTAAAGTTCTTCTCTCTTCTAAATGTTTTCGAAATGTCTATTCTTCTAACTTTACTAAAGGTTTTCTCAAGATCTACAAAACACAAACATCCGTTCCTTTCTTCCTTTATTTTTTATGCTTTTTTTGCTTCCCCCTCTTCCTAGTTCAGGCTCTCCAATTTTCTGACGTTTATTTTAATCCCTCTAAAGTTTTTATATTTCTGCTTGTTTCTTTCTTAAGAATAGGTGTGAAAGATCAATTTGCCATCTTCTAGGCCGTTTCTTGAACGATTTTTTCCTCTACTTAAGTTTGTATTTTTTGAATCATTACTTGAATCGATCTCTTCACCTTCTACTAACTCCTGAAGGATTGTCGTCATCCCCTACGATCTTTTCTTCTTCGTCAGTTGACTACATTTAATGGCTTATATCTGAATTCAAATTTTGTTTTCTATTTCTTCTTTGTTCCTTCTAGTCTTTTCTTTATTATTTTTGGAGTGTTCAATGTAATTTTTCTACAGCTCCACATTTCTGTTTTTTTATTTTTTATCATACCTGAATTTAAATTAATTTTGTTTACTCTTTCTTCTTCGTTTATTTTAGAGTGTTCTCCCACTACTTTTGGAGGAGTAATTCTTCAACGCGATTCTTTTACAACTCTTACATTTCTGCTGTCTCCTTTCATTTTCTGAGGCGTTAAAGTTGTAGTTATCTTCTTCTTTCTGATGTTTCTTTTTCTCGTTCTCTAGTCAGGTAAAAAATTTCTATTTTTTTGCATATCTGTCTTACCATACACATTGGTTTTGTTGATACCTCTTTTGTTCTGAATCCAAATCTTTCTTCTATTTCTCTCTTCTATCTGTATTTTGGCAAGAGCGCTTTGTAAGATAATTTTTCTATAGTTCTTACATTTCCTGCTTTCTTCTTGGAAGCTTCTTTTAGGGTTAAAGCTACATTTTTTTATTTTTGCTGTGGATATGGATACCTTCTCTTTCGATGTTTCTCTTTTTAGTTCACTAGTCAGATTTTTTTTAAATTTATTTATTGCTTCTTTTTATTAGAATTCATTCTGAACTCAACAGTGTTTTCTTCTTCCTCTGGGGCTAATTTTTGTCGTGATTATCTTCTTTCTTTCACATTTCTGTTTCTTTTTCTATGTTTTTGTGATTCTGTTTTCTTGTAATTTCTTCTAGTGTTCTGAAGGATATTTCCTGTTGTGGAAATCTTCTTTTCTTCGGATGTTCTTTTTCTTATTCTCTTCTGTATCATTACCAGCATCGATCTTTTCACCATCTGGTACTTCCTTAAAGGATTGTTGCTATCTCCTCGATTTTTTCTTCTTCAATTATTTTTAACACTTTCTTCCGCTTCATTAAAATTTTTCTACAAAATTATTCTCAAATACTTCTCATGTTTTCCCTTTTTCTTCTCCGACCATTGTTTTAAATTAATTTTGTTAATTTTTGAATCAAATATTCTTTTCTTTTCGTTCATTTCATCAGAAACCATCTCATCTAGGTCTAGGAACTTATAGAAATGACAGTGTTTGACAGAAAACTGCATTGTTTTAAAAGAAATTGCATAGATGTCGCCACCGTCATTGTGATAGTTTCCTGTAATTAAAAATAAAATTATAAATATAAATTTATCAGTGGGATATGTTACGATATAAACCATTTTTTAGGTTTTTTTAAAATAATTTATTTTGCTAGAAACACATTTAATCAGTGTTATTTTTGTAAGCGCTGTTGTCGCTTATGAGTTTTACAGTTTCCTGTAACTGCCCATCTGACAATAAATATGGCAGCTTGTCAGTGACAGTTTACAACTGCGACAAAAAATCTTTTTTTGTGAAAAAACCTCGATAACTCATTAAAATTCAGTGTTTTTGTGATGAATTTTTTCTTTTTCATCATGTAGTCAATGCGGAGATTATTACACAACCCTTTTTTTTGTAAGTGATAATTGTTAGTATTTTTGGGCCAGAAAAATGGAAAGTATTGGTGATTACGAGTACAATACCAAAGATATAATAGGTCATGGAGCCTTTGCTGTTGTTTTTAAAGGTCGGGAGAAGAAGGTCAGTGATTTAATTCATAATTAGGTTAAATCTGAATCGTGTAATTAATTTTAGAATCCGTCGAATACTGTTGCTATAAAATGTATAACAAAGAAGAATATCGCGAAACAGAGTTTATTAGGGAAAGAGATAAAGATCTTGCAGGTTTGTATTGAGATTTAAGGGGTAAGAGACTCATGAGGGGTTGCAGGAACTAACTGAGTTGCACCATGAGAATGTTGTGGCGCTCTTTGACTGCAAGGAGTCTCCAAATAATGTCTATTTAGTAATGGAGGTAAGTCTATAAATATTTTATTCAAACACACTTAAGAAAACATAAATTACAGTATAAAAATATTTTTTTTTACATAACACTATTCTCACTGTCTGATTTCTCAACTTTTTTCATATCCACCATCTCCACTTCTTTCTGATTATTCATCAAAGGCTTCTTCTCAGGCTCTTCAGGTTTTGTTAAATTTTGCAAACTTCTCTTAATAGATGGCGCCCTTTCAACACGTTCTAAATCAGCAGAACGTTGTTTCCGTTTTTTGATAAAATTATATCCAAAAGCTAAGGCACCAACAACCAAAACTGCCACAAAGAGACCAACTAGAATTGTCGTATCTTTTGAGCCAGCTTTTTGCGATTCTTTGCTACTTTCACCGGCTTTTACCGATTCGTCACCTAAAATTAATGGTTTTATCTACTGATAAGATAAGAGTGAGCTCACCTTCCGCTTTTTCGAACTTTGTTTCTTGTTTATTGGGCCCTAAAATTGTTTTGCCTGCTATTTTTTCTACTTGTTTTTTGGGATCTGCTTCCCATTTATCGTTTTGTTTTTCTTGAGGTTCTTCTTCTTTTGGTGCTTCAGGCGATGGTTGTGGTGCTTCAGGCGATGTTTCAGGAATTTTTTCAGTCGTAGTTTCGGGTTTTTCAGGTTCTTCTGGTTTTTTAGGGACTACTTCAGGTTTTTCAGGTTCAGAACCTTCTGTTGTAGTAATTACATCTTTTTCTTCTGATTTTTCAGTCGTTTCCGGCTTTTTTTCTGTTTCTTCAGGTGCTTTTTCCTGGTTTTCTTCTGTATTTTCAGGTGCTTTTTCCTGTTTTTCTTCTGTATTTTCAGGTGTGTTAGTAGTAGTCTCATTTTCTGTTTGCTTTATTTCTGGTTCTGGATCTCCAGACCCTTCAAATTCATCAACGTCTCTTTTAACAATTCTTTCAGTCTTATCTTCATTATTTTGAAAATCATTACAATCAATCATTACATCTTCCTGCTTTATATAAACAAATCTTTTGACATTTTTGCAAATTTCTTCCAAAGTTGAATCTGATACGTTGTCAATGATAAGAACTGAAGTGTCATCACTTTCCCAATTCTCGGAATTTTCATTTTCATCCTCAACTGTTTCCTGTTTGGAAAAATAAAAATCGTTATCTGGCTGTATACAGCTTATAATTCAAATATTTAATCAGAACGGTTAAAATTTGTTTAGTTAGAAACTTACGTAGTTTGATAAAGAATTCAGATCTGTGTCTTCATGGATTAGAGAATTACTAAAATAAAAAAAAATTAATTAAGATCAGTTTTCTGATATTGATAAAGTGATGAGAAATCATCTTATCACAAGGGCATTTATTTTTAACTCTTACGAAACCTTTTCTCGTGTAACATTTAAAGATTTTTGTTTAAAATAACCAAAAAAGAATTGGGGACAATTTTGAATTGTTTTACATCAATTTTTTTAAAAATAATTTTGAGGCGAAATCAAATAAATCTAAGTACTTACCAATTATGGGTCACAAAAACTAATAAAATAAAATAAAAAAACTGCATTTTGTCCTTTTTTTTTCACCGTTTTAACACCATGTGATACCGCTAAACTATCATGAATGATTTGTGGAGCTAAAAAGGTGGGTTCACTGATAAGATAAGAAGCTATCACGTTATTTTATTTACCTTAAATACTTATTAGGGCGCTTTTTTGAAATTTGATACTTCGTGAATCATCAGGATTTTTCCGAATTATTTCTTTGAAAAATCTGATTGATCCTAGTTCTCAAAAGTACATTCAAGGGTTTTTTATTTAGCAGAAACTTGTTGTCCTTCTAAAATTATTTAATTATCGTATTTACAAACGGTTTTGCATTGTGTACAGTTTTTGTTTAGCTTTTAGGCATATTTATAACTGTATTGTGGATTTAGAAAAATGTTTTTATGCAAACAGAGTTTATTTAATTTTTGCTATTTTTAGAGTAAATTATCTCAAAACTTATGCAATTTTTTCTAAGTCTAGACATTTTTTATTTCATTTTTTTATTGGTTTATCAAGTAAGAAAGCTAATCAGCTAAGAGGAATCCGAATATCTCGAAGTTTTGCAGCTCCGACAATAGAGAGCGCAATGTTTTGGCGGGAAATTTAAATGATAACAGACGACTGTTTAATAAAGAAATAAAACACTTCAGTACTTCTTTTTTTGGTATTAATTGTCGAATTTTTATTGGTTAATATAGAGTAGCAAATCAAAATTCAAATTTTTGTCAATCTATTGATATTTGGCATGATTTCCTGGGAAATTTAAATACCAAAAATTGGCAGATTTTACAATTAAAAATAAATTCGTGATAAATGGCGCTATAACCCGAACACTCTGTATATTTTAGTACTGCAAAGGGGGCGACTTGGCCGATTACCTTGCAGCTAAAGGCACTCTCAGTGAAGACACAATCCGTTTGTTCCTGATTCAATTAGGTAAGTTCCCAGTTTGACTAACTTAAATCACTTGAAATTTTTAAGCTGGCGCAATGAAAGCCTTATCGGCAAAAGGTATTGTTCATCGTGACCTTAAACCGCAAAATATTCTCATAACTTACGACGTACCTAATCCTCAACCCTCTCAGATTAAATTAAAAATTGGTAAGTTTGGACTTAATCCTCGGCGATTTCTTACGTAATAAAACTTGTAGCTGATTTTGGTTTTGCTCGATTTCTGCAAGAGGGCGTAATGGCGGCTACTTTATGTGGAAGTCCTATGTATATGGCACCTGAAGTGATTTTAGCACTTCAGTATGACGCTAAAGCTGATTTATGGAGTTTGGGAACTATTGTTTTTCAATGTTTGACTGGGAAAGCTCCGTTTCAAGCTAATACTCCTCAAGCTCTTAAACAAATTTATGATACAACAATGAATCTAGTACCTAAGATTCCACATGGGACAAGTCCCGAATTGACTGATCTTTTATTAGGATTACTTAAACGTAATGCAAAGGAACGAATGAATTTTGATCAGTTTTTTAATCATAAATTTTTGAAAAGAACTGAAACACCTAAAGCAAGTAGTCCGTTACAGAATGGTAACTAAAAAAAATTTTTTTGGGGTGTTTGTAATGTTTAAATTGTAGATATGCCGTTACCAATTGGGACACCACCAAGTGTTCCTTCGAGTAGTCCAAGGCCGGTCCGAGGCAACTCATTATCACAACCTGATCCTCCAGGTAGGTCAAAATCATCTCATTTCATTGCTTTTAATTAACAAATCATCCGCATCATTTCTTGTAGAATCTCCACGATCTACAAGAACTGCTCTTAGTTCGAGCCCTGAAGATGATTATGTTATAGTGTCACGAAACATCCCGGACCAATCAACCGAAAGTGTCGAGCTCGAAAAACAGTGAGTCACAAATCCCGCAATTATTTTAAATGATTTGAGACTTTTCTAGATTTAAAATGACAACAGTGAGATCTCCTCCTGCTCCTTGTAATCCTGTTGCAAGTCCAGTCCGACCTTCATTTCTCCCAGTCACTGACCCTCTCCCTGTTCCCACAATGAAAGAAGCTTATATGCAAATGACCAGTCAGAGTGAGAAAAAAGAAAGTCCCACTAACCCAACCAATAGTAATGTTCCACGTTCTCAACCAATCAGTATGAAACGGTCTGAAAACCGACCAATCCAGAACGATATCGATATAAGTTCACTCTCGCCACCGTCGGTGAAATTCGTGATTGGAACGCCACCTGGTGGACGTCGCAGGTCAACGTCTGGCGGAAGTCTCTGTGAGACACCACCTCCTACGAATTTCTGGACACCGTCACCTGTGGCGAAAACAGCGCCGGTGAATTCACCGCTAAGGCGGTCGTCAGGTTGGTTGTTTTAGTTTTTTGAGGGGTTGGTATTGATAGTGGGGTTGTAGGGAGTTCACCGCCGCTTCAAAGTGGACCATTGGCTCGAATGCCAATTCTTAGTAGTCCGAATTTAAATAATGAGAATAATAATCCGAATAGGTCACCGAATATGCCGTATTGTACACGAGCTGTGACCTTACCGGAAATTTCTGAAATCAGAAATTATGCGGTTTTTAATGACAGTTATGAGCATCCGATTACGTTTTTGGCGCCTGAATTGCCTGAAGAGACGTTGCTTGAGGTAGGTATACCAACAATAAACACAAAAAATAAAACTGTTTTTTGTTTAATATGACCCGTGACAACTGTTATTTAATTTTTTTTTCAACTTTTTGTAATTAATTTTTTCTACAATTATTTTAGTAAAAAAGGGTTTTAAACTTTGTCAGTTGTATAATTTTGAAATTTACATTATCATGAAACGACCTTACCCACTTTTCAATATTTATTTTGTGATATGGAAAGATAAATTTAAGTCATCTGTCAATAATTATTAATATTTTTTTTCCCTCCACTTTTAGATTAATTTCAACGACTTTATATTAAAACTAATAAAGAAACGATTATTTTTTATGGATTATATTCTATAGAAATGTACAATTTTTCTTGAAATATTTTGTTGATCAATTTAGAAGAAAATAATAAAGTGAAAATGCTCTAACTAGATGGAAAAACGAAGTTTGAATATACATATGTTGTTTAAAAAAACATATTGTTGTAATTTATTGTAATTTGTAAAAAAAAGGTCGAGAATTGTTAAGAAGGTTTACCCTACTTTTTGAAACGTAATAATTTTTTTGCATTTTTTTTTAAACAGGCTTAAATGTTCAAATTACTGTGATTTTTGAATGGCTTATAAAAAATTACGGTAGACATCAGAAACTTGATGGAAGTGTTAAGTCATGGCCACTATTCAGTGGTTTGATATTTATTATTTATAAGAAAAAGCCAGTACCAAATTTTCTAAGAACTGTCGTTTATATTACAGTTATTATATTTAGTGATGACGTCAACAAACTAAATAGTGGGCGCTTCGCACCTATCAAGTATGTCTATCTGTAAATTTCTGTTTATCTATTTATCTATGAACTTTGAAAATACAAATCACAGACATATTGACTAGGGTAGAGAACTGATTTTTCGAAACCATCTATTGTTTTGTGTATTTATGGATTTTTTTTATACATTATTATGTAAAGTGGTATTTTATTTGTACATTTTTTATCATTTCCGCTTATCCAATAATGTTGTTTTGTTTTTCCTACTTTTTAATTAAAAAAAAAGTATTATTAATTTTTTAAACAAGAACTCATTACTTAGTTTTTCTTGTATTTTTGGATTTTTTATTTAAAGCGATTCAAATAACTTTTTTTCAATTATTTTGTTTCAAGAATGTAGAAATGGTAATCATCTGTCACTTTCGTTTATTTTTGGACTGTTTACCTACTTATTCATGGATTTTTGTACTTACAAAGTAGAGACCATAGATTTATTAATTAGGCTAATGAACTGACAAAATAATCGTTTTCTACATACACTGCTACAATAAATTAACGCACCACTTGAATTTTTTTGAAAATTGAAACATGTATTCGATCAATTGGTACAAAATTAAGAAAAATTTAACAAAAACATTTTTTTAAAGTAAATTAATATCTAATGTGTCCAAATATAGAAAAATAAACCGAAAACAAAATTTTATTAAAGTTACGCCGTTATAAAAGTTACAGAAAACATCTTAATATCGCGTATTTCCACCTCTACTTTGAATAACCGCTGCACATCGTCGTTCCATACTCAAAATTAACGAACTTATGTCTTCTTGATTTAAGTTATTCCAAATTTCATTTAGTTGAGGACCTTCCTTTTGAAGATGGACAGGAGGATGTGGAAGATTTTTTAAACGTTTCCCGAGAATGTCCCTAACATGCTCAATAGGATTCAGGTCAGGGCTTCGAGCTGGCCAATCCAAAACATTGATTTCTGCCTCATTCAAGTAATCTTTAACAATTCGGGCAGTGTGGGATTTTGCGTTATCTTGCATTAACAAAAAATTTGGACCAATATAAGGGGCATATGGTACGACATGCTCTTCAAGAATGTCTGTTATGTAAGGGTCCGCATTTATAGAGCCATTATTTACAACCACTAACTCCGTGCGAGCTTGTAAGGAAATACCACCCCAAACCATTACTGAGCCTCCACCAAACAATGTGGTATTTTGAACGTTACAATGTGCGTACCGCTCATTTGGTCTACGATGCACACGAACACGTCTGTCGCAATTGTAAAGGCAAAATTTTGACTCATCCGTAAAATGAACAGACTCCCAATCCTCTCTTTGCCAATTTATGTGCTCTCTAGCAAATTCTAATCGGGCTCTGCGGTGTTCTGCAGTCAACGCAGGACCACGAGCAGGAATATGGGGTGTTAAACTATCCTCCTTAAGTCTTTTTCTAACAGTTTCGGTACTGATTTGAATTCCTTCTACGTCACGGAACTCAGTTTATAGCTTCCTGGCGGTTACAAAGCGTTCCCTTAGCGCAGATATTCTTAAAAATCTATCCTGGATAGGAGTGGTTTTCCTTTTTCTTCCTTGCTCAGGTCTTCTGAGGTGACTTCCTGTCTCTCTGTACCTTTGTATCATACGCGAAACTGACGTATGAGATACACCAAACCTTTCACCAATTCTTCTGTAGCTCCATTCTTCCTCCAACAAAACTACAGCTTGGGCGCATTCTTCTCGAGTTAAATTCCTCATAATGTTTTTATTATTGTTTCAAATGATAAAAACTATCCACAGAACGGCAAATTCAAATAACAATAAAACGAAATTACAAATTAACACAATTTAAAAATGAAAATTATTTTAAAATTTCTGCTTAAAAAACTATTAAACTTAAATTTCTGACTTTAATGTCAAAACTTTTATTATAATGGGTAACTAGATTATAGCTTGATTAAACCTTCTCAACCAAAGTTGTCAAATGTACATAGTTTTAATTTTTTTACTTTATTTTCAAGTGGTGCGTTAATTTCTTGGAGCAGTGTATTTTTTTTAAATACTGGTTATAGAAATATAGAGAATTATTTGTTTTTCTATAGATTTCTTATTTAAAGAAATACAGTAGAACTCGCTTATAATGGACCTGACGGGACCGTCAACATTAGTCCATTATAACCGAGGGTCCATATTAAAAGAATTGAATTTTTTGACTGAAAATAATATTAACATACATATTATTATAAATGATTCATTTATTGATTAAAACATTAATGACGATACAACGTTCTAAATAAAATAAATTTATACATTACTCTGTATATTAAAAATAATACATACACAGTTAAATTTAAAAAGTTTTAATATGCGAAAATTAATAAAAAAATGTGTAATTCTACTTTGTTTAATTTTTTTTAAATAAATGATATTTAAAGTACTTTGAATTAAATTTAACTGATAAAAAGTTATATAGCCATTGTTAGTTAGCCAAAAAAATTGCTGCAATGTTGAAGTGATTTGATCGCATCTTGGATCGTAACTTCAGCTAACTCTTGCTGTTCTCCTTCTTCTTGATTTTTAATACTGTATTTTGACTAAATTTTTACTGAAAATTCCCACTAAAATTCGCTTATAATGGACCTCATCATTTTAGAGGTTCATTATACAGGGTGGACCAAATGTATGTACCCGGCCGTTTTTTAGCCTAAACTATGAAGAATTTCGAAAAAACAAAATATAGGCATTCAATGGCTAGAAAGATGTTACCTGAAGCGATGCTTAAAAAAATTTTATTTGTTTAAATTTTTAAGATAACTATAGTAACATTTTTGTTTTTATGTGATTTTTTTTCTTGATTTTTTTTAAAAACAAGCTTTTTAAGAGAAATGTTGCTGTACAAAATGTTTTAATTTTAACTTTATATATTTTCAATAAAAAAAATAAACATTTCCGAACTTTATCTTTGATTTTCGCCAAACCTAGAACATTTTTGGTTAATTCAAGCAATTCATGTTGAAAAGTTAATTAGGTTCTTTAAAAAAGTTTTTAAAAAATAATTTATTTAAACAATTAATAATTTAACAATAAAATTTAATGTGTTTTTCCTTAATTTTTTATTATTTTGGAGTGCACATTACGAGTATGTTGTAGTACTAGGTATAAATAAATAAAATGTAAATAGTACATATTAAAAACGTCGGGATTTTAGTTTAAATAAATTGGTAAAAGAAAGATTTTGTCATAACTGTCTTCCACGTTACGCAGACCAGTGGAAAGTGAAGTAGGCGTTCCCTTCCCTTGTTCTGTTGTCATCTGACGGGCTAATTCTAAGTCAAGGGAAGGGAAGAGAAACTACTGTCGTCAAAGCCGATAGGTACTTATACAAAACTGAAAACGTATTTTTCAACGTAATTTCTTAGAATAGAAATTCAAAGAACTGTCAAAAGTACTCATCTATTTCTTTTTGTTTATCTTTGAAAATTTGTAGTTCTCGTTTTGCATAATTATTAATTTATTTTAATTCATTAAAGGTACACATAATTTTTGTCTATTTGTGAATCTTTTTTTTCGTTTATAATTTTTTTTAGAAATTAACAAGAAGCGATGTGCGCTCTGATAGTGAAAATTGAAACTAGTGGATACGTGTTATGAAAGAAAAATAAAAAATTTTAAAATTATTTTTGATAATTAAATAGATAAAACGTCTAAATCGTACCGATTGATTACACCTGTTAAAAAACGAGCTCTTATTTTTACAATATTTATACATTTTTTATAAATATAAATTGTTGTTGAAGTTGAATACCAAAACTAACATTTTTTTTCCTCTTTCTTCTTTTTTTTACGTAAAAAAATATAATTACGTATAGAGAAAGAAAAGTAAAACAGAATTTATGATATCTGTGAATTTTTTTGTTAAAATTATTAATAGATTTTTTAAATTTAAAATAGTTAATATTAAAATAGGGTCAGAGACATAAAAATTGGCATAGAACACTATCAAAAAGCATCCATGTGTTAGAAATCAGCCATTTTGAGTCTTTGTTCGGCGTTTTTGGTTTATTCATCTTTTTCAACATTACTTATTTAACTATTGAAACTGATAGCATCAAATTTTAAGACTATTAGTTTAATTTATTTTTTATATACCTCAATTGGTTCCTTTCTTTTCTTTATATAAATAAAAAATTGTAATAATATGCATCAGGTAATGATTGCGTGCAACAATGTTTTAATCAATATGATAAAAAACTTAATCATATATTATTACGAAATAATCTATTATTATTTTAACAGCTTAAATACATTACTCCAAAGAATTAAATAAGATTATGACGTAAATTATTGATGCAAACTGTGACGTATCAAATTTTTTTTTTTTTGTAGAAAGAACACAACGAAACTTTGGCAAAAATCAACTTTGTTTTGGCCCTCAGCAACTGTATCCTTGATTTGGCCGCTGTACGTTCCACTCCTATTGGAGCTCTTCACGATTCCGTTCAACTTCAATCACAAATCCAAAACGAATTGGTTAAAAGAGCCGAACGTTTCGTCCTTTTAGTCCGCGCTTTACAATTGTTAGGTTCCGGTCTGGCTTTAGCGACTAGCCAAATGAAATCCGGTCAATTACGACCAAGTTCTAAAGTAAAAAACGGTAAGTCGCTTTTTATCCACTCTCTCTCATTTTTTTTTTAAAAAAACTTTGGTATCTTCCAGTCATGTCGAGTCTTAATAGCAAATTTCGAACGACCTTGGCTGAATGCAAACAATTGAACAGTTCAGAACTTATGGCCAAAGTTGCTGATATTACAGCTGATAAGTTACTCTATGATCATGCTGTGCAGATTGTAAGTTGGCTGTGAAATATCGTTTTGCCATTGAAATCTAAAAACAAAATATTATGTTGCAACATAATATAAATTTTGTCACAAAATAAACACAATATTATAATTACTGTGAATATAATAACTTTCAGTCTTTATTACGTATATACATAATAATATTCTTAAATATGTATATACACAATATATATAGTATTACCAAAAACAAAATAATATACATAACATTAAATGAATTCAAAATTGTTTCTTAGAATATGAAGAAAAAAAAACCTAAATTTTATTCTAAATTTTTGCTAGATCTTAGTGTTTTTTATTTTTATTTGTCTTTATATTTTACCTAAAACAAAAGAAAGTTTTAACATTGTTTTTCTTATATTAAAATTTGAGTATAACTTATCTTTAACATATTAAACATAAAAATTTCAAAAATAATATTATTATGTACATTTTGTTGTGTTTATTATGTATAATGGTAATAAATTTATTATGCGGAGTATTGTAAAACTCAGCCGTTTAGATTGCAACTAACATAATATTTTTCTGATTTTTTTTTAAATTATTAATTATTATTATTAATTTATAATTTTTGTAGAAAACATCAATTTATTTTAAACATAAAATTTTTGTGATGTTATACATCACAATTATTATGTTTTTTATGTTGCGACATAATTAAAATTTTGTGATTAAATGGCAAAACGAGAGTGATAGCTGTTTGTAGAATTTCTCAGGTCACGTGATTGTATTTTAGTGTCAAGCAGCCGCCTTGGATGAGTTGTTTGATAATCCCCAGCAGTGTTTTGAGAGGTATCAGACCGCTCAGATTTTATTGCACAGTTTATCTCAGCAAGTACCACAACAAGACAGAGCGTTATTAATAAAATGTGAGTGAAAAATTTGTTTTTTTCGGTAAAATTTGATAATTTTTTTCTTTAGATAAAGAAGCTGTAGAAAAACGCTTGTATGTGCTTCAGCAGCGAGGTTACGTGTATTCGACGGATCTCAGTCAAATAAATTGATGAGATTTAATATTCTAGTGATGTAATTTTAGACATTTAAGCAAATATTGTGATTAATCGTATAATTTTCGCTTTTATCTAGCCGTCTGTCATTGTAATGACAGTTTAGTTGATAGGTTAAGGTGCAATCTTTGATCGTGTATTTTTTTCTTCTATTACCGTCTGAATTTTTTTTGTGTTTAATTGTATACATAATGTAATAAAAGTAATTTATTTGTGAGCAATGTAATAAATGGCCCCTCCCTGAACTATCCTATTTTTATGGCTTATATCTTTACAATGTGACAGAACATTAGACATATTAAAAGAATGAAAAGCACGCGAGAGGTCCATTTCAAGCTTAATGCATGCATGGCATGCAGTTTTTTGCTTTTGAGCGCATTTCCATGATTCGACACGTTTTTTTCTTGTGTATGTCAACAGAGAAAGTGTCTTTGCGTGATAGGGATGTTGGATGTTTATGTTTGAGTAAACAGAGAGGTATTAAATCGATTTTTGATGCGTACAACAAACTGGGGGAAATCGATAAAGTAAAGAAAAGAGTTTTATTTGATAAGCGATGTGTTTGGTTTTATGCGTGTAGCGAGAGGATAAATTGCTACCCCTAATAACGGCTGGATATGTAAACAAAGAGGTTTGATTGATTCGGACGTATGTGAAATTATAAATGCGGAATTTTCTGTAGAAACGGCGATAAACAAAGGATTCGATCTGCAGTTACAATTACAAAGATTCAATCTTTAATTGGATAAAGTCAAGGTCGTTTTATGCAACGAGTTTCAGGTCGAGATTTGCTAATTCAAGGTAAGTGTCGTTTAAATAAAAAAAATTGATCTATCGCTTTTCGTCTATCTATAGATTCGTTCAGATAAAAAGAATATTTGTTTGTCTACAGATTGCAAAACTACTTCTCTCTTTCGTATCTATTTTTATTCTATGGCTAGAAAAATAAAATATCTGCCGTTTCATTTTACAGAAATGACAAAAAGTATAAATCTGTCATTTACTTGGTCATTTATGAATTATGATAGCAAAAGAACATTGTCAACAATTTTTTTTTTCCCAAATTCAAAACAGGTATTAATTGGGCGCCTCGTTCAAAATGCGGGTGTGTTGCACTACCCCTTCTTTTACATTCTGCTGTTCGACAGCCTGCAACCCCAACGCAGCTTCTAGGTCCGCCTCCTAACTCGAGAAGGGGCAAGCACGAGGCTCCCTCTATCGAGGCATTGGAAGTAGACCTCATGGTACCAGTCACCCTGAGATATATAAGTCTAGATAATATGCCCATTGCTTTTTTTTTGTCTGATTCTGTGATACCAGTGTAAAGCCAGAATAGAACTCTCGGCCGCACATTCTCTACTTCTATTCCGCTTACTATCAATTACGATTCGTAGATACTTAACAAAGCTGGACGTTTTAAGTCAGGTACCTTGAAGTTTGAGTAACTGTAAGTCGCTCAGTTCCATTTTCGTTATGAACAGTACTTATAGTATGTTTTACTCGCATTTACCGATAGAGAGGGTTCTGTGCCCCATTTTTCTATTATATGAAGTGTGGTCTGCATCAAACTTGTAACGAACCGTTTCTATTACATTTACCAACAAGATAAGACTGATATTCCCACTACCGAGAAACCACCACCAACGCCTCCCTACTCTTCTCCTCTTGTTTCCCTCGCCTAGTCGAGGGTACATATTGTACTTTGCCACCGCCAGAACTTCACTTATGGGTGCATTAACTTCGTAAGTCACTTCTCCCAGACCCCGTCACTCACTGGTGCATCAACCCAGTGGCTTTCTACTTCTTGAAACTTCTACCCACGGTGCATCACCTCGTGGGTATCCTACTACTTTTCATAAGACTCTAGCCCCTGATCCGTAACAGCGCCTAAGTCCAAAAAGAGAAACTCTTCACGCAACAGTTGTACCACATTTTTAAAATGATTTTAAATGTCAAGTTTTACATTAAAAGAAAAAACCAATACATTTAGGGTGTACTACACAAAAAGGTGGTTTGCAGCGTTAACCCGAGCATTGACATAAAGTCGAGGATGTTTTTGTTGGGTGAGAGATCAATGCTCCCTACTGTCAAAAGATTGTTTGTTTTTATACGCATGATTTGCGCGCTGTTACGGGTCAGGGGCTAGAGTTTTTTACTCCTCTTGCGGTGCATTAACCCGCGAGACACTTAGGTCAAAGAGTAGGGATTTATATGTAAATGTATGTAATGTATGTATGTAATGTAAATCCCTACTCTTTGCTTAGGTACTGAAACATGGAGGACGAGCTGTCGAAGACGACGAGGCCGGAGTGTCGACTTCAACAGTGTTACCGTTTTATTGAAACATGATTTAGTTTGTTATTAAGAAATATAGGACTTCCTGTAAAAAAGACACCGCTACAAACCGCAGAAAACATTTTTATATTTTCCATTAAGAAGAATCGACAAGTTATCGTGTAAAAACCGGCATCATAGAGGCGACACAGGAGACTATCTACAATACATTCCTTAGTAGCGGTGATTTGACTCCTCCCTGTGGACAGCATCTGCCCTTGATACTTCTGATGGTACACTCACTTAAATTGCTCTCCATTGTGCCATGTGTTCGACCCATTCCGTAAATTAATCTTTCTATAGTTTATTTATATTTGGAAGAATTTTATGATTTTGACTTTCAAACTAGTTTATGAGGTATTTAATAAGGGTGGTTGTGAAAATAAGTGAACCCTATTGTTACCGAAGCGACCAACTGGTCCATCGATGAAACCTCGAAACAAATGAACAAAGCCACGCGCCAGATCTTCACAATCTATTTAATTTTTAGGGGTTGGGGTTTCTTTATCGGTAAGAGACCGAAAAGTTAATTCCTCTATTTCACCATAAAATTGTTCCAAATATAGACCCAAAAGGGACGTAGACTGATTGCTCAGGTAAAAGGGTCAAGAAATTATTTGTTTAATTAGGCAATAAACTGTATGACTCAATGCCGTGACTGGCAGTTTCAGGGCAAGGCATTAAATTTGACTTATAGCCGTATTGAATGTATATAATATTTTTTGTCAGTTTCTACCAGTTTACCTTTTTTTTTTTAGAAAATTTTGCTGTTTGAGATTTAACTTCAACATTGAAAAATCCTGAAGGGCTTTAAAGTGTTCTATTTACTGCCTAATCCATAAAAATGCCGACATATTGCCTAGTCAACAAGTAGAATAGTTTAGTACGCTTAAATTGTCACTAAAATGTGGTGTTTACTGTTGATAGACAAAAAAAAGTTATTAATAAAATACCAAATTTTGTGTATTGATATTTCTTATCTCCTTAATGGCCTCAAGAATCTCAATTAGCCTTATGTCGTTCTGTAGATAGTAATTATCTGTGATACTTAAACAAACTTTTTTAAAGCTATTGTATTGCTTTAATTGGTTTAATATTTTACACGATTTAGGAAGGTTTTTTCCGATCGGTCTTGCAGTAAACGAATCAGTAAATACTCTTTTTAACGACTGGGAATCTAAACAATTTGAACAGCCTGTATATATACTGTTTGTTTAAGCTAACTGACTCAAATGTCCATCGGAGTATCTTTGATAAGTGGTTTTAATTATGTCAAAATTATGTAAACATTTTCTTGGAGGGAATATAATTAATATCTTCCCTTCCGCAAACTTGTTATTGTAGTGTTAATAATAACGTTGATTTAATTTGAAACATGACTGGAGTTTGAGTAAACTGATATTGTGAATTATATAGTACAATCTCAGTGTTGTGGATTAATTGAAAGGGCTTCAATATTGATTGGTCGGCTTAAACAAATTTGTAAATTTTTTTTAGCTTAAGGTCAAATCTAATTCCAGGTTTAGAACAAGTGATATTTTATAAAGTTGTTATGTAAAGTCGGGTCAGAGTTCAGGTTGATTTTATCATTTCTTGGCTATTTTTTTCGTTTAAATTACATAATCACTACATCCTAGTTGGCGTGCTAGCTTTCATACTAAAATAACTCATCTTAAAGAAGCACGAAATGGAAATTAAATTTATTAAAAAAGTGCTATTAAAATATGCAAACTTTATAAATAAAAAATCGCTAACATTTTCGTGTCAGTTGTTGTCAATTAGATAAATGAACATCGAGTTTCATTATTTTTTAATTACGTTTTTAGTATTTAACGCTTGTAACTTTCATGTCAGATTAAAAAATGAAAACACTGAAAGGGAATCCCCCAGAGGTGATGTCAAACAAGACACCAGAGGGAGCTTTATCGTTAATATTAAATGAAATTTACGAAATCGCAAAGGGATTGCTATTTGATGTAGGTAAATCAGAGTAATTTGGCATTTTTGAATTTGATTTAGAAATGACGCTTTACAAGGTAAAAAATAAACTATAATTTGGATTTTTTTATCAGAGAAAAACCAGTAATAAATTTGCAGTGACGTGGCACTGACATTTTGACTAATTGCAAATATAGATTTCTATGATAAGATTAGCATTTTAATGTCGTTGAAAAATAGTATTTAATAAATAATATGCGCCAAGGGCAACAAATGTGATTTCAGCATGATGGTGCTCCAGCTTATTTTTTTTCACGTAGATGGGTAGGAAAGGAGACATGTTTTATGGCCTGCAAGATTGCCTGATTTAAACCCTCTAGATTTCTTTCTTTGGGGGCACTTAAAACATATGGTAATCCTGTTGGTAATAGCAGATAGTAGTAATAGCCTATGGTACTCTTCTGAATAGTTTTGAAGAGTTGCAGTAAAGAATTAATCAAAATTCCAACAAATTTGAACCAAAGCGGGGGTTTTAGAAAGAGTTCGGATATTCTTCAGAAAAATACTCTTATGTCATTTCTATTTATTTTGATCAACTTAAACAAATTCTCTTAAGCATTATTCTAATTGAAAAAAAGGACAAATTATATATTTTTGAAAATAGATAAAAATGGCGATTTTTTAGGGTGATAACTAACTATGATTTCCATTTAAAAAAAAGTAACTTTGGTTCATATCTCAAAAACTAAAAGGTATAAAAAAGAATTGACTACACCGTACCATTCTACATTCTACATAAAAATCTGTGATACCACCAATTTTAGTTTTTCAAATTGATTAAAAAATATAAAAAATTACGGAATTTTAAGAAAGCGCTAAAAAATCAAGAACGTCCTGTATCTCATAAATAAAAGGTGGTACGACAAAACTGATTACACCATTAAATTCGTTTCTTTGTGTGATGATCGGACATATGAGAAACCTCCAAAAACTATCGAAAATGAACTACCCTGTACTTTAGAATTAAATTGCGAAGTTGGTGGTTCTTCGATAACAATTACGACAACATTTATATCTTTATGTCTTTTTATTTCGTCTTTTTTAAAATTGTTGTAGAATTTTCTTTTTCTGAATCTACTTTGTTCTTCTTTTTCTGCTACTCTTTTCAATTTTTTTACTACTCGTCTTTTTCTGTGGCTTTTCTTAATTGTTTTTCATTTTCTAATAGTTACTATTGAGGCACAATTGTTCTTATTTTTGTAATAAGTCGTCCAACTTTTTCTTTTATTTTTACACGATATTTCAAATGCCGTTTTTAAGTTCTTTTTTAATTTTCTTTTGTTTCTGTAAAATTTTTCTTTGCTTTTTTTTCTGTTAGCTGCAGTTTTTGTTTTTTTTTCTGTTCAAGCCACTTTCTATCAAATTGTAGAATTGGTTTTAGTTCTTCTGGAGTATTTGAAATAATGTTTTGCAATTTTTTTAAACTTTATTTTTGTTTTTCTTGGGTTTTTTTTGTTCTTCTTTTTTTTACTAGTTGAGAACAAAAACTTCAGTCCCTAGAGGATTTAAAAATAAAAATTGAAAGACAACCAACGAGAAAACATACAAAAGGAAGAAATATAATAACATATACTTATGGAAAATGTAAGTAGAAAATAGAATTTACAAAAATAAAAATATATTTTTATACACTTGAAAAACAATTTGAAAATACTTGGTCGTAATTCAGATTTTGTCTGTATATAGGTGTATAAATTTTCAGCGATTATTCGAGGCGATGGAGGTGTTTTATGTTGTTGTTTATGCTAATTAAACCGTTTAAAAAAACATTTTTTTACATAGTACATAATCAATGACGTAAAATAGAGGAACAAATTTTTTACTGTTAGATAAATTCGGTATTATAAAGAAAAAGAAAGTGTTTCTAGAAAGATTCTAGAAACACTAAATTGGATTTTAAGAGTTTGAAAAAGGGTATAAAAATAGAACGTTCAGAAGAACACAAATAATTGTAAAACAATTTAAAGAATAAAAAAGATATTTTATTTTTTTTATTAATAACATTTTCATTTCTAAAACAAAACATTAAAAAAAAATTCTGTTGCGATGGTTTAATGGTTTTATTTCATAAGCATTACTAATGTTTCTATGCGTTTCGTCTAGATCGTTCATGCTATAATAATAAGAATTGTTATAATTAAATAACATCTAGGTATATGGTGTATAGTCGCATCTTATTTCTATAATGATAATTGCATATTTTAATACAAGCTAAGAAGAATTTACTTTTTCTCAAGTCTGGAATAATAAAATGTAAATACTATGAAATATCTCTATTTAGCCGATAACTGAGGAGACCCAAGGATCAATCCACTATAACAAGTGAGAGTTTTATGAACTCGGTGACAGATGTCATCTAAACTCTAAATTAATCTAGCCACTTTGTTTGAAAAATTACATAATTGACGCAATGATACCAATTGCTCTTTATTTCAAGAGCTATCAGTAGATACAAAACAGTTTCGATTTGAGTGGTCATTAGATTTTTATAAGATGGGAACGAGATGGGAAGCAGAAAAAGAAGAATCTTAAAAACGGCTAAAATCGTTGGATAAAAAGAAGAGAAAAGAGAATTTTTTAAGAATAAATAAAGATAAAAAAGAAGAAGTAAAAGAAATTTTAGAAACAATAAAGAAGATTCTAGAATACTTGGAAAAACAGTATATATACTATAAACTATATACTATAAACAGTAGGTATATTGTTAATTTTTTTTTAACTTCCGACACTGAAAAATTGGTCCTTAGGCATTTTTAAAAAATGCTTTTTAAAGATCAGCTTTTAATTTTAATAGGAAAGACCCCTTCATTGCAGTTTTCCATTTATTTTCAGTTCCATATGGCAAAATCTATATTTCATCACTTCTTCTTCGTACAAACAAAAATTATTTACATTTTTTGTAGGAAATCCAACGCTCTAAAAAAGGTATCCTACAATTTTTTTATAAGTATTACCGTTTAGTAGATATTAGAGGTCAAAGTTTCAGAAAAATTTAGCAAAAATTTCTTTTTCACTTCTAAATTTTATAACTGATAGATTAATAAATATTATAAAGAGCCCAACATACGGTTTTGTAGGAAATTAATTGCTCTACAAAAAAAGTCTTTTGTGGTTAATCGATTACTTCAACCATCTAAAAAAAATTAGGGATTTAGTATCAAATGCTGGTTATTAAAATGCAAATATCTTCTAAATGGTTAGAATTATCAATTAACCACAAGAGACCTTTTTTATAGAGCGTTTAATTTTATGCAAGGCTATATGTTGTGCATTTTATAATATTTATTTATCTCTGAGTTATAAAATTTAGAAGTAAAAAAGAAATTTTTGTTAAATTCTTTAAAATTTGACATTCGATATCTTCTAAATGGTAAGAGATATAAAAAAACTGTAAGATAACTTTTTTGTAGAGCGTTTAATTTCCTACAAAAAATGTAAATACAATAGTATATTAAGTATGGAGAACGGTAAGGAATGCTTACCGTTCGAAGACAATTGTTTGGAGGAGGAGCGAAGCGACGACTCCAATTATTGTCTGAGAACGGTAATCCTTAACGTTCGACATGCTTATAACGTTTTTTGCGCGATTGGAGTTTCTAGAATAATAATAATAATAATAATTTATATCAATACATTTGTGATAATCGGGAAGATTGAAACTGAAAACTTTGGGTGGCTGTTCCATGGTTGTTCCATGGTTTTGTTCCAAACAAGTAAAATTGTCTTTTTGATACAATACTTTCCTACATAGTTCTGTTTTGTGGTTCCGTTTTCGAAGCAAATATGAGCGATAGTGATGATCTACCGGATGATTTAGAAGACGCTTGGCAAGAAGGATGTTCGGCAATAATTCCAGAAAAATCTAAAGCCCGATATGAACAGACATACAAGTTGTTTAAGGAATGGCGTGAAGCAAAGAAGATTTCTGTAAATGAAAAGAGCTTGTTAGCGTATTTTGTGGTGAGAAGTGGACACTTGAAGGCCCCAAGCAGTTTATGGGCGGAGTATTCTATGCTGAAGAGTACAATTTTTCTCCATGATGCTATCGATATTTCTAAGTTTGCTACATTAATTGCTTATCTTAAGAGAAAAAATATTGGATATCGGCCTAAGAAGGCTAAAATTTTTACCAAAGAGGACATGGAAAAATTCTTGAATGAAGCACCAGACGAACAATTTTTAATTCAAAAGGTATGTTGTAGATGATGAGGTGGTACATCTGAGTTCTAAGGAAACAATATATTTACAGGTAGCAATGATATTGGGAGTATCGGGCGCTTGTAGACGAGAGGAATTGTACAATATTAAAATAAGTGACATAGAAGAACATGAAGAAATGTTTATAGTAAATATTCCAAATACAAAAACGAATATTCAGCGAACGTTCACAGTTATTAATAAAGAAAATGAACCAGTTCATTATTTGGAAATACTTCGAAAATACATAAGAATTCGACCAAGCAACCCAACGTCAGATCATTTATTTCTGAACTATCGAAATGGCAAATGCACTAGGCAAATCACAGGAAAAGGCCCAATTGGAGGCTGGCCGTCAAAAATTGCAAAGTATTTAAAGTTGCAAGCCCCTGAAGCTTTTACTGAACACTCGTTTCGAAGCACATCGGCTACACTTTTGGCGAATAACGGAGTTGATGTGTTGGGATTAAAAAGACATGGTGGGTGGCGTTCATCAACGGTGGCCGAGAGTTACGTGGAAGATTCCCTCCAAAACAAAATTGAATTTGCTCATAAAATTTTACACAGCGATGTTGGTGGACTAATACAACAACCTGGGACTTCTACGTCGGAAAGTTTGTCTATTAACACTAGAAACTCAAATGCGAGTGGTATTACTACTATTAATTATAATAATTGTACATTTAATTTTAATAAATAAATCGCAAAATTGTTTTTTTTTAGATTTAATTGCCTACCGTTCACTGAACGGTAAGTGAATTACTTACCGTTTTGTTACACGTCGCAACCAGTAACAGCAACCTACCGTCGTGGAAACAGGCACAGTAAACTGATAAAAACAACTAATCGCGCAAAAATATGTTTTACAATCAAGCTATAACGAGATATGGATTTTACTTTATGGAAATGAAAAAAAAAAAAAAACTGCGATGAGGGAGTCTTTCCTATTAAAATTGAGAGCTCATCTTGAAAAAGCATTTTTTAAAAGTGCCAAGAATCAATTTTTCAGTGTCGGAAGTAAAAACAAATAGTCGGTTTTTTGGCCCACCATAATATACAGGCTGTTCCAAAAATAATGACTTGACAATAGAAAGAGGTTGAAATTGGATGGAGAACCGATTCTGCTAAGACCAAAGTTTCTGCTAATATTTTTTTCTCAGGGCTTCCTTTAAAAAATGAGTTTTGTTTTGGGAGCTAGTCGCTGAAAATATTTTTCTCAGCAAAAAGCTCTTTCAATTATTGTGTTGACTCATAATTTTTGGGATATCTGTATACAGTTATACAGATATCTGCATGAATAAAACAAAAACGCGCATTTGTCCGCTCCATCCGACTAATTAAATAATAAAAAGTTGTATTATTTTATTAAAGTAATAAGTAACAGTTGAGTGGCTTTAAGAATTTCATAGAAACTCCATCCGGTTCTTATGTCTATGGAAAATTCAAAACCGTCCGCTTCAATCCCCGACCTACGCTTTATTGTCTTGCCATTTGACAATTTTCCCCTATTGTCGCTTTCTTTGACTTAACCGGTACCTCCCCCAAACAAAGCTTAATATCCATCTCACCTGAATAAATTACCTTTTATAAATAAGAAAAATCCATATTTGGTGCACGTCCACGCATGCTCCAGGTCCATGTGGAGGGGCGTGAGTGCATTCATGGAATTATCAGGCGGTTGTCAACACGCGTTAGTTGCGGACGCGACGTCGTCGAGGCAGTGTGTCGTCGTCGATTTCCGGTCGTGTTTGTTTGTGGTTTGTGTGAAGACGTTGCGGATCAGGCACCAGGTGAGAATTCCCAAAAATTCGGGGCACAGAGGGCGCCCGCCCACGGGGTTAATGACCATCTATTGTCGTGATTCAATCGTGTTACTATAACAACACTGTCAAACGGACTACCGGCGAAATTTCGGCCCAAATCGATGGTTATTATTCCGCTAATTGACACTCGGGAGAGTGACAAAGGAGAAGTGGATGTGAGAAACAAAGCTTACGTTTGACAACACACGATATAATTAATTAACAACAATTCGCGGCATTTACATGGATGCGTTTCACACGATTGTTTGAATTTTTGCGAAAGTTTTTTTTTTGACAGTTGCGACACGTGACAATACGATTTTTTGGTTACTATGGAAACCGAAATGTCAAACATGACGTTGCTTAGCAACGAGTGATATTTTGACAAACAATTAACAATCAATGTGTTATAAAGTGCGTTTCAAATAGAATGTCATCGCAAGGAGTGTTAAAATTCAAATTTTAGGTGGCACCACTAGTTGATTTTAGTGTTGCATCATTTAAATTTGACAGTGCTATTCCTGTTGAAAGGATGCTAAATAACCAAAATTGTCTTATATAGTATAACCCAAGATCGAAAAAAATTCTTATTTTTGATTTCACAGAAAGTTTCACTCTTGTTAGAATCTGATAAATTCGAGAATAGTATTTTGGTAAAGATAACTGTTGAGGATAAAGCAACACAGAAAAAAATAATAAAGAAAAGAAGAAAAAAAATTAATTTTCAAGCATTAAAACATACAAATTAAGAAACAAAAAAAATCAGAAAAAAGAAATAGAAGTGCGGTTAAAAACTCTAAACGAAGCAGACCTAAAAAAATATAGAAGACTTTTAAAATAACAGTTACTATTTGCCATAACAGAGATATGTGGAGTAAACAGTTTTTTTTATTTATTTATTATAAACATAAAAAGTACAATTACCTAAGTGACTAAATTGAACATCAGACTTCTTTCCTGAACTTCAATTCAAGTGGAAACGGTATTTGTAGACGCCACTTCGGATTCGCTATTTTCGTCACAGATTCTTCTTTTCTTTCACACAAATTCTTTTTGTCCTATAATTTTCATCAAAATTGCGTTTTTGCTTTCAACAGAGTTTTCTATGTAATTTTCCGCAGCAGAACTCGATCGCCATCCTCTTTGTTTTTTGAATAATGTAATAATCTGTTCCTAAATCTGTAAAGAGCGTTGCTGAACAACGGCGAAAGCAGTGTCCGGTATATTCTTTTGCATCTAGAAAGCCGAGATATTCTGCAATTTTTTTAGGCATACCTCCAATAGTATTTATACCAACGGGTAGCGTACAGCTCCTGGAATTTCTATAGGTTAAGAAGAATAGAACTAGAACTACCGTGGCTAGTGCAGCTTCTGCAGCATTTTCAATATCGGAATCATATTCAGAATCGCTCGTTTTTGTGTTCCTTTATCACAGAACTTAAACACAGAACCCAAGTTGACAGTCTGTAATTTTATAAAAACAGTAAACAACGAGATTTACTTCCATAGCAACCTGCCGTCTGCCTACTCTACAATGTGAATGATTGAAATAATTATTTTTGATAGAAAAATCTGTTATAAAACTGTTATAATCTGTTATAATCTGTTATAAAACGCTGTTACAAAAAATCTTGAGTGCAATACGTTGCATAATCGATGTCTTTTTAACTCTTGACGTTGGTCTTAACTTAAAAGACTCTCTTTTTGCAACTTATTAATAGCTATTGTGTTTTGGGGCAAATCAAGAAAAGGGAAATTTTTTGAGAAATCAAAAATAATTTTTTTTTCTCTCACAGTTGATCCAGTGATGTACTGTACATTTTTTTGTAAATGTTTATTACAAATTAGGTAATTTCGGTTTATTAATGACAAATAGCAGCAATCAGTTAAAACAAAATTTATTCAATGACATATAGCGTAAAATAAATTTATTGATGAGCTTTTAACTGTCTGGTTTTCGAATGATCCTTGACCTTTCCGTTTCTTATTAAAAATCAATTTGTTATATACAAAGTAACAATAATACACAAAACATTTTTGCTTGAAAGGCTTTTTAATAAAACTTTGAAATAATCCCAGAGTCATTAAAGCGAGACAAAAGAAAAAGAGGTTATTTAAACATTGTAAAATGATGACATCAGAGTTTCATAAGCGGATTCAAAACAGGGAAAAAATCTCGTATTTATCCAAGTAGGAAAAAATTGACAGAATTTATCTGTTAATTTGCTTCGCGGTTGCAAGAAGTGGCACTCGTGCATGTCACTAATTATTTACAAAAAACACGAATGACTTTTTTGAGATAATTTGTGACATGCACTCGTGCTAGTAAAGAAAATTTACTTTTCTAGGACTCTTTTATTGCTACTACTTAAAGATATTCGGAAGTTACTTCGAATAGAGAACAATTAAAGAGAAACGTAACTACATTAGGTGAAGTGATCTATAACAAGATTGCAATCTTGGAATCTAATTAAGTCATAAATAGAATTAGTTCGCTTCGAATTCCGTTTGAATATGTGTGTGAGAAAGTTGATTTTTTGACGGAAATCTGGAATATTTTAATGTCTTCTTTTAATGTAAAACAGTTCTTGTCTGTGGATATTGCAAACTGCTAAAAAGTTTTATTAAATAAAACGTAAACAGAACAGAAGATCGTCCATATTGGCTTGTCTATGGTCTATTTATCTATGGTGAACAGCTAAAAGTGCTTATCTGTAACACTTTCGTTTATCTATGGATTGTTTTAACTGTTAAACTGTTAAAAAGAGTGTCTATCTGTCACATCTGAGTCCGTTAAAAGTATTTCTTAACTTCTCTCAAAAGGTAATTATCACACCGACTTCAGGGTTTGTCATTAATAACATTGTTTTTTGCTCTACGTATGTCAATTTTTTCGAATAAATAATTTTTTCTAATAAATATTAATTCGTTGAAAAAAAATATAAAATTTACATTATTTCTAATGCATTCTAAACGAAACGATGTTGAAATATTGTTTAGTGAAAACAATATTTCAAAAAAATTGTAGATAAACGCAATAAATAATAAAGTTTATTCGTTTTGTAAACCCTATGTTGAAGCAGCATTGCCGTTACTCGACAATAGGTTAGACATCCACTCTTCTTTGTCCCACCCACTCTCTTGGCAATAGTGGCGAATTATTTAATGTAGAAAATTAAAAAAAAAATCAATTTGTTTTTGTTTGTCGATTTAGTGACAATACTTTGACAGTAAAAAAATTGAGTGAAAACCGATCAACTTTCATTTTCAGTAAAAATTTTAACTCAAGACATTGAGCAATTACGTCATTTTTTTCAAGAAAGTGGGTGGGACAAAGAAGTTAAAGGCTGGGTTTTCACCTCATTAGGGAGTAACGGCAATGCTGCACCAAAATGGGCCTTACAAAACAAATAAATTTTATTATTTTTTGCGATTATCTACAATTTTTTTTAAGTATTTTTTTACGATTTGTTATTTAAAGACATACAGATACAGGACTTGTCTAATCCCTATAGATTAAAACTATTAAAAAGAGCTTAATAAGTGCTGAATTTCTTTAGAAATGTAAGCAGAGAGATTATTACAAAAGTGAATCTGTTTACTCCGATGTAATTATTGAGTACAAAAAAATCAAATATACTTCATTTATCTTTTTCAGGTACGAAAAAACTTTTTGTCATTAAAGACAGCGAAATCTCTTTATTACATTTTTTTTTGTTGGGGGAAAAATGGAAAATTGAGGTCCTCTCGAATAAAACTCAATTTTCAAATTGTAATTGCTTTTATTGAATTTGGGATCGATTCCAAATCTTGTGGCTTAGACTCTTTGCAGTTTATTCAAAACTTTTCGACATTGATTCGTTTCAAAGACATCGACTTTAAAGTTTCACTTTTGCAATTTCGGCTTTTTAACATTTTAATTTTAGTCAAATGAGATTTTTTTCGGTTTTCACTAAATTATCAAAAACAGAAGGAACAGGTTTTTATTGAGATTATTAAAAATTTATTGAAAGAATTCGAAGAATTTTTTAATTATATTTTAATCTTTCTCAAACATAACTCAGGGATTTCTATTCGTAATTAACAAATGAGACACGCGCTCTATCTGTGGAATTTGGAACTAGTAGAAATAGTAATTTTGTCAGCAATTTTAGTTCTCTTCTCGGTTTTCTTTCTTAATATATCACGTGTTCCTTAGTTTCATTGGTAGTGCATATTTTGTTAATTATTATCAATAAATAATAAATAAATTGTAATATAAATAATTATCTAGCATTTTTTAATATCTCTGCATAGATATTGCTTCCACAGGAGTTACTCTATTCTAAATATATTTATATTATTTTAAAATAGAGTATAAACACAGTTATTTTTTTTTCTATGTTTTCGTAAAGCTAGAAACAGGAATATAAAAAAGTAAGTTGCAAGATTTATAAAACATTATAAAATCATCAGGAAATTTCTTGAAATATTTTCGGATAATGCCTCTTGTGAAATAATCTGAACTAATTTATGACATTCCGGTCAAACATTTTTCTTTGTAATTCTTTGCTTTAGCTTCGATCGGGTTGTCATAAATTAGTTCGGATTATGTTACAATAGACAATATTAGAAGTTAATTGGTGGGAGTTTTTGATGATTTTAATCTCATTTAATCTATGTTATTTTATCTGATTTTTTTTTAAACAAATTTCAATTAAGTATCAATCATTATCATTTCTCTTTCTCTCTTTTTATGAATTCTTTAAATCCTCAACAGGGCCTAATTCTAAATCAGATTTACGCCGGTGTAATTTGAGTTACTAGGAGCAACGTTGTAACTTTACTAAACTATTTATATTAGATGGCGTAACTTTGCGCTACTCCGATGGAGTAGCGTAGTGATTTAGAATTTCAGCATCATCAGTTGTGTTTCAATGTAAATTTGGAAAACTGTCAAAAAAAATATTTTGCACTCTTTTTGTATTAGAATTAATTTAATTTACGCCAAAATTTTATTATTCCCAGCTTGATCTCTGGTTTAAAATACAAAGAACAGTTCCTCATTAAGATTCTTTCCGCTGTTTTGCAACTTTTATAATTTTTCTGTTTTATTTTTTAAAGAAAAAATCTAAATTCAGGTTTTTGGTCATAAACAACAGATGAAACATCACTTAAACCGGCTTTTTTGGTAAATCGAGTTTAGCAATCGAAATTTGCAATTTAAATTAGGTTAATTACATGCTATTCCTCTTCAGTTCAGATTACGTGACTGTTTTTAACTCGAATTTAGATCGGTTTAGCCCTGGCCAGAAATAGTTGGTAATAAATTCCCAAAACTCATTTTTTTTTCGTTCATTGAAACACTTCTTCCGTTAATTACTCCACGATTATAAAGAAAGGAAATCAGCTTGGCCTTGATAAGCAGACTTCCTTTGTTTTCTACCGGTCTATGTGCGATTGTTTCTTTCAGCTTCAGCCTCCTTGTATCAATTTAAATTAGCCATCGTATCGGATATCTGGATTATTAATGAAGGGATGAGTGTGAATCCGTGTCGGTCCACGTGACCTTTCACTATGGAGGCCGTCACCATCGTCGAGGAGGAGTCGTTGAATCGATAGGAATGCGAGAGACCACGTGCTTGTTCTGTTATTTCACCTGACGTAACTGAGATGATTGAAATGGACAATTATAGGACGAGACGGGGGCCCGGATTATTGGCCCGGATCTGACAGGATAGGATCGGAAGACAAATCCGGGAAGACAAGGACAAGACGGGACGTGGATGGAATCATAACAATGGGGGAGGAAAAATGAGGAGGGATCGATGAGGGTGAAACTGTGACGAAAACCGGGACCTGTTGCCCTAGCTGGA
Organism: Tribolium confusum; assembly: GCA_029207805.1. Classification (NCBI taxonomy): domain Eukaryota; kingdom Metazoa; phylum Arthropoda; class Insecta; order Coleoptera; family Tenebrionidae; genus Tribolium; species Tribolium confusum. The sequence continues at coordinate 6,207,796 of JALGAY010000007.1, read as the reverse complement.
TTATTTTTAATAAAATTTACTAGACGTATTCGGGGTTTTATTTTACACAAAAGCGAAAAGAAAGGACAAAAATGAATTGAATTACAAAGAAGGTGACACAGAATTGCTAAAAGATACTTAGTTGATCGTCTTATTTATCCATGGCAAGCACTAAAAAGTGTTTGTCTGACACTTTTGTATATCTATGGATTTTTTAATTTAAAAAAATATAGTTAACTCTCAAAAAGTACTGATCTATTGTCTTTTTTGTTTGCCTGTGGATGCACCAGAGTACTAAAGAGTTCTAACTTTCATTCTTTATCTATGGTTTTTATTAAAAAAATATGGAGCGTAATTGTCATGAAACTTCTCTCTGTCCTTTATCCATGGCGTACTGTTAAAAAGTGTTTGTCTGACACTTCCGTTTATTTATTTTTTTTATCAGATAGAAACCAGTTAACGTTAGAAATTAGAAAAACTTACTTGTGATTGATTAATTTTCGAAAATTAACCAATAAAAACAGACAAATCGTTATTTGACACATCTAGGGATTTAAAAAATATATATTTCTTCATAAAGTACTTAGGTATCTATCGTCTCTGTTTATCTGTGGATATTGTAAACTGCTAAAAGTGTTCTTCTGTGTTTTTTTTATTAAAACACAATGGAGAAAACTGCTAAAAAATACAACGAAGAAAGAACCTACTTTCCATTGAGGGTGATAATTTTATTATCGGAACGCGTCTCGTGTTAAGTGAAGTGTTTGACTCTTTTTTTTTTGTTTTATTCGGCACACTAAGAAGACTAAACAAGAAGATTGGTGAAAAATACTTATTTTTTTATCTTTGGCGGACAAAAAGTACTTTTATTTTTGTTTATTTATGGTATTTTTATTAAAAAACATGGAGAGAACTGTGAAAAAATTTTTGTCTGTCGTTTGTTTATCTATGGCGGACCGCTAAAATATGTTTGTTCGATGATTTTGTTTCTTTATTTGAATCTTTTGATTTGAAAATGTACAGAGTGTTTTAGAAATAATGAGTCAATAGATAGGGGTTGAGGGACGGTGAAAAACCCATTCTATTTTTTCTAATATTATCTATGACAAACAGCACAGAAAGTGCTCGCCTGACATTTATGTTTTCCTGTTGCTTTTTTTATCGAAAAATATATAGAATACTGTCAAAAATATTTATCTATCGATTATGTCTACCTGTGAATAGTGTGAATATCAAAAAATTGTCAAAAGAATTTATTTGTCACTTCTGTTTGCCTATGATTTTTTTTAAATTAAACAAATAGGGAGGAAACTCTTAAAAAATATTTTTAGGCGTTTCTCATTTTTAGGAAGACGCTGTATCAAAAATTAATGGATTTTCCACCTTTTTTTAAAGCTTTTTTTTTGTTGACTTATTTTTGGGACAACCTCTATAGGTAACAGTCAAAAAGTACTTATCTATTGTCTTTGTTTATCTGTGGAGATTACAAGCTGCAAGAATGTTTTTATCTACATTTTTTTATTATAAAAAAGTAGAATTATTGACTGACATTTTCGTTTATTCATAGATTTTTTTATTTAAAAATATACATACAGAAACTTAAGAAGTATTTATCTGTCATTTCCGTTTATCTATGATTTTTTTAATTAAAGACAAACCGCTAAAATGCGTTTGTCTATGAATTTTTTTTTTTTCAAAAATAATAAGGCAATAGAAAAGTGTTTAAAAAAGAAAGAGAAACTCACAAAAAAATTTTTTGGTCGCTTTTTCTTTTTCTCTAAAAAAAGTCTCAATTTACACAGGAATGCCGAAATTTTTTTTTAGGGGAAGGGCGCTGTAACAAAAACTTAATGTGTTCTCCACCCTCTTTTAATACCTTTAATTTTTTAATCTTTAATTTAGCCGTTATTTGAAGAGCTACAAAGTTGGCGCAATGATACCAATTGCTCCTTATTTCCAGAGCTATCGATTGATACAAAAAAAATTTGATTTGAGTAGTGATTAGATTTACATAGATAGGAACAATCTACTTTGTAAAATAAACATGTTAAAAAAACATTATGCAATCTGATGTCGGCTAAATAGCTGTCACGGCTGTGCTGACAAACCGTGACTCTTTCGATAAAATTTTGTATTTTTGTTAAAGCAGTTCGTTTAATTTCAACCCCATTTTGCTAATTTTATATTTTCAATTTAAAGACGGCTTTATTTATCTTAACACACTGAAAAAAAGGAGGATAAAATCGCAAAAAAACATTTTAAAATGTTTTCTTGGTCGTTTCATTAAAAAAAATGCTGACAAATTGTCGTTTTGCATTTGATTTATGACTGCTTTACTGCTCATTTGCCCAAAGTTTCACTACTTGTGAACGTACCACTCAACAATTTTTAATTTCTCAAAACTCTATATATTTTTCTTGAAACTAGCGATTGTCCATTCGGATTCGTCCCTTGTTTTCGGCAATAATAAACAGCCAATAAAAGCCGGTTTTAGTGTGTCTGCGGGGACGGTTCCGTTGTTATCGTATCTTTCGCCGCCACCGGTCACGTCCTTACCGCCGACATAAAGTTAGGTTTGCATTGCAGGAAGGCGGCGTTCGTGACTGTGCTGCGCCTTGAGGATCAGGTGTCTTTGGAGCGGCGGGGTTCAAAGGAAATCTCTTGATGATGATGATGATGACGACGACTCAATTGCTACCTTAGAATAAACGTTGTGTTATAGTGATGAAAATGGAAAGCTGGCGGAGAAATGCCTTAAAGGTTGTGGCTGTAATGAACGTGCCATGGCTTAGGAGAGACTCTAATGGGCGGTGGTTTTGGGACGAGAGTGCCATTGTGGACGTAATTGGAGAAGAGGGATTTTTGCTCGGAAAGACAAAGGAGAGAAAAGTGATAGGGTCACAAAGGAAATATCAAAAAAAAAAGATTTTATTATACGGAAAATTGTCGTTACTTCTAATTAACCTTTAAAAAATTTAATTGACCTTATGGGTTGTGGTACATTACCTACCGCATTCTACCTATAAGTGTAAACAAAGCACTTTTCTGTTATTATTTTATTATCCACTTTTCTTTTGAATTTTGTTTTTGTTCATTACTTCGTCTTCTCAGAAAAACAACACAAATAAAATATTCTATAGATAAACTTAGACAAGATAGACTACTTTTTATCAATTTGCAATATCTGCAGATAAACAAAGACTACAGACAAGTAGTTTTTGACAGATACCTATACATATATTTTTTTAATAAGAAAATTCATAGATAAAGGAAAGTGTCAGACTTTCATCGGTTTGCCAAAGATAAATAGGTTCTTATAGATAAATAAATTCTTCCATATTTTTTAAATAAAAACAAAGCTATTTAGCCGACATCAGATTGTATAATGTTTTTTTAACATGTCTATCTTATAAAGGAGATCGTTCCCATCTCCTTTATAATTATTTTTTTTATAATTATTCACTGCGTCTTTTTAAAATAATATTAACGTACTCGACGAAACACCCTATACCAGGTGTTAACAAAGTTGAGTATATCTCTTTTTTTAATACAGAGTGTTGTATGCTCTTCAAGGGCACAAATTTAAAAAAAAAACCAAAGGACTTTGGCCCAAGGTTGTATAAATCGACCGAGGGCTTTAAAGACTAAGTGAAGTCTGTGATGCATACCTTTCATTTTTAATGTTTTATAACAATTGGCAATTTTATAATAACAATTTCAGTTTGTTTTTATTGTATGTATGACGACGACCGCAAATGATTTATTTTAAAAAATAATAATAATTTTTGTTAATAAATCAGGCGTTAATTCAAGCGTTTTAATCAAATTGTTTTATTTGTTTTTAATAAAATTATATTATTTTAATTAAAAATGAATAATAGGGCAATCTGAGCGGGCGTTATGGCGAAGCCTACGATAGGTTATAAACATGGAAGGTTATTTTTAAGTAATATAGTTTTGTAGAAGATTAATTTGTTAATATTTATATCTAAAAAAAAATTAGATAAATTTACTGGAACACGTTTTAAGAAATAATTTGTGCAGTGCTGGTTTTATTATAGCGATGCGCAAACGGCAAAAGCATAAAAAATGTTTAAGGGAAAAATTGTTGAATAATATTTTAAGTCCAAGAGACACTAGAGAAATTCTTCTGATGTTACATTTTTTTAAAGCAATTTTTACTCATAAATATTGCCAAATATTTTTTTCTATTTCTTTTTTTTTTTTTGTTCTATAAAGAGCATATTTTGATCTGTTTAATTTCATCTTATTTTTTCTCATTTCACCATTCCGTAATTGGCTTTGCTACGGGATGGTTTTCTTCTTCCCATAATAATAAAAAAATATTGTAAAACAAACTAGAAGTTGTCAAAAACTGTAAAAACTAAAAAAATGCAAAGAACTTGTACAACAACAAATACGTTTATTCAATTTATTATAATTACATGTCAAAGCTTATAGTGAAATATTATCTTTAAACCTGCGGTGACCGCTCTAGTCTTTTGGTCTCTTCGCTCTAGCGGATGAACTGATGTTAGGGACATTTACATTATAAGTAGGGGAATGAAAGAGGGAAGATGTGCCCGCAGAAGAAGAGAAAGTTTTATGAGTTTGTAGGGTAGTATGATATAAAAGTTGGGGGACTGGAAATTTAGTCTTGGAAGTCACAAAGTCTTAAAGATGGCGAGGTCCTGGAGGTGGTAGCATCTTGGGCAAATGCTTCTGGTAGGCGGTGAAGTGACACAATCCGAGAGAGACTTAGTTGAGAAGCATCTATAGATCACGTTCTGGGAAGTCTCATGGATATTGGGGTTTCCTCAACAATAACAGAAAGATTTTCGGGGAGGTTAGGATAGAAGGTTGAAAGTAGAGCAGTGGGTGGGTGAGGAAGTTTGTGTTTGGGGATTTTAGGAATTCTGTTTAGGAGAACGTTGTCACGAATCAGGAACCGATGAGAAGTGCTGATTGTTGATTTTGCGATTTCATTATCTCCGTTTAGTGTTCGTTTGATATATTTTTGCTGAAGAACTTGAATGGGAGTGGTGTTAGTATCTTGGTCAAGCGTGTTACTCGGGTAGGTGCGGTCGAAACGGTAAATTTGCCGGAGGATTTTTCTTTCGCACTGAGTTATTTTTTTGAGTTGGTGAGGACGAAGAGTAAAATAAAGAGGAGCTCTGTAGTCAAACATAAGTCGTATAAAAGAGTTATATGTATAAAGAAGAGTTTTGGAGTCGCATCCGTGGAACTTTCCCATCAGTCTTCTGAGTATATTTGATCGGTTCCTGGCTTTTTTGAGAGTGTTTTGGAGGTCTATTTCTATGGAACATGTGTGGAAAAAGGTGATGCCAACGTAGGTGCGGAAGTTGGTGATAGGAATTGGTTCATTGTTGAGGTGAATATTTATATCTTCTCGGTTGAATTTTGTTGAACGAGACATAGTAGGATGCTTAAAGAGGGTGGCTTTAGATTTCTCAGTATTAATCTTCACACGCCATTTCCTTGTCTAGGAGTTGATATGGTTTAGGTGAGTTTGCAGGATTCGTGAACAGGAAAAAGTAGAATTTTGACTGGTCCAAGAAGCTGTGTCATCTGCATAAAGACGGGTCTTGGTTCTTGGCAGATGAGAGACTGGAAAATCAGAATTATAGAAGGTGTATAGTATGGGGGACAGCACAGGGCCCTGAGGAACTCCAGAGTAAAGAGAAACAGGGTTAGAAAGACAGTTTTTAATTTTGATTTGACAGGTTCGGTTGAACAGAAAGGATTCGATAAGTTTAGTGAAGCGAAGACTGATGTTTGAATTAATAAATTTTTCGAGAAGTCCGTCATGCCAGACCTGATCGAATGCCCGCTCTACGTCTAAAAAGACTGCGAGCTTGCACTGGCCGAGATTAGCACTCCGGGATGTATCTGTGTGAAGCTAAAATATAGGATCTGTAATGGAGTGGTGAGAACGGAAACCGAACTGTGCAGGTGGAAGGATGTGATTTTCTTCTAGGGATTGTCAAGACGAGAGGCAAGGACAGATTCAAAGATTTTGCCAAGACTATTTAAGAGAGAGAAGGGCAGAAGCTGGAAGGTTTTTTAACAGGATAGGTTTAATTTTGTCTGGACCGCGAATTTAGAATTTTTAATTCGGAATTTAATTTCTTGTTGGGTTATGTTCTGCATCAGTTCCGGAAGTGGTTGAATTGGAGGCGGCTGTCCTAGAAGCGGAGGTCCTGGCGGTGGCTGTCCTGGGGGTGGATGAGCTGGGGGTTGAAGTTCTATTGGCAGCTGTCTTGGGGGTGGCGGAAAAGTACTCTGAAGTGCTGCATGTTGTTTGAAGTTTGGATAAAAAATCTGTTGTCGAAAATGGGGTCATTTGGGATTTGGTGAATGTTCTGCAAAGTTTGAGCGAAGAGATTGGCTTTGTCGCGGGGTGTGTTGAGAATAAGATTATTGGAAGAAAGATGTGAAGAATTTTTAGATTTACTGGAAGTTAGGGAGTTAAAGTCCCAGAAAGCTTTGCCGTTTTTAAAGTCGAGAGAACTGCATATTTTGGTTCAATGATTGACTCTAAATTGGTTAATATCCCTTCTAATTTGAGAAAAAACTTGTAGAAAATTGTAATGTCTAAAAATTTAAAAAAATACAAAAATTGTTAACTGAAAAAAATGAAAATAAATATAAATTAAGCAAACCTGTAAAGGGAGAAAATTATAAAAAATTGTAGAAAATTGTCAAAAATATAACGAGAAGTAAAATGCGTATGTTGTTAAATAAAAAAAATGGCAAAACGCATTTTTAGTGTTTTTACTCGTACATTGTTTTATATAATAATTTTTGTTTATTTTAGATTCTATTTTTGATTTTAAACTTTTTTTTCTGATGGTTGTTTATGACAGGATTGTAAAGTGAAGAAAAGAGAATTGGGTCGTTTGCGGTTTATCTATTATGCAATTCAGGTACTCTGGATGGACTTCCTGTATTTTTTTTAATATAAATATTTTTTATTCATATTATAAATTAAAAAAATGAAACCTTGTTTCGAGAACAGCTACCAATCGCGAATGTTTATTTTTCTCCTAAAAATTTATTTTAATTAACTTGCCAAAACCTGATCCTGTAATTATCCTTTCGTATATTCATTAAACCGGTACCTCCTCAAGTGTGAAATACATTTTCCGGTGGACACTCAAAGCTTAACAACGCTCGACTAAATAATATTAAAATTAATTCCGATTGTATTCAAATCTCTGCAAAGACAAATTCCTTAAAACCAATTGTTGGAATTTATCAGTCTTTGTCTTTCGAGTTATTTTAAGCTCACTTGTGAAGTGCCATTTCGATAATTAAATTAGGAAAGCAAGGATTTTCCGATTTCAAAAATTTTTCTTTACTAACTAGTTCAAGTCATTGGAATTAATTAGCATTAATGAAGCAACAGGTCGCTGAAACTTGCTCACAACTTGCCATCTTTAATTTTTTTTACATTTGTGGTCACTAACCTCGGGAATATCAATAGAGAAGTAGCATATGGTCTAGACTGATAAACTGTGGGGACTGTTTTCTACTATTCATATCAGTAAATTCTTATTTTGGTTAAAAAACTTTGCTAATTCAAGGCTGATTGAGAGATTCGCGGTGATAATTGTTTTAACCGTGTAAAGTTTTAATTAAGAAAAAACCTTGAGGAAGGAAAATACAGTTGAAGAATTTTTAAATTTAAATAAATTGTTAAGTAAATAATAAAATGCATTTTAACGATAACAAATTGACAAATAGGGTATGAAGGACAAGTCGTGATAAGAAATTATTGTACAAATGTATTTTTTTTTAATTATTATTGCAACTTCTGGGTAATATAAACACGCGGTCTGTAAGACTTAAAATTTATTTTCTAGAATTAATAATTACACAACAAATCTAATTAAACACAGTAACTAGTTTCTTCGTTATTCCCTCCACTGTTCGCATTTCACTATCTGACTTGTTTCGTTCTCACATTCCTGACTGACTGACTGCCTGATTATTCTCTCTCTTTATATAATTATTAGTCCACCTTCTAGAATCATCTGGAAGCATCTCTCTCTAAACTATTTCAGAAGCTTGACGTTTTATCCATTTCTGTGAATGATGAATCATCTGAAGCGCTTAGAATCTTCCCGAAACTTCTCTTTCAATAATTCACCGTAACATTATTTTTAATAATTTGATTTGATTAGAGTTTCTAACAATTTCAAAAAAGGCTTAAAGGTCGTAAAGCTTATAGTCGTAAAATAACAATTTTTTACCTAATATTTTTCCAAAAATCTTTAATTTTGAAAAATGGCTTGACTTAAACTAGTTAAGAGTTTTACTTACGGCGCTGCGCACTCTTTATTACATATTAAACATATTAAACCAAACTCGGGATAATGTCTTTTTAAATTATATATTTTTCGAACTTTTACCACTTTTTATTGTAAAATTTTAGGTTTAGCGCATTTCTCCTGGAATTTAGCATTTTTTGAATTTTTACAGTGGTATAATAGGGAGGTATAAAAATTTTAGAGAACAATAAAGTTCTGACATTGTATTTTGGAAATAAATGTACCATAAGGTATTTAAATAAAATACAAAAAATTACAAAATATGGGTGCAGTTGGCGTTAAAAATATATAATGATAACCTGATAAGTGGCCCTACTATCACATATACATATTTACATAACAACTAACATATCTTAATATGTGTAGTACTTAAATTATAACATAAACAAATAATACAACAATAATATTTTTTTAAATTATTTGTTAATACAGTTCTAGTAAATATTCTTAAATTCGTTAACAAAATAAACAGTAATATGGTCATAAGAAATCAAAACCAAGCAACAAATTTTTTTTTTATATTATACAAAGAAACATAACTAATAATAGGAAAGAAATTACAAAACATAAAAAATATTTTTTTAAAATTTGAAGCAGAAAGAATGTTTTAAAAACTGAAATAAAAGAATTAATAAAACTTGAAACAGAATAACTATTAAAATCTGAAATAGTATCATAATTGTTTATTAAAACATGAAACAAAAAATGTGTTAAAACCTGCAACATAAATGAATAAAACCTGAAGTAGAGAATGAATTAAAATTTGAACTAAAACAATTATTAAAATTTGAAACAAAATTATTTTTCTATTAAAACCTGAAATAGAATAATTCTTAAAACCTGAAACAACAATTTCTTATTAAACTCTGAAACAAAACATCAGATTATTAAGACCTCAAACAAAATACTTAAGAACATCTGAAACAAAATAATTAATGTAATTTGAAATAGAACAATTACAACCCGAAACAGAACAATTTCTTATTAAAACTCGAATTAAAACCTGAAACAGAATAATTATTTAAATCTGAAACAACAATAGTTTGTTAAAACCTGAAACAGAACAATTTCTTATTAAAAACTGAAACAAAATAATTATTCAAACCTGAAACCGAACAATTAAGATCTGAAATTGAACATTTTCTTATTAAAACCTGAAACGGAATAATTATTATTAAAACCTGAAACAACACTTGTTTATTAAAATCTGAAACAGAACAATTTCTTAAAACCTGAAACAGAACAATTTCTTATTAAAACACGAATTAAATCCTGAAACAGAATAATTATTTAAACCTGAAACAGAACAATTAAAGTCTGAAACAGAATAATTTCTTACTAAAACTTGATTCAAAATAGTTATTAAAACCTGAAACTGACTAATTATTCATATCTGAAACTGAACAATTAAGAGCTGAAACTGAACATTTTCTTATTAAAACCAGAAACAAATTAATTATTATTAAAAACTGAAACAACAATTCTTTGTTAAAACCTGAAACAGAACAATTTCCTAATAAAACCTGAAATAGAATAATTATTCAAATCTGAAGCTGAACAATTAAGAGCTGAAACTAAACATTTTCTGCCTGAAGAAAAGAAAAGAAACCTGAAAAAAAACAATTTATTATTAAAACCTGAAAGAACAATTGTTTGTTAAAACCTGAAACAGAACAATTTTCTAATAAAACCTGAAACAGAATAATTATTCAAACCTGAATCAGAATAAATAAGATCTGAAACTGAACAATTTCATATTAAAACCTGAAACAGATCATTTATTAAAATCTGAAACAGAACAATCAATAAAATCCGAGACAAAACCATTCTTTATTAAAAGCTAAAACAAATCAGTTAATAAATAAAACCTGAAACAGACAAATTGTGGAATAAATTTTGAAATAGAACAATTTATAAAATTTGAATTACAAGTATTATTAAAGCTGAAATAGAACAGTTAAATATCTAACCTTGAAACAGCACAAGATAAATTTATTAGAAAGATATATTTACGATTTAAATTTTGAGCCAGAAATCTCTAGATTACTTAAAGCAGACATTAACAGTTTTTGATTTAAATATGGACTTAAATAAATGACAAATACACAAGCAAAAGATCTTAAATAATGAGCTACTTTGTTACCATTTTCTTCGCCACAACTGTTGGGTGGCGAATTCCTTTCTTCTGCTTTTTTCGAATTTACTTTTGATCCTGATATTGGTGCATCTTTTTCAGCCATGTGTGACGAGTCTTTTTTGTTTCTTTTGGACTTATTTTCAATTCGAATTTTAGCGATGTTTTTGTTTCTTCCAACCCCAAAGGATCTAAAACGTTTATTTATTATTTAATAGATAAATAAAACATAAGTAAATTTATAGATATACCAGATTTAAATATTATTACGTGCTTTCTGTCAGTTTAGTATTATGGATGAATTTAGGGCTTCGAATTATGAATATTTAAAGTAAATTGCATTATTTATGTTCAAACATTTGATTGTTACAATAAACTGATCAAATTCTGTTTAATTCTCTCTAATAAAATAAATAAATTATATTGATATTTAGATTTTAGAAAATACTTGATTTCATAGGTAAAAATATCCGAAAATTGTTGATCTCTGTTCCTTTTAATTTATTTTAAAAAATTTGAAAAATGATTTTGAAAATTTTATTTAATCTAGGTCAAATGCAATAGATTTTTTTATAATTAGTGTTATAAAAGACATTAAAAAAGGATTGATCTTGATGGCAGACGCACTCTGAAATCGGTAATTCCTAACAACACCTGAAAGTGAAAAAATAAATTAATAAAAATTGAAATAAACAATAATTAAGCTGAAACAACATAAATCAAATTATGCAGCAATTTAACTGAGACAGGAAAAATAGAGATAAACAATTTTTTACGAAATAATATTAATAATCAAATCCTAATTATCTAGTAATTTTTTGCCACAACTGATAGGTGGCGAATCTCTTTCTTTTGCTTCCTTTGGACCTATCTTTATTAATTCTGAAATCGGTGCAAACTGATCTTGAAGGATTCTATTATATTTTATCTTAAAATTTATTATGTTTGTTACTCTTTTTACAGTTTTTGTTTTGTGTGTTACTAGCAGCTTTTGATAATGTCTCTGTTTGTTCGAATCTTAGAGACTTTTGGCTACAATTACAAGTATCTTGAGCACATTTGTTTCTTTTGTGTCGTTACATTGATCTAAAACTCTTATTCTTCTCGTTATTTTCAGCTTTTGGGCATCTACAGTCTTGTTTGTCAGCATGACCTGTAAACTGTACTGCATAAACTCTACTGGCGTTAAAACATGACGAAGTAGACAGTTTGACAACCAGGAAGATATAAATCTATATTTCTGGTACAATAAATACGTAATTACAATTTTTTTGTTAGAAATATTTGAAAAATTTTCGATGTTTTTCTCGAATGATATAGTCGTCCATCGCTCTTGGTCCCAAACGCGTAAAAGATGAGGCCATTTGTGCGCCATTTCTGTCCGTTATTAAGCGATCAAGAGCAATATGTTCCCACGAAGATAAATCCTTTCCTCTAAACTTCCTTGAATAGGTATAAAGGCGACAAAATTTCCCAAAGTAAAACTTTAATTAAAGTCACTATAAAATTTAGTACCTCCACCTGGAATTTTCCCTTGCGTTGGTTTTTTGTTGTGGGATGAGGAACCGGAAAACGATAACGTGTGTGCGAGTAGAGAGAACTGGTGATACGGCCCTAATCTCCCAGCTTTAATGCACTTAATTATGGACTCAGCCATTTCGCCAACTGGAAACTTTACGATTATTGGAAAGTCGTTTGTTATTGTAGACGTCGAACGGCTTAATTAGACCCCATTTGAGGAATTTACGGGAGGAAATTCTAACTTGAATCAAAAATAAATAAAACCTGGAAGACAGCAAACAAACCAAAAAGTGTCACCTGAAATACATCCCATTTTCACCAAATCCCGATCTTGGGTAATAACAGGTCCCAACTCTCATCTTGTAATCTTTCACTGAGATGAAAAATTGCACGTAACTCCAAGGCGACCGAATAAAAATTACAGAAAAATATCGGACTTTAGGAATTAAATTTTTGGGGTGATTGCGGACGTGATGAGAATTTTTTTTTATTGGGGATTTTACGGGTCCTTAAGGATCAATGGAAGGAAAACGAAGCATTTCCTGAGTAGGCCGTATACGGCAGTTTTCAGGAAATAAGCTAAGAAATAGTACATTAAAAAACGTGTTCCATAAAATCAGTTATATAGCACGACTTCAAGTTTAACGATTGAGGGTCTAATTTGTGTATTTGATTTATTTTTTTGTGTAATAAAAGCAAATTGTTTAAAATATAGAGATTTTTGTAACCGCTACGTTGTGTTTGACAAGAGGGCGGTAAAGTTTTCTGAGATGTGACTGCATGAGGGTTTAAATTAGAAGAATACAATAAAACTACAATGTGAAAACAGTTATTTGTTTGTTTCTTGCAGTAAATTGTTTATGAAATATTAAATAAACAAAATAAAAGTGGTGAATAATACCAACAAAACAAAATGTTTATCATAAGACAAAAAAAACAAAACGAATCATAAAATACAATGCCCACAGTAAAAACACGTAAATAAACAATAAAGTATATGTAACATTCTGTTATAAACAATTAGATTTTTATGCAAGAAGGGCCGAATAAAAATTTTCTAAACCGTATTCACAAACACAACTTAAATATGTTTTTAAATAAATAGTTACAAAAACGTTTCTAATAATTTTAAAGCATTTTACATTTAAATATGGAGACAACATGTGAGAGCAGTTAGTAAATCCTACAAAAGCTAGGAAAAATTTCAACGGTGTGAATAGATACGGTTGAAAATATTAGCTCACCAAAGCTTCTTGAAAATGATAGCATAAACATCTGATAGAGAATGCTTTGGGACGTGAATCGGTCATGAGAATAGCCTCAGTGTTTGCTGCTCTTTCGCTCTTTTCTCTGACTGGTCGAGCTTTGAAGGATTCTTATCAGGAACGTTTGGCGTCCTCATTTCAATTTATTCTCTTTTAAAGAGTTATTAATAAACGAAATTTTATCAAGTCCAAATGCATTAAGTAATGGTGGACGAAACAAGTCCTGAAATGTTTTCTTTTTACTACAAAGGCATAAAACTAGCATTTAATAATGTTAAATCATGCACAGATTACCTGTAGTATAAAGGATGATACAATGGAGAGCACATCATCTAGTTTTCTAATGTTTGTTTCTTCACGTAGTGTTAGTATCAGTAGAAATCTATCTTTCTTCCTGGGCGTTATCGCCTTCACTTAGCAAATGTTTCTTGAGTTGTTCTATATTTTAACGCGATTTAAGTGGTTAAACTTTGGAAAAACACTACGAGCACATGGTGTCAGGTATATTTACAAAATGCTCTGTTTTCCAAAGCCATCTATTTAAAACACTATTGACAAAAGGTTTTATTTAATTGTTTTATAATATTTTATCGTGGTTATTTTATTAAAATTCAAACAAATTGGTTTTTGAAAATCTGGAGTGTGTAAGCACGTGCACTTTGGTGTCTCCCGTGAACAACTGCTGCGTTACCACTTCCGCTAGTGACATTTGCGTTACCAACATAAATTTTAGAGCGATTGGTAACTGTGAATATATTTATTCCAAACGGATTACATCAGGTTAAAAAAATTACAGTAAAAAAGTACATAAAAAAATAAACTAAATTTTTTTATACATGATTCTACTGTGTAATTGACAAGAAAAATTGGGTCTCAAAAATTTATTTGCACTTGAGTCTTCTTATAGAGAAGACAGGTCTCGTGTACAGGTTTTGCACATTACAAATATTGTTCTGTTTTTAAACAGTAAATTCTGAATATTACGCAATTTTAATTTTGATTATTTTTCGTTAGTAACAGTTATAGAAAAAAATATTGTATTACACACAGAGTAAACCTGGAAATTACTTTCTGTTTTACTTTTTGTTTTTTGTATAATTCTTTCTATTGTAATCGTGGCTTTTACTCTTCAACTCTATGGCTTTGGCGTTAGAACGTGACAAAATAGACGGAAGTACAAACGCAAACGCCATCTATGTATTTAAAAATTTAAGTGTTTTATCAACAATTTTTTATTACTACAATTAGTAAAGTGTGGTCGTGAAAGAATGAGAGTTGTTCTATTAAAGGACTAAATTTTTGTGAATGTTTTGATGCACTGCACAGCCGCATTTTCAAGTTATAGCTGTTTTTTCACAGATCACGAGGTCGCCGAAACTAAATAGTATCGTAAACCACACTTTTTTAGAGTTGTTAATCAAGATTTAGCGTTTTTAGACAGTTTTTCAAAAAAAACCTGTCTTTTCTGATTATTATCTAAATAAGATATCGGCTGATATTTGATCGCAATTTTTTGAGAATTTTCAAATGTTACTACATAATTCTACATTTCGGAGCGTTCAAATGTCAAATATTTCCCCAGAAATATCAACAGAAACTTCCGGAAATCCTAAATTTTTAATGAATTTACAATTTCAGAAGCTACCATTGTTATTTCAATTCAAAATCAATTTAAGCCAACTTTCCTAGCTGAAACTCCAATCGAGTGTTAAATTAAGCTCAGTATACAGCTTCTATAACTATTTGGTTAGGTCTTTGCCTTCCAAAAGTTTCTCTACACCCACTACATTGTCATTCAACCCGCAAAATCCTAATTGTTTTGAGAAGAAATAATCCTGCGCTCTTTTTAATTCTCGTACCTAACCTTTCTGAAATAAATTTCCCTATCCTGAAAAAAATGTTTTAATCGATAGATTGGTCTTCTCTTTCCGTCTTCATTAGTCTTCCCTCCCTCGCCATAAACATATCCATTTCCGCACCATTTGTACGTATAATCCTTTGGAGGTAGGGCCCGGGAAAAGCGTCCGTGGAATAAATTAGCGGTTACAGAACGGTGAAACTTGCTTCTAAATTGCCAAAGTTTGATGGCCACCCCACTTAGTGTCGAGTGGGTAATAAAATGAATATAAACATACGCCAAGTCTTGAATTGGCCCCAAGTTATTTCCAAGACAAGACAGAGAACTGAGATTTTTTATTGAAGGAATTAACGGCAAGAGATTTTTTTTAACAGAAAAAGACGAAACTTGAAGTAATTGGATCGTTTCGCTTAATTGCTACTCTTTCATGCCTACAAAAGTTTATTGTGTACAAAAGGAATAAGTATTTCCGAGCGGCCAGATGGTTATCGGATACAATTCTAACAAAGAACTATCATAATGAAGTAAAAGGCTTTGTGCAAATAAGAGATAATAATGCCAGAGGCAATGGACCAAAATTAAGTACCTAAAATTATTATTACTAGTCGAACACATCTAGATTATATCGAGTGTTCATTAAAAAAAATCTTAAATTTGGGTTTTAACCCTGGCACAATGTTGTCTTTGGGTTTTCAACGCCTCCAAAATGCTGAATCAGGATTTTCAATTTTCTTTAAAAAGAGTCGCTAATGCTATTACGTCGTGGTCCATTGTAAAATTCTGAAGCTGAAGGATAGTCGGTGGACGGTAACCATAGTACGATTCGTTTTTTGTAAAGCGGCAAATAAGCCACATCGTAATAAGATTTGCTAGAGAATTGGCCTTAGTTAATGAAGCCGCTTGAAAGAACGGCGCGGCGCAAGAGTAAACATTTAGTAGATTTTGCGAAAATCAAATTTATATTAAAATTAAGGGTAAATTTTACAAAAAAACCTCAAAATTTTGCTACAGTTATCTTTTTTAGAGCGTTTTTATTGTTTGCTTCTATTTTTTTTGTATTTCTTTTTATACAGTTAGGATAAAACACAGGAAATGGCTTAGAACAGTCCAATTTTTTTCTACTTTAAAACGTTTTCGGATTTAAAGTGACGACACACAAGAAATGTAGGCACTTAAAATACTTGAAAATGTGGTTTAAAATCGCCAAGGAAACATAGGGTTTTTCCACCCTTAAAATTTTGTTCAAGCAGAAAACAATATACGACAAACGGAATTAAGAATTTTTTGAAGCTTGCAGCTTCTAGAACGATAAATTTTCAGTGAATTTTGGCTAGAGATTTGGGAGTATGACAGCCACGATACGAAATAAACATAAATCACTAATGAATGGACGATAGCTTCTCTAAAGTTGTAATCCTTTGAATAATAAATATAATAAATATATTATGATATTAATAAATTATTAATGAAACCGTTTTTGGACATACCAAAAACTACATTTTAATATTTATAACTAAAACAACAATTTAATATTAAATTAAATAGTGTTAGTTCGTTGAAAACTAACTTGAGATCGAAATGTAACTCAATCAGAGCAAGCCGTGGAAGTGGGTATTAACATTAGATACATCATTACAGTTACGCTGGCACAGCCTGCTCTGATTTAGTTACATTTCGATCTCACTATCTCACCTTATATTGAAAACATGCTGATAAGACAGTTTCTTATCTGGCGTTGAAATGTCGGTTTGACATTAAATTTTGCACTAAATCTTTAAAAATCTATGTCTTTGTGGGCCATGCGTTTAACACGGTAACAACAAAAGTAACTTGAGTGGTTTCACTGTATTTTGGCGATGGTAGAAAGTTGTAATTGGAGAAATACGCTAAAGATTTTGCCACGCTTTTTTGTACTGTTGGCAAGCGCGGGAGATTTTCATTTACAACGCGCTATTGCAGGGTCTTTCGTTGTTAAAGCACTTGTTTTTCTACAATTTTTTGATATTTTTAGTGGCTGCTGTGACATAAAAAAACATTGTATTACTTATTAATACTGTATTAATTAAAAAAAATAAAATTAAATATATTAACTGTAGAATTTGTTTAATTTGAAAATTGCATCTACAAAATCAGAATACACATGTATTAAGGACTCATTGGTAATCCTTAAAAGCTATCTTATCTTAAAAAACTTTTTAATCGAAAATATGTATATTAAAATATAAATTTTGAGGCAGTTTTCTGTGCTTTTTAAAAAAGGTTTTTTAAGACACAATTTTTTTGGGTTTGTGTTTGATGGACACTTTGTATATTTAGAAAAAATATTGAATCTTTGAAAATAGCACAGCACTGGCTTTATTTTAAAACGAAAGACAAACGGTTGAAGCTACAAAAAAATGTAGAAAATTATATTTCGTATAACAGTCTCAAAAGAGATATTTTTGTCTCTTATAGTTTACGCTCTAGAGACGCTTAAAGATGAGAAAGAGTTGACCAACCTGGGTTAACGACAGTAAACATGCCTTTAAGGGAACCTTCAAGCCTTCAAGAAAACAAAAATAAATATCTCTGCAGCAATAAGCGCAAAACAAATTTTTTAGTTCATTTTTTGTCAAAAGTACTTGTATTTTTACAAGTAATTTATGATTCACACTCTCATGTATTTGCTGAAAATTGCTTTAAATGTTTGGGCTGACCCACTCAAAGCTCAATAACCATTCGTGTCTTTTCACTCTATCTTACAGCAGCTGCTCAATAGAATTTTTGGAATAGTTTTTTTCTCTCAAAAGTGGGTCATTTCTGTGACATTCACAGAATAACAGTGGAAATTTTAAAGACTTTTAAGGACTTGAGTTGACCTAACCTGACCTGACTTGACCTGACCAAAAGTAATAAAAGATCTAGAAACATTGGTTTTGTTTACTTAATGCGATTTATGATATTAGAAAAATAACTTAAAATAAATGTTTTAAATTTTAAGCTGTCAAATATTTTTTTGTTGAAAACAGGGCTTCAGTATTACACACCCATATCTGGTATTTATCTACCAAAAGAATTCTGTTTTTAGCATTGTAAATTAAACACTTTTTCTCATGTCTTAGCATCCTGTTTTATGTTATTAACTTTTAATTATTAATAAAAAAAAGCTTTGAAATCGGTTTTAATTTTACGGTAACTTCAAAGTCTTTATCAACCGATTTACCGACCAATATCTTTAGAAATTATTCTTTTGGGGATAAGATAATTATAATTTATAATTATTATTTTAACATCGAGAAAAAAGAGAGAATCAGATTTTTATTTATATTTTTTTAGTTTGAAATAGTATATTTTTTTCTTGAAATCGTGTTGCATTTGACCTTTCTCGGCTGCATCACCCGGACCTCCATGTCCTTGTCGATGAATCTCCAGTGAAATAGTGTCAAACTCATCAAACTTTAGCAATCCAGCAAACCCACTTCTGTATAAAAGTCAAGGTAGTTGTGACCCCAATTTGCCTTGATTAATAACCCATCTCGGATTCCCCTTTTCCTTCTATTCTTTGTCACCACAAAACCCATGATGGTATCCGACCATGATTGTACGTGATCCGTGATGGAATTATATGGGAGAACCGTCGCGGTTAGTCTCGTCCCTCGACATCTATCGAGGTTAAAACGATGCGGTAATCCGCAATTACAAGAATCCAATCAACGTCGAACGCCGTTATAAGGTGAGTTTCATAAAGAAACGAAAATTCTAGACTAATTGGAGAGGCCGGACGATGACAAGGGCCTCGTAAACTAGACCTAACATCACTTAAAAGCAATGCGAAAGTGCCAACACACGGCCAGGTATTGTAACGGGAATTTCCCAAAGGTACAGTTAGCCTTTCGCGCGAACTTACTGCCACCGACACCGCCCCCGAAACGGACGACGGATGTCTGATGGGTTGGAAGGATTAAAACGAAAGACGAAACTAATCATGAGATGAGACAATAAACAGAGGCGGGGACTAGACATCAATTTTTCTTACCAAAAAATTTTGCGAAACTAAGGATATTTTCAGATTTATTATGTGAATTTTAGAAGGTTTATATATTTTATCTATTCTATTGAACTCGTTCTGCGAAAGAACTACGTCACCCTCTTCTCAAAGCGTGCTAGAAAACATCTACAATTTGGCGCCACTCACCGAGTAATTCAGCTTGACTAAATAGGCGATTAATCAAGGCGATAGAAGTGTAGTATTAAATTGTGTAATTACTATGATATACTGGTGTAAATTAATTACTACAAACATGAATGGTGTTCATCTTCTAAAACCTGAAGGTTTATTACTTTAAAATCGCGAGAATAGCAGCTAATATTTTAAAAAGTACTTATCTGTTCTTAATTGAGAAATCTCTCGAGTTTATTAGAAGCAGAAACGATGACTTACTTTCAGTGTAAACCATGAATTGTTCAGTTGCTTGGTTGTTCGACTTTACGAAGTAGTGCTATCACATCGAGCTTTTTTAGCCAATTTTTTAGGGCGATAGAAACGATGATTTGAGTTGTTTATTTATTGAGAATTATTTTTTATTTTTTGTGTTTGATTACACAGAATCAAAAAAGAAAAATGTAGAACTAGATTTGTTTACTGTTTCATCAAAAAAACGGAGGTAAATTCTAGAGAAGCTAAAGAAGATTCTAGAAGAGTTGAAAATACGGCGTCTAGAACAACAAGAAGAATTTGGTGAATAACCTCTTGCAGAAAAAGAGCAAAGTAAAATTTTGAAAAAGAAAGAAAAACAGACAGATTGTAGAAGAGAATAAGAGGTTTTTAGATGAATTTGAGAAACGACGATTAGTGGAAAAAGAACAACAACAAAAAATTTTAAGTTTAGAAATGTCGGCAGTATAAAAGAAAAGCAAAGGATTTTTTTGCAAAAACAAAGGCAGTTTTAAGAAGAGAAAAAAGGACAATGGGATTCTAGAACAAGGAAGAAGGTTTCAAAAAAGCTTGAAAAATAACAGTTTTGAATAGAATAGAAACTAAAGCAAGAAAAACTGCGTCTAAAAGGAAAATTTTGGAAGAAAAAGTGAAATACGAAAACTGCAACTATAGAACAAAAGGAAAAAAAAATGAAAATACTATAACAGCAGTATAACTTTACGAAATTTAATTTGCAAAATGATTTCTACATCAGGAAATTTGTTTTTTTAGACGAATTGATTTAAAGAATTGCTCAGAAAACTTTTATTTAAATAAATATTTAAGAACCTATTATCTCTAAAATAGAAGCTGATATCTCAAGATATAGTTACTGTAGCAAAAAAATAATTACTGATTTAGAATCTTTAGACAATTCTACATGAGAAATCGTGATTTTTAAATTATTTTGAGGACTTAGAGCAGGAACATATTATTTTAAAACAAGGCTTTTAAAGAAAACCAGAATTCTCTGACTGCAGAATCGGTCTTACTAAAAACTGATTCTATAACACAACTAATTGCAAATTTAGAATTTTTGGACAATTGTTGACGTCGGAAAATATTTTTTATACAATATGTTGGTAGATAAAATTGATTAGAAAATTTTAAAAAATATTTGAAAATACATAAAACATTGTTTTGGTAAAATCGGTAGAATAGCGGTCTAAATCTCAAGATGTAGGGATTGTAGAACAAATTTATTACAATTTCTAAAATTCTTAGGCAATTCTACATAAGAAATTATGATTTTTAAATTATTTCAAGGATTAAGAGCACAAACAGAATATTTTTAAAAAAGACTCTTGAAGAAAATCAGAATTCTCTGATTGCAGACGATCTTACTAAAAACTAATTCTGTAACACAACTAATTACAAATTTAAAATTTTTAGACAATTTTGACGTGGGAAAACATTTCTTATAAAATATTTGGTAGACAAAAACGCCCAGAAAGATTTAAAAAATATTTGAAAATACATAAAAATCTGTTGTAGAAAAATCGATAAAATAGCTGTCTATATCTCAAAATGTAGGTATCGTAGCACAAAATTAATTAGAGTTTTAAAATTTTTAGACAATTTACATGAGAAATGAAGATTTTTTAATTATTTTGAAGGTCATGAACACAAACAGATTATTTAAAAAAAGGCTTTTAAAGAAAACTAGACTTCTCTTATAACTACTGTAGAATCGATCTTACTAAAAACTGATTATCTAACACAACTAATCGCATATTTAGAAATTTTATACAATTGTTAACGTCGGAGAATATTTTTATAAAATGTGCTGGTAGATAAAATCGCTCTGAATATATTTTTTTTGAAAATATATAAAAATTTGTTATAGTAATATCGATAGAATAGCGGCCTATTTCTCAAGATATAAGTATTGTAGCACATAATAATTAAAGTTTTTAGACTTTTTAGACAATTTTTCATGAGAAATTAGGATTTTTAAATTATTTTGAGGACTAGGAGAACAAACAGATTAATTAAGAAAAGGCTCTTAAAGAAAAGTAGAATTCTCTAATAACTGTAGAATCCACATTTCTAAAAACTGATTGCATAACACAACTAATCAGAAATTTCGAATTTCTAGATAATTGTGGACGTCGGAATTTTTTTTTATATGTTTTGGTAGATAAAATCGCTTTTAAAATTTTAAAAAATATTTGAAAATATATAAAACATTGTTTTGGTAAAATCGGTAAAATAGCGGTCTAAATCTCAAGATGTAGGAATTGTAGAACAAGGTTACAGTTTTTAGAGTTTTTAGACAATTCTACATGAGAAATCATGATTTTTAAATTATTTCAAGGATCAAGAGCATAAACAGAATATTTTTAAAAAAGGCTTTTGCAAGAAAACCAGAATTCTCTAACTGCAGAGTCAGTCTTACTAAAAACTAATTCTATAACACAATTACTCACAAATTTAGAATTTTTAGACAATTGTTGATATCGGAAAATATATTATATAAATGTGTTGGTAGACCAAACCGCCCAGAAAATTTTAAAAAATATTTAAAAATTTGTTATAGAAAAATCGATAAAATAGAGGCCTATATCTTAAGAAATATGAATTGTAGAACAAAATAATTACAGTTTTTTGAATTTTTTGATAATTCTACGTGAGAAATTATGATTTTCAAACTATTTTAAGCACTGGGAGCACATACGGATTATTTTGAAAAAAGGCTTTTAAAAAAATTAGAACCATTTAATAACTGTAGAATTACAGAGTGTACAACACAACTATCTATAAATTTAGAATTTTGGGCAAACGTTAACGTCGGAAAATATATTTTTTGAATTATATTAGTAGACAAAATCGCTTTGAAAATTTGAAAACTGGATTTGATAGAATATAAGATATAATTCAAGAAACACTTATTGATATTCTAGAACACAAGCAATTACAAATAATTTAATATCTTCGAACAATTCTGCGCCAGAAAAAAATCATTTTTAGTTATTTTGGTAAACAGAAGTGCTAACAGAAATTTTTGAAAGCGTTTCTGCATAAACCTGAATATTTCTAATTGGAAAATCGATACAACATTGGTTGATGTTTTACTAAATACTCAGTGTAAAAAAAAACCTTAGACTTGCCAGAAAATTTTACGTCGACTGTGTTTTTTAAATTGTTTTTAGTAATAGAACATTTCGAGAATTTTTAAAAAACACTAAAAAGTTATTATTATAATAAAATCGATAGCATAGTAATAATTTAGTAAATGCTTATTGGCTCAGATATGTAGAACAAAATTAATTAGAAATTTCTTTTTTTTTTAATTAAGAGCACCAACAATTTTTTAAATGTTCCTGAATAAACCCGAAATTTTTGAATTATATAAAATCAGTCAATATCGTTGAAACACAGGATAAAAAAATGTTCTGTAAAACATCCAGAAATTTGTAATAGATTTAAACCCTTACAAACCTCCGCCTCTGCCTCAACAACCACTCAACATACATTGCCTTCCTTTGTCGAGGCGATAACTTTTTACAACGTCTCCATAAAACTATACCGTTTGTAGTAATTGCTAAATCGTGACAGATAAACTCGAATTTGGGGGCGTCGATCCCCCGGTGTTTAAAATATTGTCGACCATCACGTCCTCGACTTTTAGTAGATCGTTTACTATTACGACCAGATATATTTGAATAAAATTTTTTAGTGATCAAACAGGCAATAAAGCAAGAAAACTCAATTTTGTCTGCAATACCAAACTCGTATCAAATAAACGTAGTTTGGTATTGTTAGATTTTTTTTCCTGCAACATAGAATTTTCCTGCAAGCTATAAACTTGAAGTGTAATTCTATCCGAGCGTCCAGGTTATGACGACTTGCGAGTCCTGCAGCTTAATAAATAACGCCGTCACCGTCATTCTCTATTGTTCTTTCGATAAAGTTTATAATCCTGGAAGACACTAAAATTGTATCAAGACGTTTCCTGCTGGAGAATCACACGAAACTTACCTTACGTTGTGTAACCTAACCGTAAAATTATCGAGAATTACCGTTAAATGAGAGTTAAGGTCAATTTCCAACCGACTTTGACCGGTCAAAAGCAAAAAAAATTTGTATTCCCGTCACATTTCTACTCCCAGAAAGCTTTCTGAAAGTTTCGGAGATTTACATATGAATACAATACACTCTTTTGTTATGCCAAATAATCTAAATAATCTTATTATGTGTCAATTTCCGGTCTTAATCCCCGGAGGACTATTAATATCCCGTCATAAATTTTTCCTCCCGGAGTAATCCGGGAAGCCACACAACGCCGTTTAATTCCGATCGGCATTAATCGATACAATTAAAACTCATCTAACTTTTTTTTTCCTCCTGAAATTGTGTAATTTATCACGTGTCAAGTTTGTTGACAAATGGTATGCCAGGACGTGATGACGTCTCTTCCTGAGAGTTTTCGAGGAAATAAGGCAATTTCGGGAGAGGAAAGATGGACGAGAAATTATTGAGATTTGCATTAGTTATTCAATAAAGTTGCTTTGATGGGAAGTAATTTAATAAGGCCGGAACAAACGCTAACAAATCATTTTCGGGCTGAGAGTGTGAGAAATTGCGACGAATAGGTGAAAGGGGAAACTATACAATCATGGTCTTCTGTTTAATGACACAAAACAATTTAATTAAAAAAGAGACAAAATCTTGAGAAATATTATTTGTAACATTTATATTATTAGTGGGATAGATACATCATTACACAACGAGTATCTGTAACTCACGAGTTACTGTAATGTGCTCTAGCCCACGTATAATATACAAAACTTTATCTACGATTGCAAAAAATTAAGAAAATCGAAAATTTAATGCTACCGATAATCTATTTTTTTACATCAAAAGTAAGGTGATCTATGGATATGTTCAGTAAGCACTATAGCAATACTCTTAACTCTTTCAGTTGTCGTTTTGCTACTAATTTGCTAATTTGGGGCTATGAATAGCTATAAACTTGTCTGTCATTCGTAGTAAGCTATTGTTTTACATCTCGATGGAGACTCAAAAAAGTTTCGTCAGTTGGCTTTGGAAGATTTTATCCAAACGTAAAAATTTTGGTTTATCCTGGCGTTCGTTTTTGGATCAGGACCTGTCTCAGGTTCTTGATTTCCGCTCCGGGTGTTTTATGTAATTGGGTTCCATGGACCATCCTAGCTTGTCTGTCTTGGGGTAAAACTTGATTCACTTTTTGCGGTATGATTTAGAAGATACATAATCAAAAATAATCACGGGAAATAATTTTGCTGCTCTTGTTGTAAAAGGACTAATGAACAAACTTTTTGGAAATGGAAAAATTACGTTTCAAAAATAAATCAAAATTTTCAGTATTTTTTACACAGAAATGGAGACATTACGTTTCGAAAAGAGTGACTCAAAAGTAAGGTTCGAATTTGGTAATAAAGAATAATACCTGAGTTTTAGGTACCCACTGACATTCAAGACCTCAAATTTGGGCATTCAGATTCGGAGATTTCCTTGGGCCTTTTTTAGAGACATGTAAAACTTAGAGAATTAAAGGATTACGTCTTTATGGTTTTTATTAATTTTTAATCAATTCTACGTTTAATAATACGAACTAATAAATAGAATTTTGTTAAAAGTTTTCTGAAAAAACCTGAAATTTTGGAGCATTGCTAGAAATTTTTCTAATAAATACTTGTTGTGGAACATGAAAACTAAAATTTCGAATTTTCAGACAATCCTGAATTATTTTACTGAAGGTTTTTGTCTCAACTAGAGGTCTTATTGACCCAATTGAAGATTTTGTTGTCTTAGTTTTCTTATTTTTTTTTCTTATACGTTGATTTCAAGTGGTTTAGAAATACTCTGATTTCTCCAAGAATCTATCTTTATTCTTTCTTTTTTAAATATACACTGCTCTAATAAATTAACGTACCACTTGAATTTTTTTGAAAATTGAAACATGTATTCGACCAATTGGTACAAAATTAAGAAAAATTTAACAAAAACATTTGTTTAAAGTAAACTAATATCTAATGAGTTCAAATATAGAAAAACAAACTGAAAACAAAATTTTATTAAAGTAACGCCGTTATAAAAGTTACAGAAAACATCTTAATATCGCGTATTTCCACCTCCACTTTGAATAACCGCTGCACATCTTCGTTCCATACTCAAAATTAACGAACTTATGTCTTCTTGATTTAAGTTATTCCAAATTTCATTTAGTTGAGGACCTACCTCTTGAAGATGGACAGGAGGATGTGGAAGATTTTTTAAACGTTTTCCGAGAATGTCCCAAACATGTTCAATAGGATTCATGTCAGGGCTTCGAGCTGGCCAATCCAAAACATTGATTTCTGCCTCATTCAAGTAATCATTAACAATTCGGGCAGTGTAGGGTTTTGCGTTATCTTGCATTAACAAAAAATTTGAACCAGTATAAGGGGCATATGGTACGACATGCTCTTCAAGAATGTCTGTTATGTAACGGTCCGCATATAGAGCCATTATTTACAACCACTAACTCCGTGCGAGCTTGTAAGGAAATACCACCCCAAACCATTACTGAGCCTCCACCAAACAATGTGGTATTCTGAATGTTACACTGTGCGTACCGCTCATTTGGTCTACGATACACACGAACACGTCTATCGCAATTATAAAGGCAAAATTTTGACTCATCCGTAAAAAGAACAGACTCCCAATCCTTTCTTTGCCAATTTATGTGCTCTCTAGCAAATTCTAATCAGGCTCTGCGGTGTTTTACAGTCAATGCAGGACCACGAGCAGGAATATGGGGTGTTAAATTATCTTCCTTAAGTCTTTTTCTAACAGTTTCGGTACTGATTTGAATTCCTTCTACGTGAAGAAACTCAGTTTGTAGCTTCCTGGCGGTTACAAAGCGTTCCCTTAGCGCAGATATTCTTAAAAATCTATCCTGGATAGGAGTGGTTTTCCTTTTTCTTCCTTGTCCAGGTCTTCTGAGGTGACTTCCTGTCTCTCTGTACCTTTGTATCATACGCGAAACTGACGTATGAGATACACCAAACCTTTCACCAATTTTTCTGCAGCTCCATCCTTCCTCCAACAAAACCACAGCTTGGGCGCATTCTTCTCGAGTCAAATTCATCATAATGTTTTTATTATTGTTTCAAATGATAAAAACTATCCACAGAACGGCAAATTCAAATAACAATAAAACGAAATTACAAATTAACACAATTTAAAAAAGAAAATAATTTTAAAATTTCTGCTTAAAAAACTATTAAACTCAAATTTCTGACTTTAATGTCAAAACTTTTATTACAATGGATAACTAGATCATAGCTTGATTAAACCTTCTCAACCAAAGTTGTCAAATGTTCATAGTTTTAATTTTTTTACTTTATTTTCAAGTGGTGCGTTAATTTCTTGGAGCACTGTAGTTTTTTTTAATTTTTTTTTTTTGGAATTTTATTACTTTTAGAATCTTTTGCTATTCATTTTAAACATAGTTTTTCTTAATTTTATAACTTTTTCAGTTGTCTATTAAATATTTTTTAATATTAAAGATTTTTTATTTTTTCGATTGTAGTTTTCTTTCTTTTTTCTTTTCTAAACTTTGAGAATTGCTGTAGAGAGTCTCTATTTGTTTTTGATAAAATTTATTGTATAACTAATGTCAGTAGGGACAAAAACGTTCATTTTTTTTTAAATAGCCATAATATCTGCATATTGCTGTAGGTACAGCTGCTATCTTAAAATAGAGTTATTTAAGCACAATTTTCAGACAGTTTTGAATTACTGACTATTTTGGAAGTTTTTCTAAAATATTTCTTTGTCTTTTCTAGAATTTAGAATACTATTTATGAAATTTGTAAAAAAGATAAAAACTCATATTATTGCTTTAATAGACTTATTTTATCGCAACACGATTTAATTAATACTAAAGTAAAATTAGTTTTTATTATTGTAATTAAAAAATAAATTGAAGTTATGTTTGTGCCAATAAAAAAACTATTTAAATTTCTAAATTTTAAAAGAAATTATTACTTAGCTTTTCGTGTTTTCCCCCCAATCCTACTTATGTAAATATATAGCGTGGTCTCTTCATCTAACTCCACCTCAACTTCCTCTCCAACTTCATGCGGTTCATTTACCGCACAACTTCTAAAGCTTCAAAGCTAGATTAAATCCACATTGAACAAATGTAGAATCGTAGGGCGGTAACTTGTAACTTTCTCCACTCATGTCGTCTTTTATTTCTGAATTTTATTCCTGTTATTTTTGTTCCAGAACATATCAAGCTTCCGTGATAACAATGACAAATTGAAGGGCTTGTCTATTGTTGGGAAATACAAGAGTGCGTTCGACGGTAAGTAAATAATTTTTATTGTTGGGAATTTTCTCCGGCGAGAAAATATTGTTTCCGGTAAATAATGGTTGAGTTGGTGTTAAGAATTTTTTTATAACATTGAAAGATGAGTAAGAATGATTAGGGTTTAATGGGTGAAGATGCAATCGTGTTTTCACTTCCGACTTGAGCTGAAATGATGGTGATTTCTTTGTAATTGTAATGGATTTATGATGTGTTAAGGTCAGCTTGTTAGGTTTTTTCTGGGACTTGGAATTAAGCAATTTTTGATGATGGAGGAGGTGAATCAAAGAGAAAGCGGGGATTAAGGAAAATAAGAGCGGAGAGATAGAAATCAGCGAATAAATTTGTTGCAAAAACAGTAATGATATTCTTACCAAATACTTATCGTAGAGCAAACCAATTATGCAGATATAGATTTTTTGTTAATTCTATATCGTGAAACATTTTTTTTTTTCAAATTTTAGTGGCTATAATTACTGAGAGTGTTTTAAGATCACTCACAATTTCTGATTGTAAAATCGACTGGATATCTTGTAAACTATCTATTCTGGATCCAAAGTAGTTACAAATTTAGAATCTTTGGACAATTTTATTTCAGAAAATAGTTTTTTCAAAATTTTATAGTGACTACGATTGCCAACAGAATTTTTTTTGAAATTTCGTGTCGTACAATCGATAAGATATTGACGATATCTTGTAAAATATCTATTGTAGAACGTAATTAGTTACAGATTATGAGGCAGTTTTACCTCGGAAAATAACTTTTGCAAAAAATTTTAGAAACTACGATTACTAACAGAATTTTTTTAAAAAGTATCTGAGTAAACCCCAAAAATTTCAAATCGTATAACAATAAATTATTGACGATATCTTGTAAAATATCTACTGTAGATTAAAAATAGTTACAGATTTAGAATTTTGAGACAGTTCTACTTCGGAAAAATGCTTTTTCAAGATTCTTTAGTGACTGCGATTACCAACAGAATTTTTTAAAAGAAGAGAAACAGATTAGAAAAGGGAAAAAAGAGAACACTTCAAAAATTTCTAATTGTATAATCGGTAAGATATCTCGTAAAATATTTATTGTAGAATAAAACTGGTTACAGATTTAGAATTTTGAGACAGTTCTACTTTGGAAAATAGCTTTTTCAAAATTTTTTAGTGACTGCGATTACCAACAGAATTTTTTAAAAGAAGAGAAACAGATTAGAAAATGGAAAAAGAGAACACCTCAAAAATTTCTAATTGTATAATCGATATCTTGTAAAATATTTACTGTAGATTAAAATTAATAACAGATTTAGAATTTCCCAATAGTTTTACCTCGGAAAATAGTCTTTTTAAGGTTCTTTAATGACTACGATTACAACAGAATTTTTTTAAATTATCTGAGAATAACTCAAAAATTTCTAATTGTATAATCAATAAGATATTGACGATGTCTTGTAAAATATTTATTGTAGATTAAAATTAGTTACAGATTTAGAATTTTGAGACAGTTTTACCACAGATACAGCTTCTTCAAGATTTTTTAGTGACTACGATTATCAACAAAAAATTTTAAACGTATCTGAAATTAGTCCAAAAATTTCCAATTGTCTAATCAATAAGATATTACCGATATCTTCTAAAATATCTATTGTAGAACAAAGTTAGTTACAGATTTAGAATTCTAAGATAGTTCTTCCTCGGAAAATAGCTTTTTCAAAAATTTTTAGTAACTGCGATTACCAACAGAATTTTTTAAAAGAAGAGAAACAGATTAGAAAATGGAAAAAGAGAACACCTAAAAAATTTCTAATTGTATAATCGATATCTTGTAAAATATTTACTATAGATTAAAATTAATAACAGATTTAGAATTTTCAAATAGTTTTACCTCGGAAAATAGTCTTTTCAAGGTTCTTTAATGACTACGATTACTAACAGAATTTTTTAAAAACTATCTGAGTACACCTCAGAAATTTCGAATCGTATAACGATAAGATATTGACGATATCTTGTAAAATATCTGCTGTAGATCAAAAATAGTTACAAATTTAGAATTTTGAGACAGTTCTATCCCGGAAAATAGCTTTTTCAAAATACTTTAGTGACTGCGATTACCAACAAAAATTTTTAAAAGTAGAGATACAGATCAGAAATGGGAAGAAAGAGAATACCTCAAAAATTTCTAATTGTATAATCGATATCTTGTAAAATATCTACTGTCGATCAAAATTAATTACAGACTTAGAATTTTTAGATAGTTTTACCTTGGAAAATAGTCTTTTCGGGGTTTTTTAGTGACTACGATTACCAACAGAATTTTTTTAAAGTATCTGAGAATAGCCTAAAAATTTCTAATTGTATAATCGATAAGATATCTTGTAAAATACCTATTGTAGATTAAAATTGGTTACAGATTTAGAATTCTGAGACAGTTCTACCTCGGAAAATAGCCTCTTCAAGATTCTTTAGTGACTACGATTACCAACAAAATTTTTTAAAAGTATCTGAGTACACCCCAAAAATTTCGAATCATGTAACGATAAGATATTGACGATATCTTGTAAAATATCTACTCTAGATCAAAAATAGTAACAAAATTAGAATTTTGTGACAGTTCTTCTTCGGAATATAGCTTTTTCAAGATTGTTTAGTGACTACGATTACCAAGAAAAATTTTTAAACGCATCTGAAATTATCTGATAAATTTCTTATTGTATAATCGATAAGATATTGACTATATCTTCTAAAATGTCTATTGTAGATCAAAACTAGTTAGATATTTAGAATTCTGAGACTGTTTTAGTTTGGAGAAAAGCTTTTTCAAAATTTTTTAATTTCTGCCATTGACAACAAAATTTTTTAAAAGAATCTGACAATTTCCCAAAAACTTCTAATAATATAATGGAATTGACGATATCTTATAAAATATCTGTTGTAGATCAAAATTAGTTACAATTTCAAAATTCTAAGACAGCTATACTTTGAAAAAAGCTTTTTCAAAAATTTCTAATCACTGTGATTGCCAGCAGAATTTTTAAAATTATTTGAGAGCACCTCAAAAATTTCTAATTTTATCATCGATAAGATATTAACGATATTTTGTAAAATATCTAAGGTGGGTTAAAATTAGTTACAGATTTAGAATTCTGAGACAGTTTTACTTTGGAAAAGAGTTTTATAAAAAAATTTCAGTGACCAGGATTACCAACAAAAATTTTTAAAGTTTTGAGAACACCCAAATGATTTCTAATTGTATAATTGATAAGATATCTTATTAACGATATTTTGTAAAATATTTATTGCAGATTAAAAGTAGTTAGAGATTTTGAATTTTTGGAAAGTTTTACTTTGTATCAGTGGCTACGATTATCATCCGGAGTTTTTAAAAGTATCTGAAAACATCCTAAACATTTCAAATTTGAAAAACCATAAGATAATGATCATATCTTGAAAAATATTTATCGCAGAGTAAAGTAAGTCACAGATTTAAAATCTTTGGGCAGTTAGATATTGGAAAATAACTTTTTCAAAAATTTTTAGTATCTGCAAACACAGATTTTTTTTTAAAGAATATGAAAACACACCAATAATTTCTAATTGAAACATCGATAAGATATTGATGATATCGTTCAAAATATTTATTATAGACTAAAATCAATTACAGATTTTAAATTTTCGGACAATTTTTCATAGAAAAACAGCTTTTTCAAATTTTTTTCTTGTTGAAAACAGAATTCTTAAAGGTATTGAATTACTTCTAATATTTCTAATTATATTATCGTTAAGGCATTGACGATATCTTGTAAAATATCTATTGAAGATCAAGAGGAGTAACGGATTTATATTTTTTTAACAATTTTACTTCCGAAAGTAGCTTTTGTAATATTTTTTAGTGACTACAATTACCAACAGAATTATTTAAAATTATCTGAAAATCTTCAAATTTTTTTATTGCTATGTAAATAAGATTTTGACTAATATCTTGCAAGATATCGGCTAAAATTAAAAAACACAGATTCTGAATTCTCAGTCTTAGTCAAAACACAGCTTTTTTAATATGTTTTGTGGTTCAGGGTTACCAATAAAATTTTGAAAAGGACCTGAATACATTCAGAGATTTTAAATTGTAAAATTAATAAGATATTGATGGATGTCTTGCGAAATATATTCTAAAATAAAAAATAATTCTAGATTTTAAAATCTTAGACTGTCCTAGGTAAAAAAAAGAGTTTTCTCAAAATGTTTTGGTCTTTAAGGTTATCAATAGCATTTTTTTAATTGAAGATTTTTAAACATTCTAAATTGTAAAATCGATATGATATTGATCAATATCTTATGAAATATTCTCTAGAATAACAAATATTTACAGATTTTAAATTCTCAAACTGTTTTACGTCAAAAACAGTTTTAAAAAAATATTCTGGTGTTGAAGGTTACTAATAGAACTTTCTAAAAGAACCTGAAGACATTTAAGCATTCTAAATTATAAAATTGATAAGATATTGATCAATGTCTTTCGGAATATCTTCTAGAACAAAAAATAATTACAGATTTTAAATTTTCAGATTATTGTACTTTAAAACACACCTTTTTTAAAATATTTTAGTATAGAAGGTTACAACAGTCTGGAAGGACCCAAAAATTTGTATTTGATCCAAAAAAACGCCCAATAAAATTTATAAAAACCATTTATTCAACAAAAAAAACTCTTTGATAAGTTCATAACACACTCAGTCGACCTGAAGCTAAAATCCCTAATACCCAAACTCACTCCCATACCCCTCCTCGAAGTAATGTTTGGTCGATTCTTCATGATGGGCTGCCAAATGGCTCGCTCGTGCGATATACACTTCCGGTGTATCATACGGAACTCCATCAGGAGCAACAACTGGAATATAATGAGAATAACCTCCAGCGTATCTGACTCCAGTTTTGGCTAACTGATGAGCAAGAAGGTGTTGCTGGCGTGCAGCTCGCACTTCGGGTGTATCCACCGGTACCCCTTTTTTCGTTATAACAGGGATGTGGTAAAGACTGCTGTCGTGGTAGTTGGGGTACTGCTCGTCATCGTCTTCTTCATGGACAGAAGCGTGTGCGAGAAGGTGTTGGTAACGCGCTGCTTGTACTTCGGGGGTTTCTTGAGGGTAGACAGAACGTCGGGGGCGGTAATGAGCAGAGTCGAGAGGGATTTCTGAAATATTTATGAGAGAGTGATAAGGCATATCAAGGAACTTAAATTTGGTAAAATATGGAGGTCGATATTTTAATTTTTTAATCAATTTTGATTATGTGGGTAATGTAATTTATTTTACAAAAATTATTTGTACGTATTTGAATCTGTATTATTTACTAAAACAATACAAATGTTTTTATAATAAATAAAGGATTAATTTTAGATGAATTTATTTGTGTTTCGATTTATGACGAAATTTTATTATTTAAATAATACCTTCGAGGGCTTGTGGTTATATATTATTAAGTTTTGAATACTTAGTGATTACTGTTAAGGCGGTTAGTAGCGTTAGCTTGAAATAATCGCGTTACGACTAATACGAAAGAATAAAGATTGTACAAGAATAAAAGTTAAAAAAAACTTTAAACTGAGGTTAGAAGAAAAAGAAGTTGATAGAAATTTGAAAACTGAAGAATGTAAGAGCACGATTAGCAACAGATTTTTCTTAAAATGATCTGAACGCATTTTTTTATTTTTAAATTTTTTATCTTGTAATCGATAATATGGTGACCGATTTTTTGTAAGATACTCATTGTATCTTTAAAATAGTTACAGATTTAGAATCTTTAGACAATTCTACGTCAAAAAACACTTTATTAGAAATTTTTAAGAAATTAAGATTACTATCAAAAATTTTTAAAAGTACCTAAATACATAGAAAAAATTTTAAATGTAAAATTGAAAATATATTGATCTTTTTGTTGTAAAATACTTATCGTAGCTTAAAAACAGCTACAGATTTGGAATGTTTAGGCTATTCTACGTGGAAGGAGAGCTTTTTAAAAATGTTTTACTAACCATGATTACCAACAGAATTTTTAATAAGTTGCTGAAGGCATACAAAAATTTGTAGTTGTAACTTCAAAATAGTTACAGATTTAGATTTTCTAAAATTTTCATGTGAAAAACCTCTTTTCTAAAAATATTTAAGAAAGCAGTATTACCAACAGAATTTTCTAAATATTACCTGGAGGTATAAAAAAATTCTAATTGTAAAATCGATGAAATATTTACCGATTTCTTGTAAAATACTCACCATAGCTTAAAAGCAGTTACAGATTTAGAATCCTTAGACTATTCTACATCGAAAAAGAGTTTTTTTTAAATGTTTTACTAACCATGGTTACCAACAAAAATTTTTAAAGTGGCTAAAGGCACACCAAAATTTCTGTTCGTAAAATGTACAAAATAATGTAAAATTTGTGTAAAATACTACATTGTAGCTCCAGAATAGTTACAGATATAGAATCTTTAGAAAAATCTACGCCAAAAAAATTTTTTTTGTATTTAAGAAAAAACGATTGCCAACAGAATTTTATAAATATACCTGGACGCATAAGAAATCTTAATTGTAAAATTGATAAAATATTGACCGATTTCTTGTGAAATTCTCATCGTAGTTACAGATAACAGTTACAGATTTAGAATCTTTAGACTATTCTACGTTGAAAAGGAGCTTTTTAAAAATATTTTACTAACCATGTTTAATAAGAGAATTTTTTAAAAGTAGCTGAAGATATACCCAATGTCTAGTTGTAAAATCGATAAATTATTGACAGATTGCTGTAAGATTCTACAAAAACACTTTTTTAAAAATATTTAAGGAAGCAGGATTACCAACGGATTTTTTTAAATGTACATACCTGGAGACATAAAAAATTTCTGATTGTAAAATCGATAAAATATTGACAGATTTCTTGTGAAATACTTATCGTAGCTTAAAAACAGTGACAGATTTAGAATTTTTAGACTATTCTACGCCAAAAAAGAGCTTTTTAAAAACGTTTTACTAATTATGATTACCAACAGAATTTTTTAAAACTAGCTGAAGGCCTACAAAAATTTCTAGTTGTAACATCGATAAAGTATTGACAAATTTCTGTAAAATACTCCAAAGTAGTTACAGATTTAGAATTTTTAAACAGTTCTACGTCAAAAAATCTTTTTCTAAAATTATTTAAGAAAGCAGGATTACCAATAGAATTTTTGAAATGTACCTGGAGGCATAAAAAATATCGAATTGTAAAATCGATAAAATATTGACCGATTTTTTGTGAAATACTTATCGTAGCTTAAAAACAGTTACAGATTTAGGATCTTTAGACTATTCTACGTCGAAACGGTGCTTTTTGAAAATATTTTAGTAACCATGATTACCAACAGAATTTTTTAAAAGTAACTGAAGGCTCACTAATATTTCTTTTTTAAAAATGTATAAAATATTGTAAGGTTTGTGTACTACATTGTAGCTCTAAAATAGTTACAGATATAGAATCTTTAGAAAATTCTACCTCAAAAAACATTTTTTTAATATTTAAGAAAGCACGATTACCAACAGAATTTTTTAGTAGTCTCTAAAAAAATTTTAAAATGTAATTTTTGTTGTAAAATTGTCTAAAGATTCTAAATCTGTAGCTGTTTTTGATCTACAATAGATATTTTACAAGTTATCATCAATATCTTATAGATATTACAATTAGAAATTTTTGGAATATTTCAAATACTTTTAAAAAAAATTATTCGTGACTAAAATTTTTTGAAAAAGTTGTTTTTCTAGTTGCAATTGTCCCAGAATTTGGAATCTGTATTCGCTTTTGGTCTATAATATATCTATACAATATCTTATCGATGTTATACTCAGAAATTTTTGGGATGTTTTCCGATACTTTAAAAACGTCTGGTGGTAATTATGGTCATTCAAAAATTTAAAAAAAGCTATTTTTTGAGGTTGCACTGTCTAAAGATTCTAAATCTCTAACTACTTCTGATCTACAATAGATGTTTTACAAGATATCGTCAATATCTTATCGATTATACAATTAGAAATTTTTGATATGTTTTCAGGTACATTTAAAAAATTCTGTTGGTAATAATGGTCACTAAAAATTTTTGAAAAAGCTATTTTTTTACTTAGAGCTACTTCAGAATTCTAAATCTACAACTAATTTTGATCTACAATACATATTTTACAAGATATTGTGAATATCTTATCGATTTTATAATTATTTTAGCTCTAGTAAAAACCAACTTTTTGGCTTTGTAGCAGCAATAACTCTGATAAAACGATTTCTTTGAACACTAGCTTGTAGGGCATGCTTCACTCGTCTGCGCCTCGTGCGTCAAATTACCTTACTCTATGAAAAAAGCAATACTTTACTCTCTTATTGTTACATGAAATTTTTTAGAACTATTCACTATTTTTTATTTAATATGGATTCGAAAAATAAATTTTATATCATTTAAAAATTTTATTATTATTTAATCATTTGTTTTAAAACAATTGCTCGTAAAAAAAATGTTAAAATGTTAATGTTTATATATTATTTTTTCCAATTGCTGATAATATTTTATTATTCAGGAACCACGAAACGCTCATAAATTCCTGTCAAAATGACTAATAAATTTTGTGTTCATTTGTGTATTAATTTTATTATTTTAAATATAATTATAAATGTCTATTAATATCAAGCGACCTGGATACTGTTATGACTATACAACTAAAAGCACATTAATTAGGATAATTGTGTGAATCCTGAAAATAAAATGCAAAATTTTTCAATTTGAAAATCACAATTTATGGCTTCAAAAAATAAATTTGAATGTTAAAATTGTTAAAACATAAATTAATGAACGATTTCTTGAATGAACGGTCAACAAAAATATTGTTCCTGCAATTTAATAATTACCTGCTGAATAGGCGGCTAGGGCCTGTTCTGGTCCGCCATAAACCACATGACTTTGATAAAACTCCTGTTGATGATATTGTTGTCGTCCTTCTAGTTCCTGTTGATACTGTGTCGGTTGATACTTCTGCTGTTGGATCTTCTGACGATATTGTCCAGTCGAAGGCCTGCGTGCCGCCAGAATTTTCGCCCTTTCGTAGGCTTCGAAATGCGCTGCTTTGGCCGCTTGCACTTCCGGTGTATCAACCGGAACTCCATCTTTAATCACCGGAACATAACTTCGCTGGTTTTGATAATTCTGGCCTTTGACAATACACAAAACACTGAATAATAAGAATTGTAGCTTCATTTCGACAAATTCAACCTCCTTGGACTCGGGCCAGGACTGTTGAGTGTGTGCCCCAAATCGGAACCGTTCTAATTTATATATCAAGAGTGAAATGAAATTACAAACCGTGAAATCCTAATTAAAATTTTATTGTCGAAAATAAATAAATATTAAATTTTGGTGGTTAGGTAATTGAAGGTGAGCCTTTCACAGAATGTTAGGTAATTCAGGCCAGGATGATTTTTTTTATGTGTTTCCGTGATACAAAGGACTCTTGATTAATAGTCCGGGTGTTATCCTTTAATTTGGTAATCTTATTGGTTTAACCGGCATCGTCGCCAGGATTACAACAGCTTAATCATGTCGGGCTTGATGAGATCGAGTAGAGGAGTTAAAGCCTTTGTAGTGATTTTCACTCAAAATAAAAAAACTATTTGGTTCAAATTAATTATGAATCTACAGGTTGTCCTTTGTGAACATTTCGAAATAATGAGAAATGTTTAGAGATGTTTTGAAGAATAAATCAAGCCAAAGAAATTGTTTATTGTATTCGTTTAAATAACTAGGATAAATAAATAATATTTGGAAAAAAATACGTGTGTATCGTCTATTTACGAAAGAATGAGAATGTGATTTAAATCGTTGTTTGGATGTCATTTCTTGTGGCATCAGTTATAATTATTTAGTTAGGGTTGCTTTATTGGAATTATTTACAACTTATTTTTGGGGAGGTTGTATTGTTCAAAAATTCTAAACCCGTTACTGCTTTTGATCTACAATAGATATTTTATAAGATATCGTTAATATCTTATTGATATTACAATTTGAAATTTTCGGAATGTTTCAAATACTTTCAAAAACTTCTGGTGGTAATCGTGATTACTAAAAAAATTAAAAAAAGCTATTTTCTGAGGTAAAACTGTCTAAAGATTCTAAATCTCTAATTACTTTTGATCTATAATAGATATTCTATAAGGTGTCGTCAATATTTTGTCGATTATACAATTAGAAATTTGTGAGGTGTTTTCAGGTACATTTAAAAAATTCTGTTGGTAATCATGGTCTCTAAAATTTTTTGAAAAATCTATTTTCTTACGTAGAACAACTTCAGAATTCTAAATCTATCACTAATTTTCATCTGCAATAGGTATTTTACAAGATATCTTCAGTATCTTATAGATTTTATAGTGAGAGTGTTTTCAGATACATAAGGTTCTTATCCTCTTAGATGTTTGTGTTTATAGATTTCTTGTTCTTAATTTCCCAGTTTTTTTTCTTTTAATTTAATTTTTCGTCCCCTCCTTAGAGTAATACAGAACCCAATTTAATATCCCAAATGTAATTTAAATATTTCTTTCAAAAAAATCTAATTTAAATAATTCAACTTCCGCCTCATATCACGTATAAAAAATGCAAAAAATGTTCATCCATTTCATTTGAAATGAAGTGAAATTAGCTGTAATAAAGCACTTAAAGTGGTCATAAAACTCGCTAGTTATCTCTCCTAGCCCCAAGTTTTCTTAAAATTTCAAATCAATTGTTCGTCTTTTTTCCGGAAGCCAGACAAGCCTCGTTCAATCCCTCCTTCCTTTAAAATCGCCTTATTAATCATATTTCCGTCCTCGTCGATGCAAATTCGAACGGAAGTTCCGCCATTTTCGCGCCTTCCGGTCTCGCTTAATTTTTAATTAAGAATAACAAATCCAATAAAGTGATTTTTTACCTATCAAACGTAAAGCTAACATTTTAAGAAGTCTTCCACTACTAGTTACCCTTCATCAATATTTTACAGAGGGATGAGGAAAGTCGTGCATTTTTAACGAGGGCGGAAAAGTGGACAGATGGCCGATCGAAGACGGTTTCCGGGCTATTTACCGGAGCCGTTTCGGCATTTCAGAGATATGGAGTGAAAGCGAATGGTATTTGAGCATGAGGAAACTTATACGAGATCTTTATGCAAATAAAAGGAATGGTCCTGTAATTAGGCTATTGTTGCTAGTATAATTGGATGCTTGTTACGTAAATGTGTGCAAATTAGACAACATATTGTGCATCTTTCTAAGCAATTCTAAGAGATTTCAAGTAGATTCAGATCCGGCCATCAAACGAACCACTAAAAAAATGTTTTGAAACAAAAAAATAACCGAAGCTAAAAGTTTTGTCAAGTGCCAAGTGTGAGATTTGTTAGCGTTGTTTATTAGCAAAGCAGCCGATAGTCGTTATCAAGACTTCTGGGTTATTTTCTTGTAATTTGGGTTTATTATAGTTAATAACAGTGATTTTTTGTGAGTAGTTGATCTCAGAAATGTTTCAAAAAGATTTGATAGATCTAAAAGTAACTTGCTGAATTTTTTATCAATCGAACACGCGATTTATTTTTCTTCTTAACAAATGCAATCCGTACTCTATCGGTGAATATCAATAAATGTTAAATTTATTTACACACAGTTAAATTGACATAACTGTGTGTAAAACATGATAACAGTTATTTTCTCCTTTCACATGTTCGTCTTTTTCAAAATTTTACGATAAAAGCGCGTTTCACTTTTTATTAATTGTCAATTCTTAATTTTTTTTTTTTGGATTGACAGTTTTAGCTGGAAAATAATTGTGTTCCAGTAAAATAACTATCAGTTAATGTTGTAAAATTGTCTAATTTCTGCTTTAAAATGTCATTTTGTTGTAAACTGATAAATTATTTAGTTCGCAAAATGACAGTTTTCTTTAAATAAACTCTTACTATTCTGTAAAATGACAGATTTTTTATCTATCTGTAAAATATCTGTGCTAAAAATATAAAGAAACACATATTTCTGTAAAATTTAATTTAAAATTACAATTTTTTAAGTAAATTCTGTAACATAATTACACCTCTGTCAGATGTAAAATAAAAACCCATTTGTGTAAAATGCTGGGTGTTCAAAAATTATTGAAAATAAGATGGTTGTTTTTGTAAAATGACTGTTTTTTGATATAAAGTGACATGCTTTTCTGTAAAATGACATCTCTATTAAAATCTTGATTTAAAATTACTTAAGCAAAAAGTATAGTTTTGTAAATTAAGGCCAGACTTAGCTATAAACTGTAACTATTGTTGAGTTTCTATAGTTGAATGACAGTTTTAACCGTAAAATAGCAGTTTTTCGGTAAAGTGACAGTAATTTTTGGCAATTTTTTGTAAAATGAGTGTAATTCTGTTGACGGTACTTGCTACGAAATTATAGTTCTGCCAGTAATATGACATTTTGTTGTAAAATGATTTTTTCTCGATATACTTTCTACAAATAATGTCATAGCTGTAATGTCATTTTTTTTTGTAAAATAAATTTAACAACCAAGTGACAGTCTTGTAAAATCGTAGTTTTTCTATATAATTGTTGATAAAATTTTGTAAAACGAGCATAATTCTATTGATCGTTCTTGCTACAAAATGGTAGTTCTGTTAGTAAAATGACATTTTGTTGTAAAATGATTTTTTTCTTGACATAATTTCTACAAAAAACTGCGACATTTACTGTAAAATGATTTGTACTTGTAAAATTACAGTCTTAGTTGTAAAATTACATTCTCTAATTAAGACTATTTTATCTTTAACAGTTCAAACTATAAAAGATTCTCTCTTTTGATATAAAATTACATGCTTTATTGCAAAATGACATTTTTTAAAAGTTTCAGTTTAAAGTTACTGAAGTAAATCTATACTCTTGGAAGTATAATTTGTAAAATATGTCGGACTCAAATGTAATGTCATTTTTTTTGTAAAATAGATTTAACAAATATTTTTTCTACTTGAGTGACAGTCTTACGCAGATAACTAAACACACTAAACGACGAATATATAAAACAGTAGTTTAAAACATTGTAACATATGGGGCTGAAACATGGACTACACCACCACTTTTTTACAATTAACCATTTCATCTAATCAAAATGCTCAGGATTGAAACATTTAAAATCGAAAATTTCTAAATAAACGCTTTTCTACGTTTTTATATTTCTTCTTTTCCTGTTTCCACGTTTTTTCACAACTAGCAAAACCTATCTAACCAAAACTCTTGGGTTCTAAACAACTAAATATCTAAATTTTTACATTTCTACTTTTTGAGATTTCTTTCGAAATTCTTAGCTTTTGACCATTTAAAAACCTAGATTTCTAAATTTCCACATTTCTACGTTTTTAGATATCTGTTTTTTTGTTTCCACGTTTTTTGACAATTAACAAAATTTATCTAAATAAATTCTCAAGTTTTGAACGTCTAATTCTTAAATTTTTACTCTTTATACATTTTTCCCTAATTAACCAAAATGATCTAACTGCGAATTGCGTCACATTTGCCAATCTTAAATCTAAAACCTCCCTATTTTTGCAATAATTCTTGTTAATTCTCGCTGAAAAAAATTCGGTAGTAGCACCAGCCGGCACGATCCATGAATAATTTATCCTTCCACTTCATCGTTTCCTTTTTTTTCTCTATTCCTTCACAATTTGTAAGAATCGAGTAGGTATTTGATTTCACCGAAGGATTTGCAAGATCTTTTGTGCAATTTGCGCTTATTCTACCTTCAAATGCAATAATCTTACTGTTGAAATGGACGAGCCGTTGCAAAAATGCTTTGCTCATTTGATTATCGGATTTTATGTTGCGTAAATTTCGGATTACTTAGAATAACAATGAAATGTCAGAGATGCTGTAAAAGCCGATAAATTGCTAATTACGAAGCGAATTAAGCGAAATTTTGTAATCAGAAATTAATTAAAACACGACTTGATAAATAGGGGCTTTCAGGACAAGGAAAAAAGCTTGATTTATTAACCCATCAGAGTAATTGCAAGCAATTACAATATTCAGGATTACCGGTCTATGATCTACTGTTGTTCGAGATTTACAGTTAATCAGTGAGAAAAGCTAATTTTTACTCCAGCTTTTATCAAAATAATAAATAAACAAATTTTTGAGAAAGAGTCGAGAAATTCGGTAATAATTAAGTAAACAACATTCCGGACAAGATTAGGTCATGTGATATCCACCTACATTTTACCTTGTTTGATATTCACTTAAAATTTTTATAATTTAATTCAATTGTGCAAAAGAAAAAATTAGAATGACTAAAAAGAAAAACATGTCGATGTCCTCGAAAATTACTTACCTAATTGGAAATTACGAAATACCTATATGACACATTTTGTGAAATTATTTAAATGAATTATTAGTTTTCATATAATTTATTTATTTTATAAACATACAAAAATAATTTCTCTTTGATCTAGGCTAATTCTTTACAGTTGTATCATTTTACAACAGAAAATGTAATTTAACAAATAAAAGGTAAAGCAAATTATAGTACCTACTTGTTGTCCTTCTGCTGAAGTTACTCTTATTTTACAGTAAAGTAAGAAAAAAATGCAATTTTTACTTAAACAACCGCATATTCGTATTTAGGAAAATGTCACTTTACAGAAAAATGTGTAATTTTACTACAGTGTGCACCAGTTTTTCATAGTCATTTTACAGCAAGTGACTGTAATTTAAGACAATGTCATTTTACATTATAAGCCGCAGTTTTTCTGTCATATCAAAGAACAAAACATCATTTTTGCACGATTGGTTGTTTTTATCAGTTTACTGTGTCTGTTTCCACGACGGTAGGTTGCTGTTACTGGTTGTTACGTGTAACAAAACGGTAAGTAATTCACTTACCGTTCAGTGAACGGTAAGCAATTAAATCTAAAAAAACAATTTTGCGATTTATTTATTAAAATTTCATGTACAATTATTATAATTAATAGTAACAATACCACTCGCATTTGAGTTTCTAGTGTTAATAGACAAACTTTCTAACGTAGAAGTCCCAGGTTGTTGTAATAGTCTACCAACATCGCTGTGTAAAATTTTATGAGCAAATTCAATTTTGTTTTGGAGGGAATCTTCCACGGAACTCTCGGCCACCGTTGCGTTGATGAACGCCACCCACCATGTCTTTTTAGTCCCAACACATCAACTCCGTTGTTCGCCAAAAGTGTAGCCGATGTGCGTCGAAACGAGTGTCCAGTAAAACCTTCAGGGGCTTGCAACTTTAAATACTTTGCAATTTTTGACGGCCAGCCTCCAATTGTGCCTTTTCCTGTGACTTGCCTAGTGCATTTGCCATTTCGATAGTTCAGAAATAAATGATCTGACGTTGGGTTGCTTGGTCGAATTCTTATTTATTTTCGAAGTATTTCCAAATAATGAACTGCTTCATTTTTTTTATTAATAACTGTGAACGTTTGCTGAATATTCGTTTTTGTATTTGGAATATTTACTATAAACATTTCTTCATGTTCTCCTATGGCACTGATTTTAATATTGTACAATTCCTCTCGTCTACAAGCGCCCGATACTCCCAATATCATTGCTACCTGCAAATATATTGTTTCCTTAGAACTCAGATGTACCACCTCATCATCTACAACATACCTTTTGAATTAAAAATTGTTCGTCTGGTGCTTCATTCAAGAATTTTTCCATGTCTTCTTTGGTAAAAATTTTAGCCTTCTTAGGCCGATATCCAATAATTTTTCTCTTAAGATAAGCAATTAATGTAACAAACTTACAAATATCGATAGCATCATGGAGAAAAATTGTACTCTTCAGCATAGAATACTCCGCCCATAAACTGCCTGAGGCCTTCAAGTGTCCACTTCTCACCTCAAAATACGCTAACAAGCTCTTTTCATTTACAGAAATCTTCTTTGCTTCACGCCATTCCTTAAACAACTTGTATGTCTGTTCATATCGGGCTTTAGATTTTTCTGGAATTATTGCCGAACATCCTTCTTGCCAAGCATCTTCTAAATCATCCGGTAGAGCATCATTATCGCTCATATTTGCTTCGAAAACGGAACCACAAAACAGAACTATGTAGGAATGATTGTATCAAAGAGACAATTTTACTTGTTTGGAACAAAACCATAGCAACCATGGAACAGCCACCCAAAGTTTTTAGTTTCAATCTTCCCGATTATCACAAATGTATTGATATAAATTATTATTATTATTATTCATCGCGCAAAAAACGTTATAAGCATGTCGAACGTTAAGGATTACTGTTCTCAGACAATAATTGGAGTCGTCGCTTCGCTCCTCCTCCAAACAATTGTCTTCGAACGGTAAGCATTTCTTACCATTCTCCATACTTAATATACTATTTGCAACAAAATGTCGTTTTATTGACATAATGATTATTTTCTAGTTAGAACTGTCAACAAAATTATGTTCATTTTACAATACAATTATATTTATTTTATTGAAAAACTAGATTTTACGAATTTGAAGAATGAC
Organism: Tribolium confusum; assembly: GCA_029207805.1. Lineage (NCBI taxonomy): Eukaryota > Metazoa > Arthropoda > Insecta > Coleoptera > Tenebrionidae > Tribolium > Tribolium confusum. Next base: position 6,163,331 of record JALGAY010000007.1, on the reverse strand, counting down.
TTGTTTAGAAACAGGAAAAGCAGAAATCTAAAAACCAAAAATTTAGAAATTTAGCTATTTTGATGTTGAATACTTGAGAATTTTGGTTAGATTAGATTGTTAATTTAAAAAAAAAACGTAGAAACATGAAAATTAGAAATACAAAAACATAGAAGTGTAAAAATTTAGGTATTCAGTTGCTAAAAACCCTATAATCTTGGTTAATCTTCTTCCTGTTGGATCTTCTTGGTGTGTTTAAATGAAAGTTGGAAATGAAACATCCTGTAACACCAAACTTCTTTACTTCATACGACGCACGTTTCCACAACAATGTTGTCATCCTCAGGTAGGAATAAAACTAGAAAAAGTCTTGGTCAGATGAACTTGGTTAATTGTGATAAAATGTTTAAAGAGTAGAAACACCTAAATTTTGAAAAATAGGTATCTAGATGTATAAAACTTGAGAATTTACGTTAGATGAATTGTGTTAATTGTAAAAAGATGTAAAAACAGAAAAAGCAGAAATCTAAAAACTGAAAATTTAGCCATTTAGATGTTGAAAACCTTAGAATTTTAGTTAGATTAAATTTAGGTATTCAGTTACTAAAAGCTCTAGAATTTTAGTTAGATGAATTTTACTAATTTTGAAAAAATGTTTAAAGAGTAGAGACATCTAAATTCAGAAATTTAGGTATCTAGATGTTTAAAACCTGAAAATTTAGGTTAGATTAATTCTGTTAATTGTAAAAAAAAGTAAAAACACGAAAGGCAGAAATTCAAAATCCGAAAATTTTGAATTTTAGTTATTTGTATGTTGAAAACCTGCCAGTTTTGTTGTATTTTGTTAATTGTGAAAAAATGTAGAAACATAGAAATTTAAAAATCTAAATTTTTAGATGTTTGAAACCTGAGAATTTTGGTTAGATGAATACTATTAATTGTAAAAAAATGTAGAAACCGGAAAAGCGGAAATCTAAAAACTGAAAGTTAGAAATTTTGTTATGTTACTATTGTATCTTGTTGAAAACCTGAAAATTTTGATCAGATTTGATCAGAAACATGAAAATTACAAATACAAAAACCTAGAACTGTAATAATTTAAAAATTTAAGTATTCAGTTGTTACAATCTTTAGAATTTTGGTTAGATGGATTTGGTTAATTATGAAAAAATGTTTAAAGAGTAGAAATACCAAATTCAGAAATTTAGGTTTCTAGATGTTTAAAATCTGAGAATTTACGTTAGGTGAATTCTGTTAATTGTAAAAAAAGTAGAAACACGAAAGGCAGAAATTTAAAACTCGAAAATTTTGAAATTTAGGTATTTATATGTTGAAAACCTGCCAGCTTTGGTTATATGCATTTTGTTAATTGTGAAAAAATGTGGAAACAGGAAAAGCAGAAATCTAAAAACGTAGAAATGTAAAAATTTAGATGAAAACATATTGAAAACCTGAGAATTTTGGTTAGACGATTTTTGTTACTTGTGAAAAATTGTCTAAACAAGGAAATTAGAAACACAAAAACGTAGAAATGTGAAAATCTAGAAATGTATTTATTTAGATGTTTAAAACCTGAGTTTTTTGGTGTGGCAATCCTGGAAGAAATGATCACTAAAGCGAATTAGCTTGTTTCCTTGAAGAATAGCCGGAATTAGCAAATTGAGTATTATGCGAGCTGATTGAGGTCAGTAGCGGTTTTTCCTGCGTTGGGTCATTAAGGTCGACACTAACACTGTTAAAACGTCAATGAAAATTTCCAATCGAACGTTCAGTTAAGTCGATTAAAATCATTGATGGTCTGCATATGGCGTCTCACCCTGGTTAAAGACGATAATTAAACTAGCCAAACACTGGTATTTCGTATGACAAATTTTTCATATTTATCGGCGATGAAAGCAAATGTAATTACTTGTAATTATGTAGAACGTAATTATGAGACTAGTCTACTGAAATATGGAACAAAAATGGGAAATTTGAGAGTTTTAAGATGTAATTTCGGGAGTAATTATCCGACGAATAAAGGGTTGGGGATGTAAGAAGCAACAAAGTTTAAAAGCTCTGCAAATGGGAGGTAATTACGAAATGTTGGAAGTGGTTAATGGTTGTCAGAAGGTGTTGGAATAATTCAAGGTGTGAAAATTAATTGCAAGTTTTTTTTTCAAAAAGGGGCAGCACACGAGGGATTTTTTATTTCTTATCATCTTTATCTAATAAATAACGTTTTTGGACAGAAATATAGTAATATTTTCTACTGTAACACTAACTCTAGCATTCTCATCTCTCTAGATACAACGTTGCTTATGCTACTTTTGCAAAATACAACAAATCTGCGGTAGCGCGAACATACAATAGAGAAGGTCTTGTTATTGTATTTACACCAATGATGAGACATAGTTTTCGAAAACAATTAATCTAAAATACATGGTTTTTTGATACTGTATAAACATAAATTGCTTTTAGGATAACTACAGGTAGACTAAATCAAGAGTTTAATTGTTGATCTCACCTTGAGTCTTCCAATTTCTTTAATTGAACACAATTTGTTTATAGTTTTTGTAGATCTAAGATTGAATTATTATAATTCCACTTTAATCAACTGATAGATACATAATCTGCATTAAGTCGTAAATAATAACAGGTTTAAGCCTAAACCTGCAATTAACTCCAAAACTAACATTATCCTTTGATCAAATATTACAGCAATGAACAAGCTATTGACCCTTATATACGCACTTCTCTCATTATAAAATAATCCGTAAATTGCTTAGAAAAGACAAAATTGTAATTATTTTTACCGTTAATTCACTCATTTCTCGTAATGAGCCTAAAAGAGTAATAAGAATTCAAAGTTTTTGCCTTATTATACACGCCTGTTGTTACTCTATTTTGCTCGAAACATGTATAATCAAGTTGTTTTTATCGCTCTTAAGTCGTTAGTTAGTTCTCATGGAAGACCGGTTATGGTTTACTGATTATTTGCTAAACTATGGAATAAATGAAGAATTAAGTCAAGAATTTTTTTTACACTATAATAGTATTGTTATGGATTTTTCTATGTTCATTATAAACTCAACATCCAAAGAAAAAATGTATCTAAAAACAAGAAGAAATAAATAGTGGAATAAGGAATGCGGCAAACTAAAGAAAGAAGCTTGCAGTAAACTTAAAAAATGGAAAAAAGGGAAAGCTACAAAAGCAGAGTATCTAGAAACAAGAAAAAAATACAAAGCAAAGTGTGAAGAGAGAAAAATACAACAAAGAAACGAAGAGGAAAGAAAAATAAAACAAATTAAAACAGAAGCAGAAGTATGGAAATTTATAAACGAAGAAAGGAAAAGAAAAGACATAGAGAACATAAGTATGGATAAATGGAGGGAACACTTTATGGAGGTTTTAGGTTTTGGAGGATTCCACATGAGGATTTTCAAGTGGAAATAAATAATCTTTTTAAAGAGGAAATTGAGAAACAAATGTTTAGGTTAAAGAAAAAGAAAGCACCCGGAGAAGATGGAATTCCAAATGAAGCGCGCTCTTGTTTGGTACAAAAAAGCTATGGGAAAGAGTATGGGAAGTGCTAAATGCAGTGTTGATGGGAGAAGGCTTTCCTATGGAGTGGAGAAAAGGGTTAATTATACGAATACATAAAATAGGGGATAAAGATAAAACTGAAAACTACCGTGGCATATCCTTACTTAATACGATCTACAAAATATATGCGATGGTTCTTGAGGAAAGATTGAGAAAGAAAATGGACGAAAAAAGTATGTTGCCAGACGGACAAGCAGGTTTCAGAACAGTAAGGGGAGCCATGGACAATGTGTACATTTTGAGATATCTGGCGAAGAAAGAAATAGACAAGGCGGGAGGACGTATGTATTGTTCATGGACTTCAAAAAAGCTTTTGACAGAGTGGATAGGGAAAAATTATGGCAGTATCTTAAAGAGAAAGGGGTGTGTAAGTGGTTGGTAAGCAAGATGGAGGAAATTTACGAGGAAACTATTAACCAAGTAAAAGTGAGCGAAGAAGTAAGTGAATGTTTTTGGGCAAATAAAGGTGTAAGACAAGGCTGTCCATTAAGTCCTGCACTATTCTTAGCATATATGGAAGATGTGAATGAAGTTTTAAGCAGAGCGCAAGTAGGAGGGATAGTTGTAGGCAGAGAGAAAGTGTGGTCCCTGGCGTTTGCAGATGATATAGTAATTGTAGCAAAAGCAAGAGTGAAATGAAAGAAATGATAAAAGTTATGGAAAGATATGTAAAAAACAAAAAACTCAAAGTTAATGTAGATAAAACAAAAATGATGGTGTTTGGAAAGAAAGTAAGAATCAAAAAAGAACGTGAATGGAAATGGGAAGGAAAAAATATAGAACAAGTGAAAGAGTTGGAAATGGGATATGTATTAAATAATAGTATGACAAAGGACAAATAAAGGAAGTAGTCAAAAAAGCAAACAAAGTAATGGGAAGTGTCTGGAGTTTGGGAGAACCTAAATTTCGTGAAAATTTTAAAAGAAGAATGATGATGTTTGACAGTTTGGTGAAAAGCGTAATCGTAATGTATGGAGCAGAAGTATGGGGATGGAAGGAATATGAAGAAATTGGGCGTGTGCAAGAAAAGTATATAAAATAGGTTTTAGGTTTAAATAAACAAACACCAGGGTACATAGTAAGAGAAGAAAGTAAGAGAGAAAAGTTGAGAGTAGAAACAGGAAAAAAAAAACGGTGAGATTCGAGGAAAATTTAAGAATGCGACAAGAATGCAAAATACTGCTACAATGCTGGGTTGAAATTAAAAGAGCAAATGGTAATGTTAGGTGGAGAGAACGAGATGACTACTAGGAGAAAAAGGGGTATGCGTGTGCAGAAATTTAAAGAATGAGACAAGGAGGAAGAACAATGGAAGAAGAACTAAAACAAAGAGATGCTGACATAGATAAACAGGAAAGAATTGCGGGTACAACGAATCAAGATATAATCTTAAATATGCCCTAATTGTTACCATCGAACTACCAAAATATCTACATAAAATGAAGAGTAAAAATAAAAAAATTGTTGCAAGATGCATATGCGGGAATGAAGAAAGGGAAAATGAGTTTAGGAGAGAAGATTGGGAAAAAATGTGCAGATTATGTAGAGATGATAGAGCTTTCTTCTCCGAGTGTGCAGAGTTAAGAATGTGTGAGTATGGAAGGATAAAAGTTCTAAGCGAAAATGGGGAAGGGAAAAATGGTTGAAAGAAGTTACATGTACCAGTAGAAGAACGGAGAAGAATTAAATTTTTATTTATTTATTTATTTTTCATATTTTTTGATAAATTGTGTAAATTTTTGCTTTTGTTTGTTTGTTGTACCTATGTAGGACTGTAAAGCCAATTAGGCAATAAAGACATTAAGAAGTATATATATTATAAACTCAACATCAGCATCGACGTAAAAGCAGTTTCCAAAATGACAACTACATATTCTGAGATAGAAGTTTAATAGAGATTATGGCGCTTTTAGTTATGAAATTGCGGTGCGTTTACATGATTATCAGCGCCAACTTTGATGTGAAATTTAGATTGATAGCAAAGTAGTTTTTCTCTGTATCTTGATCCCTTTTTGCACCTGCCTTCAGTTCCTAAATTTAATTTAAAGCCCCCCAACATCTCTCAACCTCACTTTTATTCCCAATTTCTGAAATTACACCACGAATCCAATTCTTGAATTGCACGTAACATCATTCAGAGAGAATATTACAAAACTTGAAACTTCCGGAAAAACGTGTGTACTTTTCTAAATTGCTTCAATAAATCGTTATTTTATCAAAAATTTTCAATTATTTCTAATTCGTACTGATGCAAGACTTTTAAATGTCAATTTTGTCGCTTTCACTCTTTAATGACAAGTTTAAATTCTAGTTAATTGTCCTCTCTAACAACAATAAATTGTGTAATTTAAAAAGATTTTAATTTGCTAATGACCTGAATTGGAGAGACTTTAGTCAACAATAATCACTTGCGATAAATCAAGCAACCCTTAGAAACATCTGACATAAATCAAGTGGATAAATGTTCGACATCTGCTGATTAAGTTTGACAAATGCTCGTTAACAATTAATAGCTTTCGGATAGGAAAACGAGCGAACTTGAATTATGGCTAGAGAAAAATTTTAACTAAATATACAGACACGCAAAACATGAAATCAAGTTCGTTGGGATTTTGTGGGCGGAATGAAATTAATTCTAAAAGCTGAAATGGCTTCTTGAGAGAGATTCGGTTTATAAACAGGATTTGCAAAGTGAAATGTTGTAATTTAGGGTGGCAAAAGATCACGTTTTGCTATGCATTGAGCTAAAATAGGAAAATGTACATTATAAAACGCGTTTCATAAAGTACAAAGTGAGTTTTTTTGGCACGAGTCCAGGTTTATGAAATGAGCAATAAAACGCAATGTTAGTAACAATAAATTCAGTTTGTTGTAAAACTTTGGGATTTTTAGAATGCTGTCGTAGTTGGCGACAATTAACTTTAACATAAAGAAATGGATAGAAGAATAGAGAGGTTTTAAACGAAAAATGTACAAGAAGAATTGTATAATATACTGAAGCTTAAGCAGTATTTGTTTCTGAATTTATGGAAAAGTCTATTTAGGTTTTGTAATGAAAAGTGATTATTCACTGCTGTTTGTTTTATGATAATGCATTGTTTTTCAAAGGTAACAAGGTCTAAAGGAAAATGAAAAAGTCTTAATAATAGAAAATTAAATGCAACTACAATGTGAGAATATCAGTGTTTGAAATTGGGAGAAATTATAGTCGAATTATAGTAAAGAAATTTTTTTTAGCGGGAGATGACAATTATAACAACACAATATCCGACTACAAACAGTCAGTTGAAAATAATGAAGCAACAAAGTCAATTTTTTGTTCTAAAAACACGAACAAAAATAAGAATAACGAAATTTTGCAGAATAACGGATTTTTGCATTTGGCAGAAAAAGAAGAATTTGTGAAATGGCGATTGCTGGAAAAAAGTAAAAGAATAGTCAGAAGGAGTTATAAAATGTCGAGTAAATAAAAGAAGAGCTTAGGAAGAGTTTAGAACAACAATAGCAGTTTGCAAAACGACGATTGGAGGAGAAATAAAATTAAAAGAAGATTGTAAAAGAACAAAAGAACGTTTTGGAGGAGCTCGAAAAAGTAAGAGTGGAAGAGAAAGGATTTAAGAAACAAAAAAAAAACAGCAAAAGACGACTTTGGCAGCGCCTAAAAAACGATGATAAAGAAGAGAAGAATAAGAAATTTTGAGAGAGGAAAGAAGAACCAGGTAAACTGCGTCTATAAGAAGAAATATTACAAAGGAATATTCTGAAAGAATAAGTCTAGATGCAATTATGAAATGTTGGGTAATTAAAAGAAGTGCATACGAGGAGTTTAAGAGAACAGAAGCAATTTGCAATTGACAATTGGAAGAAAAAAATCAAAAGAAGATTCTAAAAGAACAAAAGAAGTTATAAGAGTCCGAAGAACTAGGAAAGAAAGAGAATTTAAAAATGATTTAGAACATCAAAAGATGATTCTGGGAGAGTTGGAAAATTGACGATAAAGAAGAGAAGAACAAGAAATTTTGAAAAATGAGAGAAGAACCAGATAAACTACGTCTATAAGAAGAAAAATTATAATGGATGATTCTGAAAGAACAAGTCTAGAAAGAGTTTTGAAATGTCGGATAATTAAGGGAAGAGCTTAGGAAGACTTTAGGAGAACAAAAGCAGTTTGCAAAACGACGATTGTGAGAGAAAAAAACCAGAAAAAGAGATTCTAAAAGAACAAAAGAAGTTTGCAAAACGACGATTAGACGAGCAAAAAATTAAAAGAAGATTCTAGAAAAACAGGAGAGGCTTTTGGAAGAGGTCGAAAAACTAAAAGTGGAAGAGAAAGAGAATTTAAGAATGATTGTAGAACAATAATAGACGATTCTGGGAGAGCTTGAAAAACGATGATAAAGAAGAGAACAAGAAATCTTAAGAAAAAAAAAGAAGAACTACGTCTACAAAAAGAAAAATAATAAAGGAATAATATTCTGGAAGCACAAGTATAGAAGAAGTTATAAAATGTCGGGTAATAAAACGAAGAGCATAGGAGGAGTTTAGGAGAACAAAAGCAGTTTGGAAAACGACGATTAGAGAAGAAAAAAATTAAAAAGAAGATTCTAAAAGAACAAATGAAGTTTTTGGATGAGTTTGAAAAAATAAGAGTGGATTGAGAGAGGATTTAAGAATGCTTTTAGAAGAACAAAAGACGATTGATAAAGGACGATACGGATGATGAAGAAGAGAAGAAGAAGAATTACAAAGGAAAATATTGAAAGGATAAAGAACAAGAAAAACTGTGGATAAAAAAAATTGAAAAATACAATTAACTGCGTGAGAGAATCGATTAGAAAAAAAGGAAGATATCTTTGAAAAATTTAACAGTTGGTAAAATGCTTTTTTTTTGAAATGAAGAAGGAATATGATACAAAGTTTCTGATAGTTAAATAATGTCTAAAGATAAAGGTTAAGACTTGGAAAATAAGACGATTTAGAAGAAGTGGAACCCCTGACATTTGGCGGGGTCAAACTTGGTATGGGACGTAGGAGCAGCGGAAATAAACGGTTGGAATGATAAGAAGAAGGTCAAAGCCCTCCTCCTTCACCTGTGATTTATGTTTTGTATTTGATTTAAACGACTAATAATTTTTTTTATTTTTTCAATTATAAAATAAATGAAATTAACTGATATTTTTCAGATTTTGATTTTTTTTTAAATTTTATTAACATTAGCATAAAATCTTCTGTATTGAATTAAATTAACCACAAAATCGGACTTAAACAATTTAAATCCGAATCGAAACGGACGAAAAATCCTGAAACAATAACAATTTAACACACATTTTATGGTTGAAAGCCTTTTTTATTTTATATTAAATTAAAAATATCACTGATAAATAAATAATTTCTAATCCCGCCCTGTAGATTTTCCGGTTCGCCCCAAAAAGGCTCAAGAAGGCACATAAATAACTATTAAAGACGTAATTCAATTCATGTAGGTAAACTTCAGAATAACACCTCTCTCCGCGCCGCCTCCAAGCCCCCAATTAAATTAAACCAACCGACTTGCCACACGAGTATGTGTGCTAATTAGCGTTTTTTTTTTCTCTGTTTACAAGTTGGAGGCGGCGTTAAACCCGCCTCCTTTTAAAAAGTTTAAACGCGATTTATTGTTTTGTCTTTCGTGTTCGATTAGTATTCAGGGAGTCGGCGAATCCGCGTAGTAAATGTTCCAGAAAGACGATTAGTAGCAGCACTTGACTAAATTCGGCTTTTCTTTGTTCGGACGATTTTTACGCTAATAATGTATTTTGGAGGCCCCAAAGGCAGACTCTTCAAGTGAACGATTGCCTCGATTTTTCGCGGGGATTCAACGGAAATTGCAAAAAGTTCAGGTCATTATGACAGGAGGAGTAGATCGATAAAAAAAAGAAAAAATTCTTTGAATATGGGATAAAGAAGATGAGGCTGCTTATATTCATCAACACTTATTTCAGTTACATAATAGAGTTTATTAAGATTGCTTTGGTAACTGTATATTATATTGAATATTAGAGTGAAGTAAAGTGACATATTACTTCACTAGTGAAGTAATAAAATAAAAATTTACTTTTTAAAATAATTCGTTTTAATTTTAAACTCAATCTTAATCACATGCTATTATTGTTATAAATATTAATAACACAATTTTCACATATTTATAGTAGGACAAGTCATTTCTGAGACATTTTTTTCGATAACAGCCATCTATGCAGTAGTTCTAACTGTTATAGTATTTTCTAGTCACCCAGAATTTTTGAAGCAATTTGTTTTTTATTTTCTTCTGCCGTATCTATATACCCCTCCGCCACTGTAGTCGAGCGCCAGCCCCCATGACGCTTTACTTTTAAAAGATCAGCTTCCGAATTAGCAAGCAACGAAGTAGATGAGAGCCTATAACAATGTCCCGTAAATCCTGCTGGATTAGGTAACTGAAGAAAAGTAACAAATGTGTTTACACCAACAGGTAACTTTATACACCTCTGGTTTCTGTATTCTAAAAAAACCGTCTACTACTGGCGATATTAGGGCGAAGTGCAGCACATTTTCCAATTTATTGTAACATGTTGACTTCATAAAAAAAGTAGGAGTTATCGGCAGCATTAAATTTTCGATTTTCTTAATTTTTTGCAGTCATAGATAAAGTTTTGTATATTATACGTGGACTAGAGCACATCACAGTAACTCGTGTGTTACAGATACTTGGGCTAACGCCCTCGACATGTGTAATCTGCACACTCATTGTGTAATGATGCTTCTATCTCACTAATAATATAAATAACTATGTATTATTACGGAACTAGTGGTGTAATGAAGATTATGAAAATCAAATTAAGTAGACGAATTTACGGAAAAATTCTTGAACATCTAGACTTAAAATTATTTATAAAAAATATTTTTTACAAGCAATAATTGCAATAATTATTATTCACAAGATATGCAACACAAATTACACAATATCTAGGATAAAACTAATTTCAAATTTTGTTTCTCTCAATAGACTTGTTTTGCTTGTTTAAAAAAATTGGTGTGTGTGTGTGTGTGGAGCTTTATAGGGGTTTGATTATGAACTTTCCGTTCCTAGATGGCGTCGTTTTACCTCTCTTTTAATAAATTGTTTAAGACGCTCGCTCTAAATTTTATTTCTCTCGAATTGTTGCAAATCTTGTCCGACATCTGCGAATTTAAAACCTTTCCCTCTTCTCTTTCTGTATCTGGGGGGAAAAACGTCAGTTCTAATCCAGTCCGAGTGGAATCTGATCCGAGTTAACTGTATCCTCTTCCTTCCGTTGTGAAGTGCATCTTGTAATAAGTCATTGTGCGGAAATCGCGAGTTTCTTCCTTGTTTTTTAACACTTGGCTAACTTTCGAGAGGAAATCGATGGGTTGGACGTGACACGAACAATTACCGTAAATAATACAATTATTTGGGAATTTACGGGCGAAAGACGCGTGCCGATAAGTGTGCGATTTTTTTTAAAATAAAACTTTACTTTCTCAATTACTTTCTTCGAAAATATTACATTATGTAGTTGAGAAAGAGTTTGGATAAGCATTTTCGTAATTTTGTGTCATCTTGGTTTTATTTGTTTTGCAGAAAGTGTGACAACTTGTTGCGGGATCTTGGCTTCAGGATACAGAGTTTACAAGGTGAGTGAAGAATTTTTTTAAAAAGGAATTTGTTTAGATTTTCGGGGATTTAAATACTTGACTTGAAAGTAAGAGTTAAAACGGTATAAAATTCTAAATTAAATAAATATTTTAAAGAGTAAATAAATAAAATATTATTACCAGAAAAATCGGGTAATTATGTCAAAATATTTTGGGATTTTCCATCAAAGAAAATTTTTCTTGATTTAGTAATGTGCTTTTTATCAGAAATTCATTTCAGTAGTTAATATTTCGACGGTTCATTAATTTTTAAAATATTTGATAAATTAAATAAACTATCTTCATTTTATTACTCATTTTCTAATAATAGTTTAGATAATTTTATTTACAAATTTTTGTAAAAAATTAAAATTCTAGAAATCGTAAAATTAGTAGAATGTCGGTCCCAATTGTTACTTTGTAAAAAATAAATCTTATTTTTTATCAAAATTTATTTTTGAAATTTCTTTGTTGCTTTTTACAACTATTGATGTAACTGTTTCGCTTAAAATGGTACTAGATTTTTTTAAAAAATTTGGCGCTTTTAGCCATGGCAACCATTGGTTGATTTTAAAAATTAACGAATAAGAAATGACCATTTTGTCTCTCTGGTAAAAAAATACAGGTCTTTATAGGTCTTTTTTTCCAAAGTACTTTGATTATATTTTTTACATGTTTCGGCCGTTATGGCCGCCTTCAGGCATAACAAGATCTATTTGGTATAATTCCTCTAGGTTGACTTTTGTCTTGTCGCCATTTTGTAAACGTCTACAAGTCGAATTATACTGAAAACATCTTGTAGTGTATGAAGATGCATATAATCAATAAAAGAGACGAAACATATAGCTTAATATAATAAATGTATTTTGAGGGAAAAGGACTTGAAAAAGTACGTTTTTTAACCCAAAAATTGGAAAAACAATTTATAAAGTGGATCAAATATCTCTAATATTGTTGTTATAATGTGTTTGTTTAAAAAAAACTCGTAGCAAGCCATGACATTTTTACGTATGTCTTACATGACCCCATACAACAGCAAAATTTTTATTATTTACATTATCCATGTATCGTTGGTTGCCCGCTATGCCATTTTACCCTTCACAAATTATCTTAACCATAACCTAAGAATATCTTCTCTTCCCGTCAAAGCGAGCTTGGTCTTGATGTGTTTTTCTGTGGTTGCCTTCGTGGTGTTTTTGTTTTTGTAATTATCTCTAGTATTACGTGTGGTACGTTTTTCTTTTTAATGCGCTTGTCTGTCTCTGTTCATCACATTATCTACATTATGACATAGCAACATATACATAATGTGTTGAAAAGAGACAGAAAAGCGCATTAAAAAGATAAATGAACTATAGTCAATTTGTCAATCAAATAAATAAATAATTTTGTCTATATTATCTGTGGAAATCTAATTCTAGCTAAATGCTATCTATAGTAGCTACGTTAAACTACATTTTTGAGTTTTTTTTAAATTCGTTTATGTTTATTGATTAGGTACATTACTTACTAAAAAAAAAATTAAAACAGTCGATAACCGCAACGAAACATGATTTTAAAATAATGTAAATGTTAAAAAAATTGTAGAAGTTGAAAATACTTTGACCTAATTTATCTAAATTATTTATCTAAAATTCCTAGATAATTCTACGTTAGAATACATATTCTTCAAATTATTCTAGTGATTAATATTGTCACAAAAAAATCAAAAGTACTTGAAGACATTTTTTTTAAATTGTAAAATGATTTAAATATCTGGAGATATACTTATCGTGACACAAATTTTATTCCGGTTTTTAAATTTTTGAATTTTATTAAATATACTCAACCATCGCTGGTTTACTGTACCGTCCTTGATACATCACAGATATTTCGCAGGATCGGCTTTAAAAATATTTATATAAAAACCATGGTCACTTTTTTATAGAACCGAACCAAAAACAAATGAAATACACACACAACAACGAGATACCTCTAAAATAAACACAATAAACACAAAAATACGTTTTGTTGGTGTCATCGTCACCAACAAAAGAGAATTAAAGCCTAAAATTGAAGCCAACTCTGTTCAAGGGCACAGCTGCACATCTGTGATCAATTAGTAACGACATGTTGACATTAGTTGTCCAGTGGGACAATAATTAGTGATTTTAGGCTTTGTTGCATTGAAAACAAAGCTGGTCAACTGTATCAAGAACAATTTAACGACTGTTTACATAGTTTTTAGGACTATTTTATTTTTACGACTTAATTGTCGTGCCCTATATTTCTTGATGCAAGAATAAACTGTTGCCTCTGATCTACCGTAAGTATTAAACAGAAAGTTAGTTTTGTATTTATTTATTTAATAATTTATAAAAAAAATGTCTTAAGCTCCTAAAGCTAGTAAAAAATATTGTCCTCAACTTCGAAATTAGTAAAATATTGCATTTAATTTACAAAATTGGAAGAAAATGTTGTCTTAAGACTAATAAAACACAATCTGTGGCTTCTTGCCTTCGGCTTCCAATATCGTCACAAGTTTTAAAAATTAGAAAAAAATGTTTTTTTACTCCCAAAATTACTAGGATTTTAACTCCAGTTTCTAAAATTACTAAATGACGTCAATATAGCTTTCGAAATTAGAAAAAATGTCGTCTTTGTCCATATTTTTATCAAAATTAATTAAAAATATTGCCTTGGCTTTAAAAATTAGTGAAGTAGTGCTTCCAACTTCTGAGAATCGTAATCTGTCGCCTCCGGCTTCCGGTACTAAAAACAAAAATTGGTTTTTGTATTTATTTATAAAAAAAAATTATAAGAAACAAACATTGTCTTCAGCTTCTAAAACTAATAAAAATATTGTCTCCAGCTTCAAAATAAGTAAAATGTTATATTTAATTATAAAACATAAATTGCGTATTTTAAATATACAATATTGCCTCCGGCTCTCAAAATCGCCTCGAGTTTTCAAAATTAGAAGAAAATCGTTTTTTTTTTGGCTCTCAAATTCGTAATATTCCAGTTTCTAAATTTAGTAAATGACAACTATACAGAGTTTTCAAAATAAGAGAAAAATGTCGTCTTTATCGTTATTTTTATAAAAAATAATAAGAAATATTGCGTTAACTTTAAAAACTAGGAAAGTATCAATTTAGACTCCCAAAATAAAAAAGAACGATGTTGTTTTGTTTTTACTAATTTCAAATTCGATAAGAAATATCGTCTCTAGCTTGATATCAATAAAATGGCTTCTAAAATTAGTAAAATTTTATTTTGGTTTCCAAACAAACTTTCCTGTTTTTACTAATTTAAAATTTGATAACAAATGTCGCCTCCGGCTTTCGAAATTAGTAAATTAGACCATTGTGTATGACCACGGTTATTTTAGTAAGGTTTTCTTCCAGAACCACATCAACTGTAGATCTCCCAAGACCTTTTAAAATTTCAGATCGAGTTAAATTTGTCCATTTCCATTCCGTTTATTTACTCTCGGGTGTGGCCATTATCTCGTTGAAAAATTGGCTTATTTAACCCTCGTAGTGTAATACATTTGTTACATAAGCTTCGTCGTTAGAAATTGGGGGAGACTTTCCAGCATGTGATACAGCACCCTTGGGTGTTCCAGCTTGCGTAAGGCCAAGGAAATTCCAAATTGGAACGCATTTAGATTCGTAACAAAATTAGAAATGTATTCGTTTTTCCCAGGATATTTTTTTTTTTGAGGTGTTATGATTGGAAGAGGAATTACGTAAAGTTGTGGGTCAGGTGAGATTGTTGTTGCGGATGTTTGGATGTAGGTCAGTGATTTATTTTGCTACAAGAAATTATTTAAGTACTTCTCTATTTAATTTTGGATAATAAAATAATTAAATGTCAGCGGTTTTGAAATTTCTCTTTTAATATTTATATGTTTGTGAGTAATTAAAAAAAATTGTAATTAGGTGTAAAACTGTGCAATTTTAACTAATAGAAATTATGGTAAAAAGATTGTTTTATTTATAGAAATCTGAGCTGAAAACAGTTGTCTCATAGGAATTTACGGATATCAAAATGATTTCATATTCTCTTTCATTTTCTTGAAAGTAGAAAACAGGAAAAATTTGTGTGTTGTATTCCCCAAGGATTAAAAAAAGAATTAAAGAAAGAAGCACGACAAATCAACAACAACAAATAATCTTATTTAGTTTATTTAATCTTTTATTTTCAACAACAATGCTAAATTTTCAAAAATTTACAATAATTTAAAACAGTTTTGTTCTATTTTTGCGCAAGGACCACACTATTCTTCCAGATTTTTTATCTTAATTTTACCGTTTCTGTGCGCTTTTTATTCTCACATTATTAATTTTTTTCTCTGTGATCTTTGAAATAGCCTATTTTGTCGTGCCTTATCATTAATTGTCGTACAAAATTCAGTCGTGATTAGAAAAAATTTGTCGTGTTTGTTCTTGCAAAAAAAACAAAAGTCTTGCTTTGTTGGTTCAGTGTGTTATTAAAATAAATATTTTTCGTAATTGAATTTTTCTCTACTTATTTTACGTAGAATTGTTTAAAAATTGATAATCTGTAATTAATTTTGTTCTATAATAAGCATTTCGTGAGATATCGATCAAGATTCAAACGATTTTATAATTAAAGAGTACGATTTTAGAATATTTTCAAATATGTATGTACATTAGGGGTGGGTTAATAAAATTCATTAATTTTTTTTTTAATTTCCGACACTGAAAAATAGATTGCTAGGCACGTTTAAAAAATGCTTTTTTAATTTGAGCTCTTAATTTTAATAGGAAAGACTTCCTCATCGCAGTTTTCCATATTTTTTTCAGTTCCATATGGTAAAATCCATATCTCGTTATTGCTTGATTGTACAGAAAATTTGTATTAACATTTTTTGTAGGAAATTAAACGGTCTACAAAAAAGATCTCTTGTAGTTAATTGATTATTCTAACCATTTAGAAGATATTCGCATTTTAAAAACCAAAATTTGATGCTAAATCCCCATTTTTTTTTTTTAAATGGTTAAAGTAATCGATTAACCGCAAAGACTTTTTTGTAGAGCGTTTAATTTTCTACAAAACTGTATATTGCGCATTTTATAATATTTATTTATCCACGAGTTACAAAATTTAGAAGTAAAAAACAAATTTTTGCTAAATTCTTCAAATTTTGACCTCTGATATCTTTTAAACGGTAAGCGTTATAAAAAAATTGTAAAATACCTTTTTTAGAGCATTCAATTTTCTACAAAAAATGTAAATAAATTTTTACTGTACAATCAAGTAGTGACGAGATATGAATTTTGCCATTTGGCACTGAAAAAAAAAATGTAAAACTGCGATGAGGGAGTCTTTCCTTAAAATTAAGAGCTCATCTTGAAAAAGCATTTTTTAAAAGTGCCTAGGAACCAATTTTTCAGTGTCGGACGTTAAAAAAAAAATAGTTGATTTTTTTGGCCCACCCTAATGTATATTGTTTTAAAATTTAGAGAAATTTTAAAAGACGAAGTGAAATTTTACTAATATTAAAAGCCATTTTATTGATTTACAAGCCAAAAACGGGATTTCTGATTTCTGATTAAATTTTAAATTAATAAAATATTTTGGGAGTCGGAGGCGACACTTTACTAATTTTAAAAGTGGAGGCAATATTTTTTGCTAGCTTTTGGGGTTTAAGACAATTTTTCTTATACATTCTTAAATGAATAACGACAGAGACAAAATATTTTTTCTAATTTTGAAAACTGTAGAGTTATCATTTAGTAATTTTAGAAACTGGAGGTGAAATTCTAGCTTTTTTGGGAGTAAAAAGCGACATATTTAATCAATTTTTGAACGACAAAGGAACTATTTTGTTTTAATTTTGAAAATTCAGGATGAAATTTGGGAGCCGGAGGCAATATTTCTTGTGAAATTTCAAATTAGTACAGACAGAAAATTTTTATTTTTTTGAAAACTGAAGTGAAATTTTACTAATTTTAGAAGCTATTTTATTGATTTCCAAGCCAGAAACTATATTTCTGATTAAATTTTAAATTAATAAAATGTTTTGAGAGTCAGAAGCGACATTTTACTAATTATGAAGCTGGAGGCAATATTTTTTGCTAGTCTGAGAAGCTGATGACAATTTTTCTTATAAATTTTTAAATATATAAGTACGAAAGTAACTTTTGCTTTAATATTAGGAGCTGGAGGCTACAGTTTACTAATTTTTAAAGCTTTGGTAATATTTCTTATAAATTTTTACAAGAATAACGACAAAGACGACATTTTTCTAATTTTGGAACAAAAAGCGACATATTTTATTATTTTTTAAATTTTTAAGAGCAAAGGAACCATTTTGTTTTATTTTTGAACATTTGAGACGATTTTGGAAGCCGAAAGCAATATTCTTTATGAAATTTCAAATTATTAAAGATGGAAAAGTCGGCTTAGGGACCGAAGTGAAATTTTACCAATATTAGAACCTATTTAATTTGATTTATGATCTAATTTTAAACTAATAAAATATTTTGGGTGTTGGAGGCGGGAGGCGACACTTTACTAATTGTGAAGCTGAAGGCAATATTTTTTGCTAGTTTTAATAACTTAAGATATTTTTTTTTAAATTCCTAAATGAATAAGTATAAAAGTAACTTTTACTTTAATATTAGGAGCCGGAAGCAACAGTTTTTAGTAATTTTTAAAGCTTTGGCAATATTTTTTATTAATTTTTACAAGAATAACGACAGAGACAACATTTTTTCTAATTTTGGACATTGTATAGGTGTCATTTAGTAATTTTAGAAACTGGAGGTGAAATTCTAGTAATCGTGGAAGCAAAAATTGACATATTTAATCAATTTTTAAGTTTTTAACAACAAAGGACCCATTTTGTTTTAATTTTGAAAAATTGAAACAATTTTGAAAGTCAGAGGCAGCATTTTACTAATTTTAAGACTGGAGGCAATATTTTTTATTAGCTTAAGCAGCTTAAAAGACAATATTTTTTATAAATTTTTAAATAATTAAATACAAAAGTAACTTTTTGTTTAATACTAGAGGCCGAAGACGACAGTTTACTATTTTTAGAAGTTGAAAACGATAATATTTTACTAATTTTTTAAGCGTACTTAGAGCCTAAACCTCTATAATTCTTCAAGGTCGTTTTTCGCGTCAAAAATCGTTGATAATTTCTCCAATTACACAACTCCTTTCATTTTTCGATCTAATTGGACCGTTTGATGTTCATCATCGCTTCACTTTTACTTTAGCCCCCCTCTCTTGGGGGCAATAACACTCCTCGACCTTGATTTGGTAAAACTCGCGTTTGATTATCATTCCGTTGGTATTTCGTAGCAATTTATCGGGAAATTTCATTTGAAACAGACCCTTTTGTCGCTTTGTTTTATCGTGAGGGCGTTGAGTCGATTAGAGAAAATCGTAAATTATTATTGGAGGAAAGGAGGGCATTTACATAACGGACGTGGCACGCACAATGTCCAATTAATCAATTTAAGGAATTGGATAATTTGGTTGGGGCTAAAACGATCGGACAAAGGAAACGATTGCGGTACAAGCCGAAGAAAAGATCCTAACAAATAGAAGAATGATTTATGCTTTCAGGGATGATTTATGATTCGATCGACACAGAATTACAGAAATAACGAGCTTTTTGAGGGTTGATTTGAATTTTGGCGGTAAGAATCACGTGGAAATGACAGGTGACAAGGCGGGTTTGAGGTTAAAAATGTGGTAATATACAGGCAAGGCAACTATAATTAATTACCAACATACATTAATTTAAATCAAATTAACACGACCGGTCGGTATAATGAAATTGAGTCATAAAGAAATTAGATTTTTTAACTTTACATTTATTATAGAAAAACATTGTTTTCGGAACTAAAATAAAGTTTTGAAAATGTCAAAAATATTGTTCCAGTTTTTTTTATTTTTTTAATTGTTTTTTATAATCACTATTGTTTTCTCCCACAGTAATCCCAATAAAGAATCGTTCAAATTTTATAAAAGATACGTAGTTGCGTAGACAATTAAGGCAGCTTTAAAATGATGTGTCACTCGATCCCACTTGCTTTTTAATTTTTTTTGGAAAAATAGCTCTGAGGGCTAAAGAAATGTGGAATAACTTTAAGCTAAAGATAAAATTTCGTCTTCTTTTAAGCTAAAATTTACCGGTTTTAACATTTTTTCCAAACTTAGACGAAATCGGAGATTTTAGGGGATGCAAATTTTAGTTGGGACACGCTGTATAGATTAGGGTGTCGATTACTCCAGCTATTTAAAAAAAAAATGATTGAGTCTCAAATTTTGGTTTTTAAAATGCAAATATCTTCTAAGTGGTTTTAGAGTAATCGATTAACCACAAAAGACCTTTTTGGAGAGCGTTCAATTTCCCATAAAACTGTATATTTATTTATCTACGAGTTATAACATTTAAAAGTAAAACAGAAATTCTTATTAAATTCTTCAAATTTTGACCTCTGATATCTTCTAAACGCTAATAGCTATAAAAAAATCGTAAGATACGTTAATTAGAGCGTTCAATTTTCTACAACAAATGTAAATAATTTTTTTTCTGCGATCAAGTAGTGACGAGATATGGATTTTGCCAAATAGAACTAAAGAAAAAATAGAAAACTGGGATGAGGGAGTCCTTTCTATTAAAATTAAGAGCTCTTCTTTAAAAAGCATTTTTTAAAGATGCTTAGGTACCAATTTTCTAGTGTTGGAAGTTAAAAATAAATATTCGATTTTTTGGCCCACCCTAATATACACTCGACCGCAAAATTAACCGGACACTAAGTTTTTGGAAAAATTTCAGTGACGAAAATTTGAATCAAAATAATTTTGATTAATAATGTTCAAAAATAAATATTTATTTACAAATTAAACAAAAATTTGATTTCAAGTAACACAACAGAGCAAAACAAAATTAAGAAAACTGCAAAAAAATGGTTTCAGTAGCGAGTATTTCCTCCTCGCGTTTGAATTACAGCTCTCATTCGTTGAGGCATACTTGCAATCAAGTCTGCGATCTCATCTTTGGCTATTAGCTCCCACTCATTCAACAACGCAACTGTTGTATGAAACTCGCCGTAGTTCTGCCTAATCCTTTTCCTCAGGTTGTCTCATATGTGCTCAATGGGGTTTAGGTCAGGGCTCATGGGTGGCCACCTTAGCACCTGAACATTAAAGTCGTGAAGGTACTGACCCGTAATCTGGGCTGTGTGAGGGTGCGCATTGTCGTGCCTTAAGAGAAACTCTTTCCCTACAAATGGCGCAAAAGGAACCACATGCTCTTGTAAACACTCCCTAATGTACCAGTCGGCGTTAATGCTACCTCTCCGCACCGTTACAAGAGCTGTATGAGCCTCCAAAGAAATCTCTTCCTGTACCATTACACCTCTACCACCAAATGCTACTCTAGGCGCAAAGCAACACTGGGCATACCGTTCCCCCGGGCGTCTAAATACTCGTTGACGAGGATCAGGTGAATACCTAGTGAAACGCGATTCATCCGTAAAGAGAACGGAGCTCCATTCGTTCATATTCCAATCAACATGATTTCGCACAAATTTCAATCGCTGTCTGATGCGATGCTTTGCGTTCAACTTAGGGCCAGTAGCAGGTGGATGTGATGTCAAATTCTTTTCCTTCAACCTTCTTGAAACAGTATCAGGAGAAATCATGGTCTCATGAACATCCGCCAGTCTCCTGGCCAAAGCTGTAGTAGGAAGAGTCCGTTCTCGCAGCATTTGTAATCGAAGAAATCGGTCTTCCACTTCATTTGTTACTCGTTTTTTGCCTTGTCTAGGTCTTTTGGAATAGGAACCAATTGCCCTGAACCTTTGTATCGCATCGGATACCGTGCTTTTAGGAAAGCTAAGCACATTTGCAATAAATCGTATGCTGCGTCCATCATTATGTAAAGCAATAGCCCGGGGCAGCTTTTTCGGGACTCATTACAATATGAATCGCTTCTACAACAAATCTCTTCCCCAAAAAGTCTAATTAAACAAACCAGAACCAGCTATCGCATAAATTTGACAGACTGTAAAACAAACAAAACCTTTCTGATTGGAAGCCGCCTAAGAAAATAGGTACAAAAAGTAATCTGCGTGATAGAGGTTAACCCAAAAAACTTGAATATTCTTTATTTAGTATCAATGTAGAGAGCGTTTGGGCAAATTTACGGGACAAAAATCAAGTGTCCGGTTAACTTTGCGGTTGAATGTATGCTAAAATTTGGTACCTTTTTAAGCCAAAATTGATCTGTTTTAGCATTTTTTCGAAACTAGGACGAAATCAGAGATTTTAGAAAGTGCAAATTTTGATTAGGACACCCTGTATAATGTTATTATATATAATCTATTATAACCTCAATGTTTTACCATGTCTTTAATAAATTAATCTTGTTACAGTGCTGTGTTGTAGCCTAGTACGATAACATTCATTTTGAAACAGACTTTATATAACTCGTCTTTATAAATTCATATCTCATTTATTTTCTAATTTAATGTTTTATTTCCGAAATAAAACTACGAGTTGTGAAATAAATTCAGAAAAATTACGTGAAATTATTCATTTAATGCAAGAAGAAACTTTTCATATCATATCAAGTTCGTCGAGTTCAAAGTTTTTGTATCCAACTTCTTTAAAAATTAAAAAGTTTGTCTCTGAAAATAGTGTTCATAAAAAATAAAACCACTTTAGTAGTTACTTAAAACACTAAAATCTTTATAATATGTACTTCAATTTTACAGCACAAATTCAAATTATAAATTTAATCAAATCATCACTAAAACACTAGATAATAATTATCTCGGATTATTCAATTTAATTTAAAATGTCCGATTGATCGTTTAAATTAGCACTTTAGTAAAATAATTATTTATTCTAAATTGTAGGAAATAAACTGGAAATTATTTTTGTAAATGATTTATTAAACATTGAATAAATCTATTAATATTGATACAATTGCAAAAACCCCAATCTCAGTAGGGTTCTGTACAGTAAGACACTGATTTTAAAATAAAAGATTATTTAGCATTCAAATTAATTTACACAACTCAAAAACTCACTTCTATTGTCTTCAGTTATCGCTCGAAGAATTTTTCACTTCTATCGCTGACAATGCTTACATTTTTATATAAATTTCTGCCTACTTTAAAGTAAATGACAATATTTTTTTTGTTTTTAATATTGTTAATACTGAAACATCAAATAGTAAAAGTGATAACGAAAAATAACCTTCACAAGATTCCATAAAACTTTTCATATATTTGGTTTTGCTTTGCGCTTTTTTGATGTGAGTCCAGTATTCCATTTCAGTTATAAATAATTTATAAATCTCGTGGTGTCATATTTTAATTTGTCGCATATGTCCGTCATTAATTTCCATCATCGTTTCTCGACCGAAACAAAGAGACAGGAAGGCAATAGGAGCAGTAGTGACGTTTGTACGATACGATGCTTTTAACGTATTACCAAGCATTACCTTAATCAGAGTGCTAATGATAACATATACACCTAATTACAACCCTTTTGTCATGTCAGTTGGGTGTGTGTTCGTATGACGCTCCGCAAATTACCAAGGGAATTAGAACAATGAGGTAAAGGCATAAATTTACTCAAATATAGAGCATCAGACTGGAAAAATACAGAATTTCACAAATTGTTAATCGAAAATACGGCTTTATATCAAAAAAGCCAAAAATTTCGCTTTAAAATTTAAAACAAATAAGGTGCAAAAATGGTGGATGCGCCGGGTTATCAATTATTTTTCCCTTAATTATTCTTAATTAGTATTTATAAAGTAATTATAAAATTATTACATAAAAAAAGCGTTTCTTACGCCTACTCTTCAAGACATTAATTTTTGACTACTCTACAAATCAAAACTGGTCTAAAAATGGTGGATGCGCCGGGTTAGAAATTAAATATTTTGTCTCTTAAAAATCCTTAATTAGTATTTAAAGTCTTAATAAAAATATTATTAAAAGGCAGAACGTTTTCAACGCCTACTCTTCAGGACAATTTTTTTACTACTCTCTACAAAGCAAAAAAATGGTGGATGCGCCGGGTTACAGATTATCTACGAATTATTTTTCTTTAATTATTTTTACCTTTATTGATTTTAATTGTTGATAAATCAGTGTAAAATTTAAAATTGCATACTGTAAAACCAGAATTACTCTACTCAAACCGATTTTGATCCATGCATTAATTTTTTGCGATAGTTTTTGTTTCGTTAAGAGCTTCCCTTTGATCCCTTTTTTTGCTTAATATATCTGAATGCGGTTAGAGTGACCACAGTTGCGTAATATTAGTTTAGAAAGTTTTGAAACTTAGAAGAGGAATTAATTCAATGCAGAATTTTAGTAATTTCGACCACACAGAGTGTTATTTTACCTTAATTTTTTTTTGCTATAATTTAACCGTCCATAACTCGAGTAAATTTGCTCTGAACAATTAGTGAAATGGAAACCGTTGTCCACATGACCAATTAATAATAACAGCTTAATCTCGGATAGTAGAAAATAATTAATTCGTCCAATTCCATTTTCGTAAAAAATTCTCTCTCTCCGTATTTGCACTTCTCTTGGTGAAAATTTGATTATTTTCAAGTTGCGCTTTAAACGGCGCTTCATTAGACTTGCCTTCGGCTATTTATTCGTTTAATTACAACAGTAAATGCGTACCATTTCCACGCCATAAACAATTTTCCGACATGAATTAATTGATTTATATACAGTGGTATAACAGGAACGAAGTTATTATTTTAAGAGTGGTGGTTGGTAATTTTACGCAAATTGTTATAAATGGCCAGTCAAGAAATTTTAAATATTTAAACAGTAGATATCTGAGACTAAATAAAATTTGAGAAAATCATTTCCTTGTTACAAGATATAAAAATACGCTTTCTTTAATAGTGTTTGCATATTTTGAAACGCAATTATTTATTCGGTAATTTTCAGAGTTTCTCTTTTTATTTATGCGCTATTTGAGGAGTGTCATCATTCTCAATAAACTATTAAAAGAATTCAAATATAAATTGCTGATGTGTCAAAACAACTCATATAATTACGCATTCTCTGTAATTGTATATCTAATATCAACCGCAAAATTAACCGGACACTTGATTTTTGTCCCGTAAATTTGCGAAAACGGTCTCTACATTGATTTTATATGGATACACATAAAAAACAACTAAAAGAAAGGATATTCAAGTTTTTGGGTTAACCTCTATCACGCAGATTACTTCTTGTACCTATTTTCTTAGGCGGGTTCCAATCAGAAAGGTTTTGTTTGTTTTACACGTCTGTCAAATTTGTCTCGATAGCTGGTTCTGGTTTGTTTAATTTGGCTTTTTGGGTAAGAGATTTGTTGTAGAAGCGATTGATATTGTAATGAGTCCCGAAGAAGCTGCCCAGGTTGTTGCTTTACATAATGATGGACGCAGCATACGATTTATTGCAAATGTGCTTAGCTTTCCTAAAAGCACGGTATCCGATGCGATACAAAGGTTCAGGGCAACTGGTTCCTATTCCAAAAGACCTGGACAAGGCAGAAAACGAGTAACAAATGAAGTGGAAGACCGATTTCTTCGATTACAAATACTGCGAGAACGGACTCTTCCTGCTACAGCTTTGACCAGGAGACTGGCGGATGTTCATGGGACCATGATTTCTCCTGATACTGTTTTAAGAAGGTTGATGGAAAACAATTTGACATCACATCCACCTGCTACTGGCCCTAAGTTGAACGCAGAGCATCGCAGACAGCGATTGGAATTTGCGCGAAATCATGTTGATTGGAATATGGACGAATGGGGCTCCGTTCTCTTTACGGATGAGTCGCGTTTCACTAGGTATTCACCTGATCGTCGTCAACGAGTATTTAGACGCCCGGGCGAACGGTATGCCCAATGTTGCTTTGCGCCTAGAGTAGCATTTGGTGGTGGAGATGTAATGGTATGGGGAGGGATTTCTTTGGAGGCTCATACAGCTCTTGTAACGGTGCGGAGAGGTAGCATTAACGCTGACTGGTACATTAGGGAGTGTTTACAAGAGCATGTGGTTCCTTTTGCGCCATTTGTAGAGGAAGAGTTTCTCTTAATGCACGACAATGCGCGCCCTCACATAGCCCAGATTACGCATCAGTACCTTCACGACGTTAATGTTTAGGTGCTAAGGTGGCCACCCATGAGCCCTGACCTAAACCCCATTGAGCACATTTGGGACAACCTGGGGAAAAGGATTTGGCAAAACTACGGCGAGTTTCATACAACAGGCGTTGCTGAATGAGTGGGAGCTAATAGCCCAAGATGAAATCGCAGCCTTGATTGCAAGTATGCCTCAACGAATGAGAGCTGTAATTCAAACGCGAGGAGGAAATACTCGCTACTGAAACCATTTTTTTGCAGTTTTATTAATTTTGTTTTTCTTTGTTTTGTTACTTGAAATCAAATTTTTGATTAATTTGTAAACAAATATTTATTTTTGAACATTATTAATCAAAATTATTTTGATTCAAATTTTCGTCACTGAAATTTTTCCAAAAAACTTAATATCCGGTTAATTTTGCGGTCGAGTGTAGTTGAAACATATCTAAGCAGGTAAAAACTTTCTTTATCATTAATTTTGAAAATCCGGCGATATTTTGCTCGAAAATTTTTGTTTTTAGTTACAGTAGCCAAATATGATTTGCCAACTTAAATTAGAATTTCTATAGTTTCCTACGATGACATTCTTTTTGAAATGTACTTTATACTCTGATAAATTTAAAAGAAGTCAGGCCAAGTCTTGGTGTTTCTAACCCAGTGTTCACCTTTAAACCGAAACATTGTGTAATTTTTCCCACCCCTCGAAACAAAGACGCGTATAATTAAAATCGATTTGTGGCAACCGCCCCCTTTAGTGGGGGTTGTCAGAAGTAAAGTTGTTTAATTCTCGTAAGGAGGATTACGAGTACTTGGAAGTTGTGAGAGAAAATTTTACGAATTACTAGAAACTTTCTTGAAGGTGTTTTTTTTACCGTCAAATCAATAACAATGGGTCGTGATGGGTTCGGAAAAGGTCAAGATACGGTAAAAATCCGCTACATGCAACTTTCATTTAAGATCGGGATTCCAAATGTCAAATGGGATTCTTTAGATAATTATCAGGAATTAATTGGGATTTACTGCCCATGAAGAAACTTGTTTAATTTGTGCAAAAAATCAACAAAAATTAAATCGTCTCGAGTGAACTTTCCAATGTCACAGATAAGTCAAAGTAGGCCAAGAATAGATATGATACGAAAGCAACGATCATTACTTCCGTCTTTTGTTTCACTGATTCTCGGTTGACATTTAATTTAATACTTGGAATTAAATTGCTGGCTTTTAGTGTTCAAGTAATTAAATTCAAAATTTCCTTGGACTGGTGTAGGTGTTTGCAAGGAGTGCTTGGATTTTTTCGCTCTTTTGTCTTCACAGTTACTTCAATTTATTCATGAGTATGATGACTGTTTTATTTATAAACAATTGTTGCTACATAACCAATTACAACAGAATTAAATTATTACAACGAAATAGGTTTTGTGGTAATTGGTTTTTTGTGGTTGGGAAAATTGTACTCATTCTATTTTATTTATTAATCACATATTGACCTAAATGGCAAAAAAATAAAATTCGTGACTCTTTGAAATCGCTTCATTTGTTTTCTACAACAACATTCTAGAGGCTGTATCTAGGAGAAATGTTTTTTGTGAAACACGATGCAGCCGTGTTGTTTGTGAAGCTCTATTATTTTACCATTAACTGGCTTCATCTATTTTAAGAAGATCAAATAAGTAAAGACGCCAATGACCTGCTTTATCAACTCCAGGAAGATTAAATAAATAACTTTAATAATTTTTTTTTATATAAGCTATTAATCTGTTCAGGTTAGTTACAGCACTGGGATACACTGCGTTGAGGAAGGGGTAACAGCTTTGCAACCGGTACAGAGTTTCCTGGTTGCCGTATTTGTCATAAACATTTTTTCAAAGTATTGATAAAGTTGTTTTTCTTTAGGTTTTGATTTTTGAACCGAAAGGTGTAATAATAGGCTCCCAGGGTGTAGTACTAGCTACTCTACTATCTTTGTGTGGTATTGGCTAATAAAGTAGCAACCGTGCCTGTTAGTTTGTTAAAATATTTTCTAAAATAAACTATTATTTGCTATAAAATGTTTAATTTTGTTTAAACCGGCTATCCAATCTTTCTCAATTACTTTTATTGCTTTTGAAAGCAATATACTTATGAAAGCTTTATAAAATTGTTTGGCTAGGTCTGTTATGTGAAATTTCTTAGCCGAAAAAATTAAAAATTATAGCTATATTCTGTTATTTTAATCTGCATGAACACGGGGTGAAATGAAAATACGACCGAAATAACGTAGCTTAGTGTTGGTTATTTATTCCAGTGTTGGTTTTAATCTGTAAAAATCTGAAAAAATCCAGTAAATATGATAATAAAAACGATAATAAACATGCAAGCATTTTCCACAATTAACACGTTTTAACAAAACACGAATACTTTTGATTCAAAACATCCGTTTCATTTTTCTAATGGACGTTATATGTATTGGAACCTCTTTAATAATTCAAAGAGTCAAACTTTTTATTTCTTTCAATTTTTAATATTCGCGAAGTGACTTTCTACAAACTTTTCTTCGGATGTCATTCAAATAATAACCAAATTAGGTTAATCAAATCCTGAAAATTCAATTTTCTGAGGTCATGTCAAATGTCGGGACCGATTTCAATTTTTTATCAAGTGGAATTGATGAGTCCTTTCATAAATTATATATTAAGGATCGTGCGGGTCGACTTTTTTTTTGTTTTTTCAAGTGTATGTAATGTTTTATTTGACGATCATTGAGAAAGCGATGCTTTAAAAAGGGAGCTGAACCCTGATCACACTGGTCGAAGGTCGGATTTTATTCGACGGTTTTGGGTCATTGCGTTTCTTTGTTTTCAGGAAGTGGACGAGTTTTGCAATATATGGATATGACGTGGGGTCGCCCTTTCAGAGGGTTATTGATATTTTAAAACGCTGAAAATAGACACAAATTATCACCGAAATATTTTTTCTCTAACGACAGATATATTAAGGTTTACTGATATTTTAAAGCAGTGAAAATAATACAAATTATCAGCATTTTTTTTTATAACAACCGGTATAAATTGTTAATAACTGCGACTAATAATTGCCAATTTTAAAGCGTGAGCGAAGTGAGTACCTTAACAGAATCAAGCTTCTTAACAGAATCAAGCTTGTTAATGGCTTATTAACAAAGAAGTTGGTTGCAATATTTTATCATTGTTTGAATCATTGAGTATTTTCTGATATTTAGAGATTTTGATCAATCTTGTAATAAATATACAGGGTATCCCAACTAAAATTTGTACTCACTAAAATCTCCAATTTCGTCCAAGTTTTGAAATAATGTTAAGACATGTCAATTTTAGCTTAAAGGGCGACTAAATTTTATCATAGTTTTAATGTTATTACCACATCTCTCTAACACCCAGAGCCAGCTCCTTAAAAATTTAAATAGGAAGTGGGATCGAGTGACACATCATTTTAAAGCTGCTTTCATTGTCTATGCAACTACGTATCTTTTATAAATTTTGAACGATTTTTTTTGAGAATTACAAAATTGTTTTAGGCTTATTGAAACTCGCAAAATTGGTAATCCGGAATACTCCTTGAAATTGTGCACAAGTTTAACTTATCTGCACCAATGTTTTTCCTTTTTAAAGTAACTTTTTAAAATTGTGTGTTCTAAGAAAAAAAAAGTATATTTCTAGTAATTAATTATAAAAACCTATTTGAGCATGTAGTGGGAGATGAACGTTGTAAGGTTGATTTTAATAGAATTGGCTTATTAGCTGTTATTTCTTCACAACTGTGTCAGCATTACCAATATTGCCGTTCTGACATTTATTGTTGAAAATCTATAACGTGTTGTTGTTTAGTATTGTTTGAATTTTACGCATTGTTTACCTACTCAGCGAGTCTATAACCTTAAAAGTAAGTTATTTCATTTAATTAGTATTATTTATAAGAAAATTTAAATTATTTTTATTTAGATGTCAGGTAAAGGTATTAAGAAAATGCCAACAACGTTATCTGGAGCACAATATCAAAAGAGCTTAAAAAATTGCAAGTAGAACAAGAATTGGCAGGTTCCCTAAATAAATTTTTAATCAAAAAATCATCACATCTGGAAAAGAAACAAAAGACCACAGATGAACGCATGGATTGTAAGGTAACATCAGAAGAAAGCAGCCAAACCAAAAGACACAACAAATTCTAGAAAAAGAATAGACTAATACAACGCAAGAACCATGAGCTAGTCGTAATCTACTAACTTTGTTAACACTAATATTGACAGAACACACCATGATGAAGATGAGAAACTAGAAGAAAATTTAAATTTACCGTCAAACACTACAGAATTGGCAAATAGTTCCTCTGATAATTTTAAAAATTTTTGTTTAGAGTGATAGAAAATTCAATATTTTAAATTTCGAACGGAGCTATAAAATGAAAAATAAATTACTTACGTATAACACCAGTAAAAATTTTATTCTTCTATCTCTACTAATAGCAGCTGAGATAATTTTAAAAATTTTTGTTCAGAGTGATAGAAAATTTAATATATTAAATTTCGAAATAAGAGATTCTTTAATAGAAAATTGTCTTCAACAAGTAATGAAATATAGTTCTCCTAAAGACGATTTTGGGAGAAAATTCTTAGATACTTATTATATTAGAACATCACCAAACGGCGAAAAATTTAATAGAAATTATTTGCTTTACTCAATATCAAAAAATTCGGTTTTTTGCTATTATTGTAAATTATTTGAAAATTCAACACACTTGAAATTAAGCAATTATTTTGGTTGTCATGATTGGCAGCATTTATCATACATACTAAAAAAACATGAAACAAGTGCCACTCATATTAAAAATATTGCGAAGTGCAGCGATTTGAAAAAATCTTTAAATAACAAAAATACTATCAATGTAGTACTGTCTATTTTTATTTATAAAACCACCACCTGTTGCATTATGTTGGTATCAAATTAATTTCCCTACAATAGTAATTTTTATTTGTTGGGTTTGTAATACATCTGTCTTAATTTATGTCAGATGTCAGATTATTTTAAACAATTTGACACAATGCCACGAAAACGGCGAAATTTGCTTGATATTAAAGAAAAGCAATCGGTAATACGGTGCTATCACGAAATAAAAGAGTTAGGGCCACATCTAAGTGGTCGTCAATTGGAAGACAAATTAGCAAAGATTTTTTCGGTAAGTATCCTCAACTTTTCCTTTTAAGTAGAGCAAAATCCATCCTATCTCCAATTCAGTCTGAATCTCACATCCTTCTTTTTTCCAAACAATAGGTCTCCCGCTCCCATATCCACAAATTATTAAGTATCGACAAGAGAGGAAAAGCACTTACATCTTCAAAAGGGAAGTCAGGAAGAGAAAAAATTTCAAATTCCTGAGTATGAAGACCACTTTTTAAAAGAAGATTTAAGTCGAGAAATTTACAGGCTGAAAACAAATGGAACTTACTTCACTCTAGACACGTTGTATAAATACGCCAAAGAAGAGCTTGAATTTACAGGCAGTAGAAGTGTTTTCTATAAGTATCTCAAATCGATGGGCTATAAATATAAATATAAGGATACCCGAAAAGTTTTAACACAAAAACCTATGATTGTTGCAAAAAAAAATCAGATTTCTGAAAAAATACCTGCAATATAAAGAAAATTTTGCAAACGTTAAATTTATCTACTTAGATGAAACGTGGTTGTACCAGTATGGATCCAAACAAAGAACTTGGGTAAATGATGACGCTGTGTCACACCTTTTTAAAGTTAACGCATCTGAAGTGCGGCGATACACTATTTTACATGCAGGGTGTTCGTCGGGTTTTTTAGATGGATGTAGTCTTTTATTTTCTTCAACCAACAGTGATAAAGACTATCATAAAACCATGAATGGACAACTCTTCAGAGAGTGGGTGACAGATCAGTTATTGCCGGCAATAGGTCTTCTTCAGTGCGATGGCAAAGTGCCCAAAGTGGTTGTTGTTATGGATAATGCGCCCTACCATTCAATGCGCCTTGAAAAACGTCCAACGCGTTGGTCAAAAAAGGCCGACATGCAAGCTTTTTTGGAAAAAATGCATGTCCCTTACAATAAAAAATACACAAAACAGCTGTTATGGGAATTGATAGAACCTACATTGGCAAATGTAGAGACTAAATATGAAATTGATGAAATCCTTTTGAGTCATGGAGTAGATGTACTCCGATTACCACCTTATCACTGCGAATACAATCCCATTGAGTTAGCTTGGGCATTCTGTAAACAGTTTTATAATAAAAAAAACAACGAAAAATTAGAAAACAAAGATCGTGTCAGAAATATTTGGAACGATGCTTTAGCCAACTTTTCAACAGATATGTAGTCTAACAGTATAAGACACTGTGAAAATTTGATTTTGGAAGATTGAAGAAAAGAAATGGGGGACTTTAGTGTAAATGATATTCCTCCTGTAATAATTAACTTGGCTGACTCGGACACGGACACAGAAAATGAAAGTTTTTACGATTCTAGCAGTGATGATGGTGGTAATCAAAGTACTCCTTACAATGTAATAGAAGTTTTTGAGGCAAAATTTTCTTCTTCAGAAAACTAACTTCCTAAACTTGTTTTTTACTCAATACTTTATTGTATTTCTTTTAAATTTGTTAAACTCTGAATTAAATATGTTCTTGATCTCTGTTTTGTGATGTGAAAGCAAATATCTGTAGCAAGCCAGACCAGTTTTCCAAATAGCTATGGCACAATTTCGTGGTGAAGTTTTTAAGCTGCTGGACAGAGCTTTTTTACAGTCGATTCTCCAATTAAAGACAACATTAGCCCTAAAAATTAGCAACAATAATCAATAAAAACCAAATAACATACCGCAAATGAAAAATCGCAACTTTCTTACAATAAACTGCATACCTACTGCATGAAGCCCCACTACCAACACCGACATCTGTCGTTGGGCACGGCGAAGCCCAAGGAAAAAACAATTCTATGGCGTTCCATTCGAATTGAGTTGAGACCCCCTGAATTTGACACATTTCCAACATAACCTGTTTTCGTGTCTGTCACAGATCACGCCTTGTCATTACCCTTATTTTACCCCATGTCAGATAAATGCTAGATTGCCAAATCTCTTTTGAGAGAAAATGCAATGTTGGTGGTTTTATAAAAAAAAAAATAGACAGTAGAACAATGATTGTATGAACGCGAAAAAAAAATATTGGCACTTTGTCATTGAATGCTTAATACATTTAATTTAATATTTATCACGTCAGTGTATAGCTTTCAGAGGATCATCTAAAAAATTGTACCATAACGACAACGGAAATTTTTTTAAATTAGTAGAAACCGTTGCCAAATTTCATAACGTAATGGCTGAACATTTACATCGCATTCAAACATCTGGAAAAAAAGAATATTGCTCATTATTTAGGAGATAACTTTCAGAATGAAATAATTCATTTAGTTTCTGAAAGCATAAAAAAGCGAATTTTAGGCATGGTTGCAAATGCAGGATACTATGCATTAATTAAGTAGAATAAAGAAAAAAAAATATTTGAATATGAAACAGACAATGAACCTGTAATTAGTGATAAAGATAATTTTAGAATAATTGCTTTTTGCTATTTTAGATAGCACTTTAGCTTCTTTAACCGAGAGGTTCACACTCTTAAAGTAAATTAATGAAATGTTAAAAATTATTGAAGAGGGCTCAAGCCGCTAGAAGGATGTGGTAATAACTTTGAAACGATGATAAAATTAGGTCTTAATTGACCTGTTTTAACATTTTTTTTTTCGAAACTTCGACGAAATCCGAGATTTTAGGGGGTGCAAATTTTAGTTTGGACACTCTGTATACTATAAACACAGTTAAAAAAGATATGCTTTTTCAAAATGTTAAGGATATAATTCCTGAATTATTCGCTTACATTTCTCAATGTTACACTTGTTCTTCAAATTTTTTGGAGTTTCTACAAGAAACTGCTGAATTCTAAATTCAAGATTTGGTCTTGGATAATAACACTGAAACACTTCTAATGTCACTGAGTATATTTTGTCATTTTGATAGTTTTATATTTTAACATTTTTCTAGATCAGCATTTGGTTATTTCGCTACAAGAACCTTTTGATATTTTAATAATGCGTCTGTAAATAAGTTCCCTCTGAAACTTTTAAAAATAGCAATCTATGCATTGAAAATTCTGCATCTAGGCCATTTCAATTAATTTCCTCGTTGTTCCCTCGAGGATATGTAAAAAAAATCTCCGCATTTTATTAATTGGGTTTGAACCCACATTTGAATAGATTGTTTGTCAGTCAAAAAGCTCAGTCTTATTTTTATCCCGTTTGCCAATCGATCGTTTCTAATTTAGGCTACAACCCATAATGAAAAATTCAACTGCTACTAGAAACACCACCCCCATAATATCGCCGTGGGGTAAATAAAGACAATTTATATCTCCCTTTATTACTGTCTTCATTTTTATGATTGAGGTGGCGCTTCAACCTTTAAAAATATTTATCTTTCCCATACGGCCGACGTCTCACTTCCAAAATTCAATTAAACTTATTGCAGTGTGTGCCTCGGGACTGATAAATATTTGCCTCTGAAAAAAATTCAGTTAAAATTATTTTTCGAAACGATAAAATTCGGATTTCTGGCATGGTGCAGTTTATCAAGTGGGCTCTGATTGCCAATAACATGTTAGCTGGAGATAGGGATCCGTAAAGGAGCGCTCACATTGTTAAGACATGATTTACGTACTACGAGTTTCATAAATTTTAGATTTTTACGAAATCAAGGCGGAAAATGGTCGTATTTCTGCTTTATTGCACCCTTATTTAAAAGAGGTGCTCAAATCGAGCTGGATGGGGATAATTAGAAATTACATTATTTATACCACGCATTGTACATTTTACTCATTTTTTATTTAAGCCGTTATAAATTAAGACTGTGTTTCAGTGCACTAAAAATAAATAGATAAATAATTTCAAGTGAGAATTTATTATTCTGGGAATGTTTCCGGATGCATGAAATAAGGAATTTCGAGTAGATTTTTCAAATTTTAAATGAAATTGCATCTTTCATAGGTTTTGGACGTTACTGAATTGATATTCTCAGAGAGGAAAATTGATTTCGAGAGATTATTATTTGGGAATTGAGGAAGTTTATCAATCATAAAAACTTATGACGAGACAAAAAGTTTCGTTGAGCTTTTGTGGGCGGAGATTTTGTTATTTACATGACATTTATCTGATAAAGACTTTGATAAATTGCTGGGAAAATTTGTCGAGTGACCATTTATAAAAAAACTAACAACAAGAGTCAGTCTTTATGAAATTTAAGTAGGTTTCTCTATTATCTAGCAATCTAAAAAAATTGTATTGAGAGAGCCTGAAAATTGGAAATGAAACACCCACTAACACCAAACTTCTTTACTTGATACGACGCACGTTTCGACAACAATATGTTGTTATCCTCAGGAAAGAATTAAAACTGAAGTTTGGTGTTAGTGGGTGTTTCATTTCCAATTTTCATTTAAACACACTAAGAAGATCCAACAAGAAGATTGAGAGAGCCTTCAGTCATTTTAAAAAACTATTATTTTTTACAATAATAGTTTAATAACCATTCTGGGTCTAAAAAGCTAGCCAGTTTGAGAAGAAAAGATCTCTTAAACATTTTTGTCGCTAGCCGAACGCAATTCTAAAATTATTTACGACAAAAATTTCTGTTAAAGCTGTTTTCATTGGCGACAGTTTGCTTCGGCAAGGTTTATGGAGAAGTTGCTGTAAATAAGCTTGGAAACTACAACTTGAGTTTCGTTGAAATTATCAGTCCATACCCTAAGACCAAACTAAAATATTAATAAACATTTGCATATTTTTTAAGGAAAGACTTTTGGTTTATGAATTTCTTAACGTTATTTTTTTTGAGGGGTTTCAAAAGCAAGATACAAGGTACAAAAAAAATTACTAATGAGAGAGGAAGCGGAAAACAAGATGGGGGAAAGAGAAAATAAGAGGTTTGTTTTAACAACAGTTTAGAATTGGACTGCACATGCACAGTAGCATGTTAGAGATCTAAAATCTCTGCTGCGCCTGTTCGTTTTAGTTTTGAACCCTTTTGAACTGGTTTTGAAGGGTTTTTGGAACAAATCTAAGGTTCCTCCATAATTAAGTGTTATTCAGTAATAAAAAGTACAAAAATTATAAAATATAGCCATACTTGGGGTACTGAAATGTAGAATTTGAAAAAAAAAATTGTCTGGATTTTAAAGAAAAATTATTAAAACTTGAAACAACAAAATTTAAATTTAAAGAAAGGAAAATTTCTAAATTAAGACAGAGATTACCTCTTTTTGCAAATTATAGACTACAGTTTTTTACCAACAGGAAGTTAAAAAATATAAAATATAAAAAATATACATAAAGTTGCTATTCTTTTCTGTCACAATTGATGGGTGGCGAATCTCTTTCTTCTGCTTCTTTAGAGCCTATCATTAATCTTAATTTTGGTACTTTACATTCTGCGTGTTTTTATAGAGCAGGTTTTTTTTGCCGAAGGGAAAGATAAATATTATACAAGTTTATTGATAAATAAAGTGTATATAGAAGATAAAATTGTTAATTTCTGTTATTTTTGTAATTTTTGAAACAAATGTATTAACGTGAATCTAAAAATAGTAACAAAATGGTTTTTATGTAATAAACAATAAATGAAAGCATTTATCTTTTTCTGTAGTGTCAAAGGTCGCTACGTTTTGTCTTCGAGTTGATCAAATACTGACTGAAACAAAGAGAAATTGATACATTTCAGGAGAAAACACACAAGAAGTGTTTTTTGTTGTTATTGTAACGCCAGATTATCTTTGTCTCTAATAAAAAAAGTAGTAAGCATTTGATAATTACATCAATTAAAAATTTTGTTTAATAATTTAAAAAAAAATGTCTAAAGGTAAAATCTAAATAACCTCACTTTTAATGCCTTTTTTGCAAAACAACAAGTTTTCTCTCGAAAGACAACTACAAAATCTTTTTTTTAGTCTAAATGAAAGATGGGGTGAGGAGGCACTTGTTAACATAACTCATAAACTAGTGTTTTTCAAGTAATTTGTTCTTAATTTTTTTGTTGTCCCACTCTTATTAATTTTTATATGTATTTAGGCCGGTGAGTGAATACTCCTTTCTGTTATTTTATTTCATGATTACAGCTAATTTTGCTTAGGCATTTTCATAGTTTTATTTTACAAGATTTTTTTTATTTTGATTTTTATCTTTTATCGCTACATTTTCTATAACTTTTAGCTTTTTTTTTTCAAGAGCAGTTTTTACTGCACTGATCGTCTGACTAATTTTCTAAAAAATGAAATAAATTTTCTGACATTTCCAGATTTTCTCGGTTTTCCCTGGTCCCTTGTCTTAGTCGCTAAAAGGGCTGTTAGATCAAGACAAAGATTATACCTAAATTTGTCTCTGTTGATCTTGCTAACCTCATTTTTTTCTTTTTCTTGTTTTCTATTTATCTAGTCATCTTCTACAGCGTCGTGCCTCACTTGTAAAAATATTTGCTGGGTAGAAAGTTGTTATTTTTATTTTTTTAGAAAGTACCGGCATATTTAAGACTGTTCTCCCAATAACAGTATAAACCATTTAAAGGATTTTCTTAAAATATATTATATTTCTAAAGTTTCCGTATTTTGTATTAAGTGATTTAAAATTCAATTTCCGACAAATCCGAGTCTTAGTTTTAAAAACTAAACAAAATTCTCGTACATTTCTCTTTCTGTGAAACAAAATTAAGTTTTCTCTTGTATTACTTTAGACAATATTTTTTGCAAATAATTTCCGTCCGATTAAAATTTGATTTGAACGATATAAATTCCAATTTATTGTAAATTCAATGTCTCGCGCCCTCACTCGTTGGTCTTTTTCCACTTTGAAATTATAATGAAGCTCGACTCGAAATAGAGAATAGAGAGGATTCCGGAATATTAATTCGAGTTTCAGTTAACTCCGCACAAGCTACATTCGTTATCTTTTGGTTTTCCATTGCAATGTTTAGAAACGTAATGAAACGGAGTTTCGCCCATTTCACACCAGATTTAACACACTCTATTTAATTATTATTTCCATTTACGAAAAAATTAACTGAAAATACAGAATTTTACCAATTACAACATATACAGAAATCAAAAAAGTATAGAATTAAGAGTTTTTTGACTAAACTGTAAAAACGTTTTCAAATATTGTTTAATTTCTAACTAATCAAACTTTTTTTAACTATTTTAGTTTTTGCGACTTTCATTTAGTGAATACTACTGGCAAATTACTAATTTTACGTTTTTTAAGTGAAAATTTAAGTGAATTTTTTATTATACAGGGTGACAAAACGAAACAGAGGCTATAACTCTCAGAAAAATAATTTCTCGAAAAAACGGAAAAACTGGTCTATTTTGTTTGGAAAGGGGACAGCTTTTGGCATGAATTTAACTATTTTGTATGCAAATCTTGAAGCATCCCTTCAAAAATTTTAAATGGGAAGGGGGGTCGAGTTGCACATCGTTAGAACCCCCTTTCAATTCTGTACACAGTGGTGGTTTACTTTGGAAATTTGAAAGATTTTTCAAAACCTTTGGAACCATCAAATTGAAACGAAACGCAAGCCTTTTCGAGCATCCAGTTGTATGCAAAAACTTAGTACCATCCATACAAAATAAAAGGTTTTTCAATAAGGATGGGTCGATGTTAAAATGGAATAAAACAAGCTGTGTGTGAGGTATTAAAAATTTTTTTTTATATGAAAGGTCCATGTATGCCTTTATATATGGAAAATAACATCGTTCAAATGTCCGCCGCAGCTTCTAACTGTGGCACAGATCCGAGTGGACCAATTTTGAATGACTCTGTCGCATAGATCGTGCTGAATTTGAGCGATGGCATTGATTATGTTGACTTTAAGAGCATCGGTCGATTGCGGCTGATTGGTACAGACCTGCGATTTGAGAAAACCCCACAAGAAAAAATCTAGCGGGGTCAAATCGCACGATCTTGGTGGCCAAATCACGGTACCTTTGCAAGAAATATTCTTCTAAACGGTTCGAAGCCCAGTCAGCGAACAAACGGGGTTGTCTATGGTCATTAACTTTAAGGTTCTGAGTTAATTCGATTTTGTACGGGTGTAATCCTAAATCCCGACGCAAAATTCGCCAAATTGATGTCTGCGAAAGGCCGAGTTCTTGTGAACGACCAAGAATTGACTGCCTCGGGTTTTGCTGTACACTTTCACGTACGGCAGCAATATTTTCGGCCGATCTAGCATTTCTTTGACGACGGGGTGTTGGCTGATTGCTTACCAACCCCGTTGTTTCAAATTTGGTCACCAAACAATGAAGAGTCGATTTTGAAAGATGGTTTCCATAAAATGGGCACAAAATGTTCGAACTAACGAACAGTCATTTTGATAATAAAGTTTTATCATTTGGACGTGTTGCTCAATTGTGTAATTTGCCATGGTAATTTGGCATCAGTGACTGAACAATAAACACCAGATTACACAGACACTACCAAAAAACATGGCCGCCACAAGGTGCTAACATCAAACCATCCTTATTGAAAAACCCTTTAGATTTGGTACAAGAACTTAATAAAGACGATTTTACTGTTGTCTGCAATTTTGTGAAATTCTGAGTGAACAGGCAGTAAGTAGAGAACCAGAATTTTCTATTCAATATCCGCTTTTCAGATGAATGCTTTTTTTTTCGTAAACTGTACTGTCAATCGCCACGACTGCCGCTAGTGGTCCGACACAAATCCTAGAATTCACCACGAGATGCACACACAAACTCCTGAAACGTTGAATGTTTGAGCGGGCATTTTTGGGGATCACTTTGTTCTCTCTTTTTTTCTTAATGACAATTTAAATGGCGAAATGTATTTAAATTTTTTAGAAGACGTTATTGATCCGACTTCGACTGAAATTATCGAAAATTATGAAGGCTATAATGAAAATTCGTTGGTATTTCAACAAGACGGCGCATCCTCGTATTTTGCACCGGTTGTACTGCAGTATCTGGATCAGAGATTTCCAGAACGATGGATTGGAAGGAGAGGACCTATTGAATGGCCTTCACGTTCGCCAGACATACATTTTTTTATAAAGTCACTTAAAAAGTAAAATTTATGCAACTCAACCTACCTCTTTGGAAGATTTACGGCAGCAGATAGTGAACGAATGTCGTCAAATTGCTCCACAAATGCTTCAAAATGTTCGACAGCGTTTCGAGCACAACCTGTACTATTGTATGTAGGCACGTGGGAGTCACTTTGAACATTTAATAAACTAAATCTTATTTTTTTTGACTTTGTCCGGTGAGATCGTAAAAGGGGTTGTGCCGTTTAGCACGTGGTGGGTAAAAGTGCTGAACATGATTTCACGTAAGCGGAAAAATACTGTTCAAAGAAATACGCTTTCAAGTAACATTCTGCGAAAACAGTAAGCCGCTTTTTAAAGATGCTGTACAGTCGTCAGTTGGTTGTATTTTTTCCAGACCCCTAATGCATTTATATATAAGGTTCATTCTTAACTCGGTTGAGTGGGTGGGATTTTCTGCTTCACGTTCAGACTGTGGTCCCAAATCAGTGGTCTCAAACTGTTTTGTTTATGCATGGTAAAATGCATGACGCACATTGAAATGTTTTAGAACCACTAACCTAGCCGAGTCTAAACGTTTACTTCATCCACACTAACTGATTTAAGAGCGACGCTTATTTACAAATGCGTTAGAGGTGTTGAAACAACACAACCAACAGACGACTCATACCAATGCGGTACGTAGTTTTACCAAACACGTGCTAACCGGCACAACCCCTTTTACGATCTCACCGGACAAAGTCAAAAAAATAATGTTTAAAGTGTCACTTCATTAGCATTTTTTTTACATTTTACAAAATCTAAATACCCACCACTGTATACAAAATTGAAAGGGCTTTCCAACGATGTGCAACTCGACCCCCCTTTCCATTTAAAATTTTTTAAGGGATGCATTCCCCGCTTAGGGGTTTGCATACAAAATTGTTAAATTTATGCCAAAAGTTGTCCCTTTTCCAAACAAAATAGACCTGTTTTTCCGTTTTTTCGACAACTTATTTTTCTAAGAGTTACAGCCTCTGTTTTTCACTTTATCGTAAAAAGATTTTTAGTAAATCGGATGATGTATAATACGAAAATGAAATCGTTATGTATTTACTTTAAAGTAAATAAAGTAAAGCAGGACTTTATAGTAATATGCAATTACTACTGGCGATTATAGCTTGTCACTATAATATTACTTTGAAGAAATATTTTTCTAAAGGTAGCGTTTGAGACTTCTGCGACGTATTTATGACTTGCAGTAAGACTTTAAACACTTTTTAGTAATTTGTTGAGTGGTATTGTAGTTACTACCACTAACTTATTTTTTTTTAAAGTAACAACTACGACAATAACTACTTATTTACTCCACAAACCCAAAATATAAGAATCACTGCTACAAAGTAATTTAATGTTAACATCGTCGTTTTTTTCATACTTTTTAGTAGCCATATTGTTTTAATAAACATATAAAAAGATTATAATGTAGAAATTATTCAGTAAAATGGCCGTTTGAAATGTTTAAGTTTATTTAAGCCGAAAAACAATTTATTAATGTTCTTTATTAGGTACTGATACTACTTTGAAATTTTTTTTTAGTATTTTTTTTCAATTATGGCAGACTAACATGTATATAAATGTTATCTTATCTTATCTAGATGTCTAATATTATCTAGATGTATATAGATAATATTCAAGGAAGACAAAGAGCGAACAGCAGAAGTAATATTTGCAGTAACGGCCACTGTTTTAGACGTTTTCACAACGTCACTACAAAGTTGTCAAACAGTAGTGGTGACGGTTATAAATAAGTCAAAATTACGACAAAGAATTACCTTCTTTATCAAAATTTACTAAAAAAAAAACCGTTGCTTTATGATAATGTTCGTTGGTGGCAGTACACCTTAAAGTCACTTGAAAGTAACAATTACGTATTGGCCCTTAAAAAATTACTTCGGTTTAGATAGCATTATTATTTGAAAATTTCTAATTTCTTTTATGTCTTTTTCAATAATAATTTGAATAAATAAATGAGCAATTTTACAGCCATACTTTTTGTGACGGTCCATTTTTCGTGAACCCTGTATTTCCACATCAAAGCCTCGGAAAACACTAACTACAAATTAAACAAAAGCATCAGATGTTTGCAGTTTACGACTAGACTTGTTTTAAATTACAGACTTTGTAAAGTCACGAACTGAATTAGTTACACTCAACAGAAAAAAATAACAAAAGTTCACTAAAAAAATATCGATTGTAGGGAATTGTTCGGATAAATATGGTAATTGCAGTAATTAATAATTTCCTAATCGATTTGATTTCGTCATCCAAGCCCAGGTGTGGAAAGTAATTTTTTTAAAGTTTCTTACGACACAAAACACATTAATTTTCAATAAAACACTTTGAAAAGTTTCAGGAGCTTGAAGGTACCTCCAAGTTGGCCTTATTAAAGCAATTACGTCCTTATAACCCTCTTGAATAAAGTGGCATGTTTATTATCATCTTCCAGGATTTACCACAAACTTGTGTAAAACTTGTAAAATAATCATTTTACCTAACAACTAATAAATTACGTTTAATACAAAACAGAGGATGCTTGAAAGAAGCAAACCTCGAAGTGTAATTTCACGCTAAACTTGTCCAAAAATTCCAAAATCAATCAATTTATCAATTCGAAATTCTTGTGATAATCACAGCGAAATTAAAACGACGTCAGGAACATAATTTCTTCACCTCTTTAAAAATTAAAAGATTAATTTAAACTTAGCGCTGAAAAATTACTTTCAGTCTTGTTCCTTCATTCAAAATTAAACAACGGGTGTCTTCAATTTAAAATCCTGAAATTAGACCTAATTAGATTTCAACTCGCTTTTAGGTCAACATTGACACAGTAGAAAAATCGATTTTCGATTAATTCCCAGAGGGATAAGTCACGTAACCATTAACATAAGTGCGTTGTAAAGGAATGCGAGTATCGCATATATGCCTGTTTCCGGAGAAAATAAAACGTAAAAGGTTTTTTTTTTGGATAAAATCCGATGATTTGATTATATCGGCTCGCTTGGGGTCGCATCGCTGTTAAAACAATAAAATGATAGCGGTACGGGTCGCTGAATACGCTTTCGTGGAAGTTTACAGAGATGACAGGTAACAGGGAAATTGAAAAATTGTAATTGATGGTCACGAAATATCACTAAAGTGGTTTTATTCAAGCTAAATTCAAATCTGATTA
Source organism: Tribolium confusum (assembly GCA_029207805.1). Taxonomy (NCBI): domain Eukaryota; kingdom Metazoa; phylum Arthropoda; class Insecta; order Coleoptera; family Tenebrionidae; genus Tribolium; species Tribolium confusum. Next base: position 6,120,593 of record JALGAY010000007.1, on the reverse strand, counting down.
GAGATTTTCAAATTTTACACCAAATTTTAAATTTCTGACAGGTAAAATGACAGATAAAACCCGTTATACATTTGTATATATTAGAATGAGAATCGTGATAAAGATAGCGCTACAGTTACAACCTTACGTTGATTGGCTGAATAGATTTGGCGGCGATCTTATAACAGTCAATTCACTTTATTTTGACAGGACATACATTTTTTTGTTTTTAATAATAAATTAAATAAACATACATAACCACAAATTTTAAAGCAAAAAACGAAATCCTTCATAATTTTCTGAAAATTATCAAAATACTAGAATGAAAAATACATAACTTATAGTAGTCTTCACAAGAATTACGACTTGTGTAAAATTTAAAAATCAGGATTAGGTCCTCATTGTCACTTGAATTGAGAAAATGTGATAAGACATTATTAATTCATGCTGGGTGGATTTGGAAGCAACAGAATAAAACGGTTTTAAGTTTTTCTTGGATGCGTTAGATTTATTAAACTGGTCATTACCAGAATTTACAACAGTTCTACAAAATAAACAGCAATTTTTAAGATTAGGTACCTAATAACTACAAGCACAAACCTAGTCCCAGCTATTGTAAATTGTTTTTTTTTTTTTACAGCAGTGTCTTTTATAACTATAATTATTACTGCAGTTTTTACGTGTGTTTACGCACTAGTGCGTAAAGTAACACTTTGAGTTAACGTTTACAATACGTCAAAGTCAACTTTACACTTCAGGAGGACAAAAATTAAATTTTGAATAGTAATAATTAAGCTTCTGGTCAACTGGTGTAGACCAGTTGAATGAATAACATGCAGCCGCTGGATTACACCGGTTAATTACCTGGTCGTTTAAGCAAGACTCCTTTGCACAGAAGCTTAGTAATAATAAGGGACAGATTCGACCAGTCTTCGATAATTTAATGAATAAATGACTTTGTTTGGAAGTTTGTAGTTTGAGTTTGACGTTCAACTTGTTTCCACAAGTTTTTAATGAGGCTAAGATCTGGTAATAGTGCCGGTCACTACAGAACCTAGACATCGTTTTGTTGTGTTGAAATTCAAGCCGTAGAGACGTCTTCCACTTACTGTAGGGTAATGTTTCTGTATATCAATAAATTTTTAGAATGATCATTGAAATGTAATAGACCTACTTATTTTAAGAAGAATCTACTCTATTTAATTGTTCGTGCTTTATTATTGGTGTAACATTTTTGGGTGAAATCTCGTATTAACTAGAGGCATTACAAGACAGGTTTGGTAGAATTTAAATTTTTTTTAAATTCAAATGTAGTTCAAACCAGTTCAAATGTAGTCGTGAAGATTCAAGTCTGGCGAAATGATTTCTTTCAGAAATCAAAAGGTTCTTGGCTGAACGTCTTCTATAAAGTTTCGTTTCAACTAATCTTTGTTTAACTGTTCTCAAATTTTCTTCTAATACGAGAATTTTACAGTTATTCTTTATTCTGATACCTAAGAAGTTTTTTGAATTTTTTTTAATCTCCTATGCTGTAACCAGAATGATCAATGAGCTTTAGTCCTATCGATAACTTGTGGAAAAAAGTTGAAGTTACCCATCTGATTTGTACCACAAACTGTCTACACAAAGTCTTTGACTGGTCAAATTATCGAAGACTAGTCGAATCTGCCGATTATTACTGTTCAAAATTTAATTTTATCAGTGTTGTGTCTGTTGCAGCCAACAATCAATATCCATTCAATAAGTAAGTTAATACTTTTATAATAATGTTAGTTCTATAACTTTTCACCTACATTTGTAGTTGATTAGTAATAAAAAAAAAACTTTTTTCGTAAAAATTCTTTTACTTTTTGTCGCGTAAAATTTTCCTGCATTTTAACAAATAATTTATTCAGAAGCTGAAATCATAATATAGGATAATAAAAATGTTTTCTTATATTTTACACATGACTTCAAAATTTCAAAAATACATTTGGTTGAAAAGTTTAAAGAAGTACTAAAATACGTACACAATTACTTTTCTCTTTTGGAATATTGTATTGTTTTATTCTTCTAATTATTACTAAAACGATTAGAGGAATTTTCAGTTTTTAAAGTATTTCAATTTTAGGCTAATTGTTTAGAGAAGAGTATTTTTAATTTTAAAAAGCGTTGATTAATACTTATTATATATACAGGCTGTTTCAGAAATGAATACAAAATTTTTAACCACTTGTAGATCTTGTTTGAAGAAGAGTTTTTTCTAGATAATTTTTTTTCCAAATCTCAACCGTTATCAAGATAAAATTAGTTAAAGTCTTGGGGAAAATTCTATAGGCGCCATTAGTCAAAACAGTAGAATGCACTATTATAATGGTCACCATAATAACTATAGAAAATTTATGAATTTACAAAATTTCATGAGGGTATCGTACTTTCAAAGGGGGGGGGGATATAGCGATACAAAAATTCGGAAAAATTTTATTTTTCGCAAAAATGTTATTTAGAAAAGTTTTTTGTTTTGGTGAGATCTATTACTAGTTAAAAATTTTGTATTTATTTCTGAAACACCTTGAATAAAGCACTACAAGTCTTGTATGGCTTGGTGGGTGATTGTTTTCTATTCCTTCTTATTTAGAGCTTTCTTCTTCTAGTGCTTAATTTGTAACTTTTTGCAGGTTGTTCTCTCCTACTTTTTTCTATTCAGTCTTTGGTTTGTCTCTTTGTCTACTGAGTTCTAGTTCTCTAATATTGTTTTTGGTAATCTGTTTTCTTTTATTTTTGTTACGTGGCTTATCTATCTAATTCCTTGTGATTTAACTACTTCTATTATATCAGTATTTTTGTATATCGTTCTTAATTCTTCGTTTGTTCTTCTAATCCAAGTCTTTTCTACATTTTTTCCTCCATAAATTTTTCTTAGAAACTTTCTTTCCAATATCTACAGCATGGACTGTTCTTGTTTTCTTAGAGTCCATCCTTCGCAAGCGTATTTTACCACCAGTTGTATTATGGTTTTGTATACATAAGCTTTTGTTGCTTTTGCTACGGCTTTTGAACTTAGTTTAGAGTGTAATGCATAGACGCTTTTGTTTCCAGCTGCTATTCTTGCTTTTATTTTTTCCGTGTTTGTTGTTTTCTTTTTTATTACACTTCCGAGGTAGACAAATGTCTTAATTTCTTTGAATCTGTATTTCTTCCTTGCGTTTACCTGTCTTCTTTAAATACTTTATCTTACCATATCATAAATTTAGTTTTTACTTCATTTATTTTCAGTCTTATTTTTTGCGCATTTAATCAACTCTCTTGTTACTCTTGATAACTCTTCTTTGGTTCTTGTTATAAGTGTTACGTCGTCTGCAAATGCAAAGCATTGATATTGTTAATAAAAAGTAGATCTCTTCTCCATATATTGCTTTGTGTTAATATTTTTTCTAGGGCGATTATAAACAATGTCGAAGAAAAGGAGTCTTCTTGTCTTAAGTCATCAACACTTCAAATTTTCTAGACAGTTTTTTATTAACCCGCATCTTATTTGTCATTTTCTCTAATATCATTTTTACTAGTCTTGCTATTTTATTGGGTATTTCAAGGTCTTTTAATGCTTGGTTTCTGTTATGCTATCGTAGGCTCTCTTAAAATCGATAAGAAGCAAGTATGTTTTTAATTTTTCTTTCGGGTTCAGCGTTTTTCCTACCTAACAATTACAAGGGTCTTCCGAACTGCACCGACCGCAGCCATGGAGCTTATTGTGGGAATTCGGCCACTTCATTTTGTTGAGGAAGAGTCTGCTGCAATGAGTTTCCCACGGTTTCGCGGTACAAATCGGTGGAAAACAGCAACCGGAAAGGGTCATCGGACAATATCCAATAGGATGTTGAATTTGGACCCCATTTTTGAAATGGGGAAGGACAGTATGACCTCCAGGATTGCTACAAATCTCAAGTATCTTGTGAACATTCTACCATGTGACAACTGGTGTGAAAAAACGAGCAGCTTCAGAACAGGGGACTGGCTCGTCTGCTATACTAACGGGTCTGTTCACCCCAATGGGGCGGGCTCAGGGATATCTATATGTGGGCTGTGTGTTGAAATTTCAATACCTTTGGGCAACCATATTGACGTTTTCCAAGCGGAAATTGGAGTGCGTGCAGAGAGTCTTGTCAAAAGGCGAATCTGCATTCGCACCGACAGTCAGGCTTTGCTGCAGGCCTTGCAATCGTGCAGGTACTCATAGAGGCTTGTCTGGAAATGTCACAACAGATTACAGGAACTGGCGGAATGCAACAAAAGTTTGTACTTTGCTGGGTACCAGGACACTGTGGTCTAACGGGTAACGAGAGAACTAACGTTCTGGCTCGAGAGGGTTCACAAATGGACTTTATCGGGGCGGAACCGGCTCTTGGCGTTACCAAAAGACACACTTTATAAGTGGATGGAATTTCGCCATCTCTCTGAATAGCAGTTTCAAGATGGCATGCGGCAATCCAGGCTTTTTATTAAAGGACCAGACAAGGCACTCTATACGCAGTAAACCTGATGCGTCTTAACCGTACAGACCTTCAATTAGTGGTAGGCGTGTTGTACACAGGACATTGCCTACTAAAAAGACACCTGCACGTCATCGAACTCAGCGAGGACGAGATTTGTAGAGGTTGCGCTGAAGATGAGGAAACTCCTCTTTATATTCTCTGTTACTGCCCTGCATTTGCAGGCATCAGAGATTTACGATCTACTCTTTCTCTATAATTTTTACATTTTGTCTTGTCTCCTTTTTTATAGATTAGACATAGTATTGCTGTTCTCCATGCTTGTGACATTTGTTCTGTTATTCATACATTTTTAATTAAATCATATATTATCTTTGTCATCGTTTCTCTTCCGTACTTTATCATTTCTTCTTGTCTTCTCCTGGGCTCTTGTTGTTTTTCTGTTTTTCTATAATATTTTTAACTTTATTATATGTGAGAAGTTTTTCTCTTTCTTCTTGCTCATTTCTGTTGTTTTCCTTCTCTTTAACTGTTTTTCTTTTGGTTTTTCGACGATTTGTTTAAAACTTCTTCAAAATATTCAGCCCATCTTTTTGTTACTTTTTCTTCGCTTTCCACTAATGTTTATCTTGACAAAATATGATTTTAGGTTGAAATCTTTGTTTAATTCTCTTGTATCTTTGGTAGAATTAATTATTACAATATTAGTTAGATTAATATTTATTACAAAAAAACTGTGGCAAGTAGCATGATTTACTGTTTCTCTCAATTGCAACAGATTCTGTTTTCTATTTAGTAGCCATTTTTAATTTATTAATTTTCACATTAATATAGTAATCAGTGACTTTATAGTGACAATTTATTTCCTTTGATTTCGAAGCTTTTGTGACTTTATATAAATAATGTGGCCGAGTGATGGATGCTCCCATACATAAGTAGCAATCGAGTCCGTCCGATTTTTCGTTTCCGGGCCAATCCCCGGAGAGCGGTTTGTCAAGACCCGGAATCACGTGTTCCGGCGATTAATCATCGACAATTTGGCGGCGGCTGGGGGCAGTTATCTCGACGGATTGTTTTCGTATAATTTAATTTAAGGGGTGGGAGATGCCCGGAGAGGTTTTTTCTTTCGGGATATACCGGACTCGAATTACCGGAATTTGCATAAAAGAGGAATTTAAAATTCAAATTTTGTATTGTACGGGACGTCAGCCAATTGTGAAGATTTACAAAATAAAGGCAGGTTTTTATATTTAGTGTGCTATTATTTTTCATTTTTTCACAAATTCTTTTTTATTTCTTTATTAGTGTTTTTTTTGAATAAAATTAACTAATTCTCCGTTTTGTTTGTTTAATCTTCTCACTAATGACTGAAATTTAAGCCACTACTCGTACCAAAACGATTTCCACATGGAAATTTCTTGAACTTGTAAGCCATTTTCTTAATTACTCTTGTTTATGGTTAAACTTTACATTTGAGACTAGAATTTCAAATGAACAAGCAAATTTTTCATTGAGAAATTTAATTTTTTTAGAGAAATATAGGTTTTAAATTGAATTGTTTCACACATGACTGCAACAGCTAACACTGCATAACATCAAACGTCAAATTAGATGTTTCTCTCAAATGTTTGTTCCTGTTTAGACGTTCTGGAAAATAGGAGATGTTTGGAGAGAGTTGGGGGTAAATAGATTAAATAAAAAATACCTAAATTATGATTAAATTTATTTAATTTTGAAAGAAAAATCAAAATAAAGCAAAATATTTACAAACTATTCATTAAAAAAAATTCGAAGCATGCTCTGAGAAAGTAGTGTCTGGTATTATTGATCTTTACGAGTTTGATGAATTGCTGGTTGCATAAACCAATTAACATATACTGTTTAACTGTTTAGTTATTATCAGGATTGTATCATAAGAACAATTTTGATATAGAAATTGAAAAACTGAAAATGGCGGTTCTGCTATGTTTGACAATAAAATAGATGATTTTGAAAGAATTGATTACGATTTTGATGTGAAAATTTAGCAAATTCAAAATGACAAACTTAATGTGATCTACTATAAAAATGAAAATTGTGTTATTTTAAACAATATGAAGGAAATGAGACAAATACATTTTTGAAATGATTGCTGACGATTTTAATACGAGTTACGGTAGAGTTCAGTTGTAACGACCACTCTTCAATTCCGTAAGAGTAATTCTGCATTTTTAAGGCATTTTAAATGGAGACAATTTGTTATATTATATTAATATACTTCTTCTAACGATCTCTCGTTATAATTACTAATTTCGCCGGGCCCTTGGGGGTATTTGCAACCCGATTTTACTGTATAGAACGTTATAATATGTAAAAAATGACAGATTTGTAGTATCTACAAAACACAATTTTTTTTTATAAAAATTTTAAAAAATCGGTATGTTGGATTCAGTATGACTAACTGTAAAAAGTTAGAACTTTTAAACTATTTAACATAATGACATGATATTTTATATCTTTGTTACTTTATAAAATGTCTTTTGTAGTTTTTATTTTTATAAACTATCGCCTGCGGCTTCTAGTTTTTATGGCATATCACTTACAATCTCTGTTTTTAATAAAAAAAAATCTGGGAAATGTTTTCTGTTGATTCCGATTTTTATAAACTGCCTTTTGTGACAGCCAATTTTTCTAAAATAAGCCCTATAATATTTTTTCTTTATAAAATGCTGAACTTTGATTACAAATCATTATAAAATGCCTCTTGCAGTTTCCAATTTATAAATTATTCTCTGCGGTTCTTAGTTTTTAGAATAAAGGCTACAAAACATCTCTCGTTAATTTTCCAAAACGTTTTCCGTTGATTTTCATAAGATATCTTTTAAACAGTTACTTTCTAATATTATATCTTTTTTTTTATAAAAAACCGGTTGCAATCTTTGTAAAAAAACTTTGTAATTTTATTTATAAGTTGTCGCTTGTGGCATCCAGTTTTTTTAAAATTCTACAACTTTTGGTTTTGATATAAAGAGCTAAAAAATTTCTTCTAACGATTTCGATTTTTATAAGATGTTTTTTGTAACAGCCAATTTTTATAAAATGAAGCCTACATTGTCTATTTTTTTTACAAAAGATTATTTTTAGTAGCAACTTTTATAAAATGCCTTTTGCAGTTTTTATTTTTATAAATTGTCGCTTGTGACTTTCCTTTTTTATAAAATGAACCCTACAGTTTCAAATTTTTTTAAAAAAAAAAACGCAATTTTGGTAGAAATACTTTTTTTGTGAACTTTAGTCTGCTTCTCCCACTTTTATAACTTCAGATTTTGACAAAAAAAAAAGTATAAATGTCTCTTGTTGACTCCGATTTTTTACAAAATGCATTTTGTTACCGCCATTCTGTCTAAAACGAGACTTACAATTTTAATTTTTTTTACAAAAAGCCGTTTTTAAAAGCCATTTTCATAAAATGTTTTTTGTTGATTTTATTTTTATAAATTTTTTAGGAAAAGTCACAACTTCTGTTTTTGATTAAAAAAATGCTACAAAATGACTTGTTTTTATAAAATGCTTTTGTTGAAATAAAATGTTTTTTGCAGCTTGTTTTATATAAAATTCGCCTGCGGCTTCTACTTTTTATAAAAAATTACAGGTTCTGATTTTGAAAAAAAAGCTATAAAATCTATTTAAAATAAGCCGCCTGCAACTTCTAATTTAATATTCTTTTTTACAAAAAAAAGGATTTTTTGACAGCAATCTAGAGCTGTAAAATGTCTTTTTTATCCTTCTCGACTTCAAAGTTAGTTAATTTTAATCTCTCGACAGGTCAGAAAATCGCTCTTGTTTCCCTAGGGAAACAAGCATGTCGCAATTTATGGCCGTTAGATGGCGCTGAGTTAAACGTCAACTAAAGTCTCAATTTTTTTTTTAAATCTACGTAATAATGTGGTTTCTACTGTTGTAATGCGAGATCTAATACAAAAAATCACGAGTGCTGTAAATACGAAGGACGAAAATCAGGTTAAAGTATTTCAAAGAAATACTTTAAAGAAATTCAAAGGCCTGGTTTGTCGCGACACCTAACCTCAAAATATTTAAAGAAGAGAAAAAATAATAGTAATTCATCACCATCCGTACTGTAATCCACACTCTAATATTGAGATATTTTGGCTGTAATCAACGTAATTAGTGTCGGTCAATTATCTGAGTTTGACACCTTTCAATTTCAAATTTTCCGTCAGCTATTGTATTTGCTGGAAAAATGTGATTTTTATATAGTAAGTGCCTCGACATACAACATGTTCAACAATTAGGTAAAAATATAAAAACTCTGCTGAGTTCTTGTTATTACAGTCAAATTATTACGAGATATTTTGAGGTTAGGTCACATTTTCGTCAGCTTATTTTACCGTTAAGAGTTTTTTATTTTGGGTAGGATAAAAAAATAATGTGTGCACCTCATCAATAAAGAGGTTTTCCACTGGCTCTTTCTAGCTAAGGTGCACAATATACTATTGTTGACTCCGACTTTTATAGAATACCTTTCTAAAAGTGAGCCCTACAATTTGTAATCTTTTTTACAAAAGGTTATTTTTTTATTGCAACTTTATAAAATGCCTTTTAGAGCTTCCATTTTTCTACTACTCACAGTTTTTGTAAAATATTATTTACGGCTTTAGGTTTTGATAAAAAAAATGCTATAAAATGTTACTTGTTATTTCTGAATTTTATAAAATGTCTTTTTGTACAAAATTTTAATTTTTTATAAAAGCGGATTTTTTGTATTTTTATAAAATACTTTTGTAGTTTCTATTTTTATGATTTGCGGCTTTCGGTTTTTATAAAAAAATAGCTACAAAATATTTTCTGTTGATTTCGATTTTTGTAAAATGTTTTTTACTGTTTTTATTTTTATAAATTGTCTCCTTGAGCTTTCAGTTTTTATAAAATGTGACTTATGGCTTTTAGTTTTAATATTAGATATCTTAGCAAAATATTTTTTGTAAATATTCAAAACTAATTGACTAAAAATTGCAAAAAAAACAGGGTTTTTGACGTTTTTTGACGCCTTTAAAGGGGGTTCTTAACTTTACAAACCATCTGTGACAAATTTGATAATTGTTCGAATTTTTTAAATAAAAAATTTTTAAATTGTCATTTATACAAATTTTTTTTTGTACAAATTTGCAAAAAAAAATAAAATCTACTCGCTAAAAACAAGAACTTATGGTTCAAATCAAGAGTACTTCTGAATAAATTTAGGATAGGTATCTAAATTTCCGTCTCTCCAAAAATCCAGTTTGTTGTGATTTTTATTCGAAATTTTGTTTAATTTTGAATGACATCAGGATTTCTCTTGTCATTTTTTTGACATTTGCCTTTTTGTTTCAGGAATGGCACCGCTTCGTTCAACATATCACCTCCTCGCTGTCACCTCATCCGCACTAAATTATCTCACTGTTAATACCTCTCTGTGATAACATTCCTTATCACACTCCAAAATGTTAATCCGAAAAATATAGATAAGGAAATAAACCGTGTAGTGTGTGCGTGGATCTAACCTAATAAACTGTGCGGAAAAAACTCGCTGAAGATGGGTGTTTTGTGGAGGAAACGTTCGTTACTGTTAAAACTGATCGTAATAGTGGGTACGGCATGGTTTACGATAGCTTTTCTACTATATAACGATGACCGAAACACGAACCGAATAGCCGTACCTGTTGAACCGGAAATGGTGCCACGACAGTTACCGTTCCGGCGAGAGCCGCCCCCGGAACCCGAACCCAAGAAAGAGAAAGAGGACGATCGGCCTGTGCTCCTGCCTCCAGTTAGCAACGCAGGAGAAATGGGCAAGCCGGTGGTTCTTCCAACGAATCTATCAGGTAACGAGCGCTCAAAAAAAAAATTCATTGTTCGAAACTAGTTGAATTAACTCGCTTACAATCAAACAAAAGTTTGAAATGATAAAACTGAAATCTGCTCGAACAAATCTCAACAAAATATGAATTTGCCAGTGTTTAATTCATGGTAAAAACACGTTTCGCTTTTTTTCGAGTGGATAGAAAACCGTCACTTGGGAATACAGGTTCGACGGTCTTCCTATCGGCTGCATCGCATCATCCTTGACGTCCCATGAGTTTTACGCAATTTTCACAACACCATTATCTGGGTATACCCTCAGTAAAATGTAAGACACCTCCCGAGGGTGATGCGAAATACGACCAAAAAGAAATTTACCTAAACTTAGAAAAAATCGAGTTTTTGAGATGAATCGAGTAGATTGCTATTTTCTCAGGATTTGAATTAGCCGCGCTATTTTGACAGAAATGTATTTTGCCATAAATGGTGTTTGTGTTGCAAATAGACTACTAAGGTTAGGGATTCGTTAATTTTCGTTAGGAGTTCGTTAATTTTGAAGTTTTTTTTTTGAATTACAATTGATACATTTGAAGTTACAATTATTGTCTAGTTTGAATTACAATTGGAAATGCTGTAGAATTTTAATTTCAGAATTCAAAATTTGCAATTTCTAAAAAAAAATTGCATTAAAATTTTTGAATCACACGTAATGGTTTCTAAATTACGAATACAATTAGTGATAACCCAAATTTAGTTGATTTTTTTTTCTATCATAATTACAATTGATTAATCTGAATTACAATTGATACATTCTAAAATATTTTATTTACTGAATTACATTTTTAAATTACATTTTACAAGTTTTAAGATACAATTGAATTTAATTTTTTTTCTGGTTTCCAATTGAAGCATTTTGAATTACAATTAACTAGTTTAAATCAGGCGTTATATTGTTTAAATTACAATTGAAATGATGTAGAATTTTGTAATTATTGGAGATCTGAGAGAGTTTGAATACTTTATCTTAAAATTATTTTTTTAAATACAATTGATTATTCTGTAGTACAATTATAGATAAAATTAACTATTTTGGTTGTAATTTATATTAATGAAATGTATTTCAGAAAATAACAATTGGTAATTCAGAATATAAAATTTGTAATTAAAAAAAAAAATATGTTGGAGTAAAGGAGATCGCTCCCATCTTATGAAAATCTAATGACCACTCAAATCGAGATTTTTTATATCAATCGATACCTCTTGAAATAAGGAGCAATTGCTATCATTGCGCCAACTTTGTAGGTCATCAAATAAAGTCCCTTTTGAAGATTGAAAAATTAAAAACGGCAATACAAAATGCATTGGCAAGAGTGAGAGCCAGTGAGGTCGTACAAATTGAGAGGTAGGAATGTTGGGAAAATCATCAAAGCTTGGTTTGGGCCCTAATAATATTGTACTTTTAACAATAGGCTTAACGCCATGGGAGGGTGCATTATGGTTTGGGACATTTCAGATAATACTGAGAGAAAAATGTAAATACCAAGAAATATCTGTTTAGTCGGTTTCTGACCTGAGGCCCAAGTACCAACCTACTTCTTATAAATAACAAGTGAGAGTTTTATGAACTCAGTGACAGAAGTCATTTAAATTTTAAATTAATCTAGCCACTTTATCTGAAGAAATACAAAGTTGGCGCAATGATACCAATTGCTCCTGATTTGAGTGGTCATCAGATTTCCATGAGATAGGAACAATCTCCTTTTGTTGAAGTACCATTAATGGTTTCTAAATTACAATTGGCGATAGCACAAATTTAGTTGATTTATCTTAAATCATTTTTTTTTTCTATTATAGTTACAATTGATTAATTTGTGTTAAAATTGAAACGTTCGGAGATATTTTGTCTACTGAATTACAATATTTAATTCTTTCAAGTGTAATTTTAATTTATAAATTACAATCTTTTTGTTGAATCTTCTTGGCGTTTTTCAATGAAAAAAGAAGAAATTTGGTGTTCGTGGATGTTACACTTTTCATTTTTTTTATAAATTACAGTTGAAAAGTTTTGAAATGCACAAGATTTAGATGCTTTTTTTTGGATTACAATTGATATACTCTGAGCTACAATTGTCTAGTTTGAATTACAAGTCATAAGATTAAATTACAAATGGAAATGCTGTAGAATTTTATAATTACTGGAGACCTGAGAAACTTTGAACACTTCAATTTTTTTTAAGACAATTGATTAATCCAAATTACAATTATTGATAAAATTAACTTTTTCAGTTGTTATTAAAAAAAAACAAATGTTTATCAGGAAATATAAGATCTAATTTAGAAGTTAACTGTACTTATTTTAGAATATCTCAGTTGTAATATATTTCTATCAAATGTATTTCAGTAGTCGTATAGACAGACACAGTGTACCATCTAACGAAGAGTGGTGGAAGGTAGCAAGAGTTGGTATAATAATGTTGGCGGATAACAAAGTTATCTCTTGGGCTCTCACTCGGCCACCAACATAACCAACCTCCACGATTAGGCAAAAACAACTACTTTGTGGACTAATGCCCCGACCGACATTGAATTACATCACCTAATCGCCCAACCAGCAACACACTGAAATGCAGTGTAACCAGAACCAGCAAAGGTGTTCCAATCGAACAACAACGTCGAGCGAGAGCCTAAGAGATAACTTTGTTATCCGCCAACATTATTATACCAATTCTTGCTACCTTCCAGCACTCTTTGTAAGATGGCACACTGTGTCTGTCTATATGACTACTTGCCGGACTTTACTTGATATAAGCGAGTTCTCCCACCCGTTTCAATCGAACACAACACTCCGGGATCCACTGTACTGATGAGGGGCAAAAACCCCGAAACCAGTATAGTTTCTCAACGTTGTTGTTCGATTGAAACACCTTTGCCAAATGTATTTCAGAGAATAACAATTTGCCTAAATTGAATTGATTTGTCTTAAATTATTTTCTATCATAAATACAATTGATTAATTTGAATTACAATTGTAAATTCTAAAATATTTTGTCTACAGAATTACAATTTTTGAATAATTTTTAAATTACACTTGACGAATTATGAAATACAGTTGATTTTGATGTTTTTTTCTGAATTACAATTGTCTAGTTTGAATTACAAGTGATATGGTTTGAATTACAGTTGGAAATGCTGTAGAATTTTATAATTATAAAGGACCTGACTAACTTCTAACACTTTATTTAAAAAAAAAATTTGGAAGACAATTTGAATTACAATTATGTATACAAGTATATTTCAGAAAGTATAAGATGTAATTCAGAAGTTAACTGTACTTATTTTAGAATATCTTAGTTGTAATTTATACTATTCAAATGTGTTTCAGAAAATAGCAGTTGTAATTCAGAGTATAAAATTTGTAATTTCTAAAAATTATGTTTGATTTAAAATTTTTAATTACAATTAATGGTTTCCAGATTACAATTGGCGTTAGAGCAAATTTAGTTGATTTGTCTTAGACCAATTTTTTTCTATCATAATTACAATTGATACATTCTGAAATATTGTAACAAGTGAATTACAATTTTTAAATTACATTTGACGGTTTGTGAAATATGGTTGATTTTGATATTTCTTTCTGAATTACAATTGATACATTCTGAGTTACAATTGTCTAGTTTGAATTACAATTGAAAATGCTGTAGAATTTTGTAATTACTAGAGACTCTATCTTGATAGAAAATAGCTGTTTGGATTGAAACTAGATAACTAAAAAAATGAGAAAAGTATTGTTTAAAATTTATATTATCAATTTTTTTCCCATTATCTGACGTAATCACTTGCACTGTGAATTTGTTATCTATCCGCTACTTCTTGTCTTTACCCTGTATATTCCGAATTTTTGTTTTTTGTTGGAGTCTGTATTGTTTTTATCATACTGAATTTATATCTAGTTCTTCCACACAATCACGAGTAACTCTCACTAATTCTCTGTCTCTGGTTTAGTAATTTGTTTTAGTAACAATACTATTTAATACACGGAAATATATTTTAACGAGAAATTTTCTTTTTATCTATTGTTTTCATTATGTGAAAGATCAGAATGAATAAATATTTAATCTTTGATAAGAAATAAATTCAATTTTAGCACAATTTGGTGCGGAAGTTAAATAGAAATCAATATCACATTTCGTGTACAATTGAAAGACATAAAATGATTTTATAACATAAATAGCTATCATCGAATATGAAATTTAAAATTGGAAATGTCTGGATTTATTATTTTGTAGTTTGAAATACTAAAATGTTTTATTACCCAATTGGCGCATGATTCAAAAATCTGAAACCAAGATTAGACACGTTTTTAGTCTTTTATGAAAACAACTTATATAAAATAGATAAAAAGTTAGATTTAGGGGATTTAAATTGGATTATAATAATACCAAGAAAGAAGAGATAAAAAATCAGCAAACAAATTATTCAAACGTAAAAAAAAATAACTCGAAATAAAAGAATTATCGAAGCGAGTCTTTTTTCCGTTTCTCTAATCTGATTTTCAGAAGAGATTGTCACAAGTGTTTCGTTGCTTTTTGTATATTTTAAAACGAATCTTTTATGTCTTGGCGCATTCACCAAATTAGAAATACGATATTTGGAGGTTTTGAGGTGATAAATAAATTGACGTGTCCTTTTAAAAATATATCGTTTATAATATAAATGAAATGGACGCTAACCTGGAATAAACAACAGGAAACGAAAATGTATATGAGGAATCGATTAATCGCAAGATTAATGAATTACCAACAAAACACTACTAATCCATCAGGTTGGGTAAATAGTAGTGCGTGACAGAATATGGAAATATATTAAGTGTCAGATAATTATATATTTGCGGTTTTTTAATTATTTGAAATTGTTTAGGAAAAAAACTAGACTAAGAAATATAAAAAATAAATTAAAATAGCAAAGAAATTTAAAGGAAAAATTGCAGAAATAACCAAAAATTGAAGCTTTTAATAAGGGAATACGAATTTAGTTTTTAAAAGTTTTTATTTTTGTAAATATGCCGACGTTTCGGCCAGGGTTTGTCCTTTCTCAAGGTACAAAAACAATATAATTACTCTTAATGGACTTAAAAGTATACAAAAATGTTTAAATAAAAATAATACGACAAATAGAAACGTAATTATATTAATAATAATTAATTAATAATTTATTTAACAAAAAATTACTTCAAAAAACTTATATATAATAATTAAACGAGTCAGTAACACACTTGTGTCGCCTTGAATAATCGTCGATGATTACTGCTTTTATTGGCTGTGATATATTGGCAACGTATGTGTAAAATCGGGATGTTTTTTTTTTATTTAGAGAGTTGGTTTAGTAACGAATAATTTATTTCTACTGTAAACACGATTACACACAACAATTATTTAGTAAATAAATAACTTGATTTTTATACAGTACCTAGAATGTATCGCTCACTTTAATTGCTTGTCAAGTTTCACACTATTTAACTCCCGGTCATTATCTTCTCCTGCTTATATAACAGTACGTTCTTCTAGAATATGTTTGGAAGTCTCGCGACTTTTCTCTACTTGTGCTAAGCGATTTTGCGGAACTTTATGCTTTGGTGTTACACTTGGAGCAATATCCTTCTGGTATTTTTTTTCAAAACTTTTTTTTTCTTATTGTTATGTCGAATTTAGTTAGTTTTATTACTATATTATTTCATTTAGTCAGATTTCTTTAGGATATGCTTCTGTTCTGTTCTTTGTTTTTTGAATTTTATGTTATTTTTTTATTGTTCTTTTTTCTACTCCAATTGTGATTTTCCATGCTAACTCGGAATAGTTTCTTTCAGTTTTATTTTCTAATTGTTTTTAATCTTTTATAGAAACTTTTTTTATTCTCTTTCTCTGCGAATCTTTATTTGTTTTCTTTTACTTTTAGACGTGTTTTTTTTCTGTTTCGCTTTTATTGACAATTGTCATTTTACAAGTTTTTCGTAGAAATTGCTTAAATTTTTATAACATCATTCTTTGCTTTTTTTAATTTTCAATTTTTTCAAGCTTTTTTTGCAACTTTTTTATACTTTTGGAAACCTATTTTACTTTTTTTTTATTATTCAATTTTTTGGAAAATTTTCTTTTGCTCTTTTTTGTCTACCTAACATTGTTTCTCAAGATTTACCACTACCAAATAGCGTTTTCTTTTTTTTTAATTTTTTTTTGTTTTTCATTTATTTTCTGCCGACGTCTTTTAACTTCTTTTAGGATTTTTACTTTTCTTTAATTTTTGGCAAACATTGTTTTTTGATATTGGTTTTGGAGTTTTTTTCCTTTTCTTTTAGAAGTAGTTTTTTTGTTTTTGTTTTTTTTTACAGAATTTTCTTTTCTTCTTCTAGATGTAGTGTTTTTTTTCTTCTGTTTTTTTTACTACAATTGTTATTTTTTATGCTCTTGTAGATTATTCTCTTTCAGTTTTAGTCTTTTTTATCTTTCGTTTGTTTTCAATCTATTAAAGAAACTTTTTTGTTTTTTAATAAAAAATTTTGTTTTGCTTTTAGACGTGTTTTTTATTACTTTTATTGACAATGGTCGTTTTCTAAGTTATTCTTGGAACTTTTTTACTCTTTCAGAAACCTCGATTAGTTTTACTATAATTTCTTTCTTTTTAACTTCTTTTAAAGTTTTCTTTTTTGCTCTTTGTTTGTTCACCGCGTTTCTCAAGATCTGTTTAAACACCGTTTTTCTTGCTTTTTCAGAATCTTTTTTTTCTTTCAAACGATGTCTTCTGTATTAGAATATTCTTAAGTTTTTCTACATTTTTTTACTTTTTTTTCTGACCGACGTTATTCTTCTTTTTTGTTAGACTTTTCAAACAATAAACGAATTAGCTTTTCATTTTTTCTAGTCTAACTTTCTGTAGTTGAACACAGGAAAACAAATTATTCGGATATTTACGCCAAAACTTCTGAAAATCCCATTTCTGACACTAATATTACGTGGACTAAGGTCGGGCCTTACGATTTTTAAAATGTTGGACTTTTAAACGAATAATTTATTCAACAACAAATTAATTTATACAAATAACACTTACTAATAATTAAACTCAAAGTTAAACTCAATAACACACTTATATAGTCTTTAGTAATATCTCGGAGAAGCTACGTTTAGTCGCGTCAAATTACCTGCTAAAAATGCAAAATTGCAAGTGAGACTTGTCAACTAAATTTAAAATTTGGCCTTTGGACTCTTTAAGTTTGTTATTAACAAAATTAACAAATAATTTGTTTACGACATTAATATCTTGCAAAATATTTGACAAAATTGCATGAAAACGAGCACTTGAGAGTTTTCAAGGTCAATAATTGCAATTTTTATATCAAAATTAGGTAATTAAAAATGGCCGACTAAAGAAATAAATAATTCCAGTTTGGAAAGTGTGAAACAATCATCTGAAAACACCAAATTGTACAATTTTGTATTATTTTGTCGGAAATATTAACATTTTTGTCTTTAAAGTCGGCCATACTAGATTCGCCATTTTGATGTTTACATGTTTTACGATAACGTCGTTATCAGTGATCTCAAAAACACCCGAAATATATAGTTTTAAAATAATTTGTCTAAAATTGCTTGAAATCTTAACATTGTCAGTTTCATTGTCAGCCATATTAGGTCCGCCATTTTGATTTTTTTTAGTATTTAATACAAAGTCGTAATCAGTGACTTTCTTAACAAATAAATGAAGATTTATCTATAATTTTGCTAAATATTTGTTGAAATTATTATTTATTTCTATGATTGACTATAATACCCACCATTTTAAATATTTTAATTGTGTCGCCAGATTTTTTAGCAATAACATTAATTAAATTATTAAATATATTTTATAAAAAATATTAAATAATAGAATGTCAATGAGTTTAATTAAAAAAAAACTAATTTGATGCGACTCTGTCAGTAAGCTATTACTAGTCTATATTAAATGTACCCCTAGATAGTAGGCAACCAACAATAGACGTTCCGTCTTAATGTTTACTTGTAACAGGTATTAACCGATGACATTTCGAACTAATAACGTCAACGCATTCTAACTAAAAATATCAGATTTTTACTATTTTTCTTTTTTGTTGTGAATTTCCGATTACAAAGTGGTAACGTCAAAGAGTATTATTTACAAAAAAAAATGTAAGAGCTGAAATAGAAACATAAAGACTGCTTTAATGAACTGTCATACAATACTCCAGTTTTATATATTTGAAAATCCGCCATTTTTCATCAACAAAGAAATGTTTTAATTTTGTTATTCCTTCCTCCTTTTTGAAATTTCGATTATCTCTAATTTGCAGCCGAAGTAAAGAAGTTGGTAGACGTGGGATGGCAGAAAAACGCTTTCAACCAGTACGTCAGCGATATGATAAGCGTCCATCGCAGTTTACCGGATCCGAGGGACGAATGGTAAGTTCTTTAGCATTTATATCGAATTCAAAACGTGTTCGCGACTTTCCCTCGAAAAGAAAACTTTGAGATAAACGGAAACAATTAAAACTTTTCTTTAGACTTTTTTAGAATTTAAATCGTTTCTTTTTTTTTTGCCTTTCTTTTGTAATTAAATAACGAATTTGGAATTTTGACCCGGCGCATCCACCAAAACTCGATTAATGAGTAATGCTTTTTGTATAATTGGATGAAACGTTAAATGAATTAGTGGATTGATTTAGATGGTCGATATTTGCTAAAATTAACTTGAGAAATCTATTTTTGGACGGTTTTATTTTATGACAAAGTTATTAAGTGAAAATTTCCCGAGTTTTGTGGATTTTGGTCAATTCACTGGTTACTTGACCTAGATTTGCTTTTATGACTCGGTTGGTCATATCTAGATTTGTATGTTTTATGTACATAAATATTTGCTTTTTACAGAAAATTTTAATAAAGCTTTTTTAATTAAAATCAGTTTTATAACGAATTATTTTTTTTTTAAGTTTAGTTCGAAAAAAATGTAATAAAAATTCAATTTATCAAGACACAATTTTCAAAAATAAGTTTTAAATTAAATTTGAGCTCACTAAATTGTAATAAAATCTTTTCTACAGCAAAGCATTCTTGTCTCATTTGCCGTAAAAATTATTTTTAATAGATTTTCTTGGGAAAAATTCTGGAAGAAAACACATTTTTTCGCTTTATTTCAATTAATTTAGTGTCTGTTTTTTGTTTAATTTGTTGCAAACGCAACTCGGTCACGATATAATAATTGGTCATGTAAGCTTAAAGAGTACTTCCTGTTTATGTACTAAATATTGAAATTTAAAAATATTTGTTTTTTATTTAAATGAAGTCACGGAAAAAAATTGAAACGTTTAAGGGTCTTAAACGACAAAAACATAAACCGGAAATGCTATTTCCGGATGTTCGCTCACGCTACGTGATAACCACAACCACCACATTAAAAAGAACATTAAAATATAGTGTTCTTTCAATTTTCAGCGTAATCAACTAAACAGAAGTTGAGATTTTTAATGTTTGCTGGATTTGAAACAAGCTCTACTGAAATATTTCAACACAATGAAGAATTAACGATAAGAAAAAATTTTGAATGTTTTTCTTGTAGTGCCTGAGGATGGCTAAGTCAAATTTGGGCCAAAACATATAGTAAAAAATTTAGTTCAACATTTTTTGAGAGAAAGAAATTTATTACCTATTTTTTTTCTTTCTAAATCTACCCAACAATCATTAACGAAATAATGTTATTGCTTAAAAAATTTTCGTATTTTTATTCAAATTAAGTAAAAATTCGACACAGAAAGTGCGTATTTGATCTCGGAAAACAACAGAAAAGAGGAAACGATAAGAGGATTAGTGAAGAGCTAATTATTATGAGCTGCATTTACCTATTTAAGAAAAATACTTAGTCATTTCATTTTTTTTTCTCTCCAACATCCTGATTTTCTTTTTTCGTCTCCGGGCTGTTTTGTTTTTTTTTTGTTTAACGTTTTTTTTTAATTTGTCTTATTTATGACGTTTTTTGTTTTACTTCCGTTCTCTTGCCTCTTGTTTTTTTAGACGTTTTTTTTATTTGGGCTGTTTTTTTTGTCTTCCATTTTGGTTTTATGTGACATCTTACTTATTCTTATTTTCTAATTGTTTGCAACGATCTTATATTCTTCTTTTACTTTACCTTACTTTTACCTTTTATTCAACGTTTATTTTTTTGTTGTTTTTTTTTATCTACGTCAGATTTTTTTTTTCTATATTTGTTTTATAGAGCAGGTTTACTGAAAAAAATGTATACAGCGGAACTTAGACTGTGAAGAGATACAGCAATGCGCAAATTTTGAGCTAGTAAATCTAGTCAACGTTATTTTTTAGTTTTATTCTAACAGTGTCTTACTATTTTTTTAGGTCTTTATTATTTCTTTTTTAATTTACTTGCCTTTTTTTTGTTGTATTTTTTTTTTTCTTGATTTTGACGTCTTTTTTTGGACTTATGTTGTTTCCTTACTTGCGTTGTTTTTTTGTCTTTCTTTTATAAATTAATCTTTTTCTATATTCAGTGTTTTTTTCAGTTTTGCTTCTTTTTTATTTAGATTTACTAAAAATCTACAAGAAGGCGCACAGAAATGAGCTACTACACCTACTCTACGTCACTATTTATCTTTTCCTTATTGTTTTTGTATTTTTTTCTTTGCTACGTTTTTTTTGTTTTATCTTTTTGGTTTACATTGCCCTTTCTAGCTTTTTTCATGTTTTGATTTTTTTTATTTCCTATGTTACTTTTTTTTTCACAAAGTTTTTATTAGTTTAATCTCCACGCCGCGCCGTCTTGTATTTTTATTTTAGTTGTTTTCACTTTTTATTTATTTATTTATTTAATTTTTTTTTCATTTAACGTTTTTTTTATTCTCGTCAGAGAAAAACAGAGTTATTGAAAGAAGGGTGTTTTATTTTTGGCGTCTTTTATTCTTTTTTTCTATTCGCACATTTTTTGTCTTTATTTTTGGGTTTATGTGACGTTTTTTTCACTAACTTTTATTTTCTTTTTAGAACGTTTTTTGTTTTCTTCTTATAAACTATTACTTAATCTCACAACCGTCTGAATGACATTTTTTGAAATTGACGTTTATAACAGCCTGTTCATTTGCTTACTTAGAGAGATCTCCGCGTGGCGCTGCTAACATCGGCTTTCCTTCAATATCTAAAATCTGTCAAAATCAAAATTCAAATCTGTCAAAACTGAAAATTGTGTCAAAGAATTTTTGCAAAGCGACCAACAGAAACACTAAAACAAACGTGAATAAGAAAAACTCAATCTAGAACAGTAAACAAACTAAAACTACAAACAAATAGTCAAAACGATCAACACAAACACTTAAGTAAACCTGACAGAAGCAAAGGTTTTTAAATATTTTAGTTGAATAATCTGACACAATTTTCAGTTTTGGCAGATTTTAATTTTGAGTTTTCAGAGATTTGAAGGAGAGCCGATGTTAGCAGCGCCACGCGGAGATCTCTCTAAGTGAGCAAATGAACAGGCTGTTATAAACGTCAGTTTCAAAAAATTCGTCATTTAGACGGTTGTGCTTAATCTTATTCTATACCCAACGTTTTCCTTTTTCTTGTTTTTTCAGTCTTTCTTTTTTTATTTAATATGTAGGACAGATTTACTGAAAAAACTTCAAAAAGGCACACAAAAATGAGCTAGTAAACCTACTCTACGTCGCCATATATCTTTTTCTCATTGTTTTTCTATACTATATTTTTTCTACGCTACGTTTTTTGTTTTTTTATATTTTTGGTTTATGTTATATTATGGTTTATATTCTTTTTTTTAGTTTTTCTAGAACTGATTTATTAGAAAAAGAGTACTTGTTTCGCATTTTTGACGTTCTTCATTGTTTTTTTCTTGTTCTTCTTTTATACATCTTTATTCTTTTTTTTTCTTTTTCAATTTTTGGTTTTATGTGACGTTTTTTCACTAACTTTCTCTTTTCTTATTACAACGTTTTTTATCTTTCTCTTATAAATTACTCACTTAATTTTTTTTGTTTGTGTAATTTTGTAGAACAAATTTACTGAAGAAATTATATTTGTTTCTTGTATTTGACGTCTTTCGTTGTTTCTACTCTTCTTTCTTTTCTTATACTTTTTTTCTCTTGTTTATTTATTTACGCCGTCTATCGTATTGTTTTGTATCTTCACACAGTTTTGGGAGTAGACTCATCAGATCTTATTGTTTCTATTATCGCTTTATTTCTGAAATTAGAAGAGTTGTATATCAGTCGTTGTGAAATTTCTGTTTTTTTTTTCGTACACATTCTCTGAACACATTTTCAAATATTTTAAGCGCATTTATTTTTTGTGTGTCGTCGTTGTTAATTGCAAACCGCTTTATACTTAATTTTTGTGTTTTTTTTTTTTGCGTTGTTTCTAGTTATGTGAGTGTCTAAATATGACTTTTATCTGTCTATAGTGTAAATCTTAGTATTTTATAAACTTCCCTGACGTTAGAACGTGACGAAAGAGACAGAAGTGCATAGTAACCTCTACCTTAGGCATTTAAAAATTAGATTTTTTTATAAATACATTCGCGACAAGAAAATTTTGGTGGCAAATTAATGTTTTGACACCAAGAAGAATGCTCAAAACTTTTAGTTACTGTCTCTACTTTTCTTATCAATTAGCTTGAGTCTTACTACTGAAATACCTCTTAAAAGTACTAAAAAAATCTTTGACTTTGAAACAATCAAGATTTTTTTTTCTCTACTCTAGATTTTCGAGTCTTAAAATCACGAAAGGGTATCGTTGATAGTTCTTATCATATTGAATAAATAACTATAATGCCAAATGTCATTCAAGACAACATTTTGTAATTTGGTGAATATTAATCCATCTGTGACAAAATATTTGCGATTGTGATGGTATATTTGCATTTTATCGCATTTTCTGAGCGACACCACGTAGCGCCGCCATTTTTCTCACTTTTCTTTTCTTGTTTTTTGCTTGCAAATTAATTTTTCTCATGGGATTTTGAACGAAATCACGTGTAACACGTGTCTAAGTGACTGTGTCTCAGGGTCTTAGGCATTAATTGAGTATTTTAGTCAAGTGAGTCACAAGAACTGAAAAATCGTGTCTGTCTTTGCTAAAAACTTAAGTGATTTCCTCAAGAATCTCTTTTTTTGTTTGAGTCTCAATTAATAATTGTCGAATTGTGTTCTAATTTGCATCGTATGTCCCTTTCGCAATTCCACTTTGATTAGTTCTCTCAATCCTCCCATTTCAAGCGTCTTTCCTCATTGGTCGTCTTCCTCTTAACTTCGTCGTAACCTCGATAATTTTCAATGCTGCAAGTAATTAAAGTAATTCCACACAACCCTCAATTAATCAAATTCTTTCTCTTATTTTTTTCGAAATGAAACTAATGGTATAATCCGATAAAAGGGCCAAGGTTGTGCTGTCCGTCACGTGATAATTAATTCAAAGGGTCGTCACACCGGAACGAGCTTTTGAAAGCTCACCAACCGACGGCCCGAAACAAGAACACACAATGCTAATGGCCAGGAAAGAACAAAGAACGGTTTCACTCGACCGGTGTTATAATTGTTGCCAAAGCTCGACCATTTACCGAGGAAACAGTTCAAAAGCTACATCTTTATAGCACCGCACAATTTAAACAGGCTAAAAAACTATTATTTTAGTAATTAGCATAAGGCTAACGCTATGTGTCTTAATAACAAGTGTTTATTTAAAAAAGTTCTCAAGAGTGTCATGATAAAACAAAAACATTTTGAAATATTTCTTAGTTAAATTCAGCTGCTGTACTGTCAGTGACAGTTGTCAGGATGAGTGACCTGAAATCTATTTTACGGAATATTTTATAAAATCAATAATCTCTAAAGCTCTTTGTAAATAATTATTCATTAAGTCGAATTGGAAAATATTCTCAGAGCAATATTTGCTGATTTCAAAGTGTTAACATCCTGTGAACAAAATCACTGACTCTTCTTCAATGACATTGTTCTGTGCTCCATCGATTAGATCCACTCGCCTTCAACCTTTCTACCACTTCGAAAGTAACTTTCGAGTAAAAAAGTTTTGTGCTCTAAAGTGTAATTAGCCACCGCGACAAAATAACAATTAACTAAACCCAATAACAAACAAAACTGAAACTTACAATGAACGAAAACTGAAAACGAAAAAGAAGGAGCAAAATGAAACTGAAAATGACTCGGAATCCTGTAAACACACACTCAAAAATAATCAAAAATGATTTATTTATTTATTTATTTTTGTTACAACGTTTTATAACAGTGAATTATTGATTGTCATTCTGATTGCACTAGTGCGTATAAGTGACATATTTTTAAGTACTAGTTCTGAAAAATAAAAAATACATTTTTTATTTTATTTATTTATTATAAACATGAAAAGTACAATAACTTAAGTGACTAAATTGAACATTCGAAAATTTCAGATTTCAGAAGTGGAAACGGTACTTGTAGACGCCACTTCAGATTTAATATTTTCGTCACAGATTCTTCTTTTCTTTGATACAGTTTCTTCTTTTCCCATAATTTTTATCGAAATTGCGTTTCTGCTTTCAACAAAGTTTTCTATGTAATTTTCCGCAACAGAACTCGATTGCCATCCTCCATGTCTTTTGAGTAATGTAATATCTGCTCCTAAATCTGCTAGGAGTATTACTGAACAACGATGAAAGCAGTGCCCGGTATATTCTTTTGCATTTAGAAGCCCGAGACATTTTGCAATTTTTTTTAGGAATACTTTCAATGGTATTTATACCAACGGGTAGCGTACAGCACCTGGAATTTCTATAAGTTAAGAAGAATCTATGATGTTCAGTATAAGGAGATCGAAGCTGTGCGTATTTGCAGAAAATTTCTAAGAAACTAATTTCATCTACAAATCTTTCGGTTATTGTAAATATTCGTGAAATTTTTGTCCTGGTGTTCGGTATCTTCACTTTAATAAAACTTGTACAATCTTCTATATCTTCCACCTTCAAAAACGTAATTACTTCTCTGTGTAACACGCCAAAAATCGCAGTAATTAGCACAACTTTTGCCAATAAATAGTCTTTGTCATCAACTGTTTTCATGGAACATGCTGTCTCTTGCTTAGTGAATATTTTGAATTTTTTAGCTCTGTACCCACTCGCATTTCTTTTTAGAAATGCAATGAAATTTGTAAATTTTTTGATATCTACATTCTTGTCAAGATATATCATGGTTCTTAGCATTGAGTAGGTATTACATAAAGTAGACGGCTTACACATGAAAGATAATTTCAAAAAATAGGCCAAAAGTACCTTTTCTTCAATACTTGTTACATTTTTTTCCTCACACTAACTACCAAATTTCTTATATGTTTCTTGTAAATTTTCCTAGATTTTTCGGGCACTAGCGTGGCTAGTGCAGTTTCCGCAACATTTTCAATGTCGGAATCAAATTCAGAATCGCTCATTTTTGCGTTCCTTTATCACAGAACTTAAACATAGAACCCAAGTTTACAGTCTGTAATTTTATAAAAAGTAAACAACGAAATTTACATCTACAGCAACCTGCCGTCTGCCTACTATACAATGTGAATGTTCGATTGAGATCGTTATTTTTGAAAGAAAAATTTGTTATATAACGCCGTAACAAAAAATCTTGAATGCAATACGTTGCAAAGTCGATGTATTCTAAGCTTTTGACGTGTTGGACCACTCGTGGTCTAAGATTCACGTCGCGTGCTTAAAAGACTCTCTTTTTGTAACTTATTGCATTAATAGCTATTATAATGTTCTTCTTGGTTACAGTATATCAAGTTCCGACATCTATTTTTCGCTACATTTTCTTTTATCAAAATCACATGGCACTCTTTACTACTTTTTTAAATGAACACCTTTTACCTTTTTTTTTTTGATTATTTAAATTTGTTTTTTGTGTCATTCTTTTTGTAGCATTGATCTTTCCCAATCACAATTAATTGTCGAATTATTCGAATTTAATTGGACGTGATTTTAGTACGTAACGATCTCTCTTTCATAGCATTTGTTACGCCATCTGTCGTTGTCGAGTCGCGAATCGTTAAATTTAAAATTCATGAAGTTTGGTAAAAGAGAGGGGTGAGGCTTTTTGCATATAGACACGTGTCAAGGGACTCTCGTATATATATCGAACAAACGACGAAAATGCCTTCTCGAGGATTTACAGTGGCAAGAAACAAAAGAAAAAGTTTTGTTTTTCTCTCAAGAAAGTTTCTCTGATATAATTAGATTAAAAATATGAGTTTATCCGGCGAAAAACTAAACCGGAAATGGTGTTAACGGAAATCTACTAACTGTACACAATTTCTGCAACCACTGCTGTATTGGTGACATGCAACTGTATTAACGTACCAAATCTCATAATAATGTGTCAACTGGGTTCGAAATTATGGCCAAATATTTGATAAAAGCTATATACAGTGTGTTCCCGGGTCGACTTTAAAAGAGGAAAAAATTTCTTATTTTTGATTTCTCAGAAAATTTCACTTTTGTTGATTTGTTTAACTTGTTTTCAGACGCTAAAAACACAAATTGTTTTTTATTTAATAATAATTATTATTTGTGTTTGTACATATACAATGTTTACACACGTCATATAAAAAGGAGAGGAAAAAATAATAACAAATTAAAGAAAACATTAGACTAAATCTATTAAGGTATCTTCAAGGAATTCTACATATGAATAAAAACTCTTCTTAAACTTGGTAAGGGGTAGATCTCTTATTGTTATAGAGAGTTTATTAAAAAAATTTGGACCCCAAAAGGAGATGCTAAAGCGACTTTTTTTTAGTCTATAAAAATTAAGATGGATATTCTCTTGGTCTCTTAAGTTAAGAATATGGAGTTCTTCCTGTTTAATAAACTCTTCAATGTGTGTCTTAACATATAGGAAACAAGAAAGTATACACATGGAAGTGTAAGAATTTTCAATTGGGAAAAGTAATACAATCCTCCTGATACTTTAAACCAGCAATTATTCTTATAGCTCTTCTCTGTATTTTAAATAATCGTTCTGAAGCAAAACAATGTCCCAAAACCAAAATTCCGTAACTTAAACGCGAGTGGACATACGCGTAGTAAACGGAAATTAATAGTATATTAAGTATGGAGAACGGTAATCCTTAACGTTCGACATGCTTATAACGTTTTTTGCACGATTGGAGTTTCTAGAATAATAATAATAATAATTTATATCAATACATTTGTGATAATCGGGAAGATTGAAACTGAAAACTTTGGGTGGCTGTTCCATGGTTGCTATGGTTTTGTTCCAAACAAGTAAAATTGTCTTTTTGATACAATCATTCCTACATAGTTCTGTTTTGTGGTTCCGTTTTCGAAGCAAATATGAGCGATAGTGATGATCTACCGGATGATTTAGAAGACGCTTGGCAAGAAGAATGTTTGGTAATAATTCCAGAAAAATCTAAAGTCCGATATGAACAGACATACAAGTTGTTTAAGGAATGGCGTGAAGTAAAGAAGATTTCTGTAAATGAAAAGAGCTTGTTAGCGTATTTTCTGGTGAGAAGTGAACACTTGAAGGCCCCAGGCAGTTTATGGGCGGAGTATTCGATGCTGAAGAGTACAATTTTTCTCCATGAAGCTATCGATATTTCTAAGTTTGCTGCATTAATTGCTTATCTTAAGAGAAAAAATATTGGATATCGGCCTAAGAAGGCTAAAATTTTTACCAAAGAAGACATGGAAAAATTCTTGAATGAAACACAAGACGAACAATTTTTAATTCAAAAGGTATGTTGTAGATGATGAGGTGGTACATCTGAGTTCTAAGGAAACAATATATTTGCAGGTAGCAATGATATTGGGAGTATCGGGCGCTTGTAGACGAGAGGAATTGTACAATATTATAATGAGTGACATAGAAGAACGTGAAGAAATGTTTATAGTAAATATTCCAAATACAAAAACAAATATTCAGCGAACGTTCACAGTTATTAATAAAGAAAATGAAGCAGTTCATTATTTGGAAATACTTTGAAAATACATAAGAATTCAATCAAGCAACCCAACGTCAGATCATTTATTTCTGAACTATCAAAATGGCAAATGCACTAGGCAAGTCACAGGAAAAGGCACAATTGGAGGCTGGCCGTCAAAAATTGCAAAGTATTTAAAGTTGCAAGCCCCTGAAGGTTTTACTGGACACTCGTTTCGTCGCACATCGGCTACACTTTTGGCGAATAACGGAGTTGATGTGTTGGGAGTAAAAAAACATGGTGGGTGGCGTTCATCAACGGTGGCCGAGAGTTATGATTCCCTCCAAAACAAAATTGAATTTGCTCATAAAATTTTACACAGCGATGTTGGTGGACTATTACAACAACCTGGGACTTCTACGTCGGAAAGTTTGTCTATTAACACTAGAAACTCAAATGCGAGTGGTATTACTACTATTAATTATAATAATTGTACATGAAATTTTAATAAATAAATCGCAAAATTGTTTTTTTTTAGATTTCATTGCTTACCGTTCACTGAACGGTATGCAATTAAATGCATACCGAATTACTTACCGTTTTGTTACACGTAGCAACCAGTAACAGCAACCTACCGTCGTGGAAACAGGCACAGTAAACTGATAAGAACAACCAATCGCGCAAAAATTATTTTTTTAGAAACAAAGTTGCTCAAGGATTTTAACAAAAAGATATTTTTGCAAAATGACTGATAATATACCTAATCAATATGAAAATATCATGAAAGATGCACATTCAAATGAAGACATAGAAAGTTGACAGATTCTTGGGTGACAAAATCGAGAGGAATCTGTTTTAAAGAAAAATAAAATGTAGTTGTCTTAGAGTCATTTAGAAATAAGTTATTAGACGCAAACCATTGAGATAAGGAAGTTTGTATTTGCGATAGATCATTTTTGAAGACATTTATGTCATTATTATTTTTAAATAAAGAAGTATCATCGGCAAACAAAATAATATTTTCGTTGGGAAAAACCTTATTAATATTATTAATGTATAATAAAAAACTAACGGGCCCTAACACAGAACCTTGAGGAACACCATGTTTTACTGGTAGCCAGGAAGAGTTATCACCCAAATACGAAACCACTTGATACCTAGGTTTTAAATAATATATTAATAAATTTAAAGCATTTTTTGAAATTTGATAGTTGGTAAGAATTTTTTCAATAATTTGAAATGAAACGCAATCAAACTCTTTGGTCAGGTCACAAAAAATTACCCCGCAGTAAGAATTCTTTTTAAATTTTTTATTGATATAAGAAATTAGTTGAGAGATAGCTAAAATTGTTGATTTGTTTTTTCTAAAACCAAACTGACCAGCAGTGAACAGACTATTATATTCAAAATGCAATAAAGTTTGTGCCTGCAGTGCTCGTTCAAAAATTTCACTCAAGACCGGTGTTATTGAAATTGGACGATGATTATTTAGTTCATTTTAATCACCCTTTTTAAATAAGGGAAGAATTTTAGATTTTATTAAAGCTTCAGGATATATCCCTGATCTAATACATTCATTCAAAAGGGCTGTTAAAGGATAAATAATTATATGTTGTATGGACTTGATCATTTTATAATTAAGGTGATGAACATCTAAAGTAGAAGTGTTTTTTAAACTTGAGATTATATCTCGGACTTGATTAAAAGTCAATTCAGTAAAAGTAAAACTAGGAAAAGGAACAGAATTAAGATTTGAAAAAGAAGGCAAAGAGTACGAAGAATTTGTTTTGTCGGATGATATTTTATTAGAAACATTTTCTGCAATACTAGAGGAGTATATGTTGATTGCCTCAGCAGAAAAAAGAGGGGAGAAGGAGTTAACATTTTGGCTTTGTAAATTATTAATAAATTTCCACATTGCTTGAGGACTATTTGCTTTGTTAACAAATTTGTCTAACACATTTTGTTTTGCTTCTTAAATTTTGAGACGACAGTGAGTTTTTAAACGGTTTAGTCTGTCTAGAACTGTCGAATTTTGTGTTATTTTATGAAAGGGAATCAAGAACGCTTAGCTTTTTGAGAAACTTATTTCATTTTACCATTTGTTAAATTTATTAAATAAAACTTGAGTTCAATTTGTATATTTTCTAGCACTAAAGTTATATTATCTCGAGAACCCTTCGAGTTAAATAAAAAGTAATTTGTGTTTTGGGAATTTGAAAACAAGCAGGGCAAATCAACAAGAGTGAAATTTTTGAAGAAATCAAAAATAAGAAATTTTTTGTTTTTTAAAGTCGATCCGGAGACATACTGTATGGTTGGTAATTATCTACGTTTTTTTATTATTCTCTAGGTTCTTTTCCCATGACTGTTTTTTTTAATTACATACTTTTTGTTTGATTGTGTTTCTCTATGTTTGTTGTTCCGTTTACTCTACATATCTCTGTTACGGCAATTGTAATTGTTATTTTAATAGTTTCCTATATTTTTTTAGGTTTGCTTCGTTTAGGGTATTTAACCGCACTTCTATTTCTTTTTTATTTTTTCTGTTTTTTTTTTGTTTCTTAATTTGTATATTTTAATGCTTGTTTATTCAATTTTCTTCTTGTCTTCTTTAATTTTTTTTCTGCTTTGTTTTATTTTTAACTGTTTTCTTTACCAAAATACTATTCTCTAATTTATCAGGTTCTAGCAAGAAATCAAAAATAAGAAATTTTTTCCTCTTTTAAACTCGATTGGGAGACATACTGTATAGTGTGTACTACAAATCAGGACTGCTATTATTTTGTCTCAGTTTCAATTACGCTAACTCTCGAACAAGTTAAATCATCTTGACTATATATTATTTAAATGTTTTTCCGGTCGGAAATATGCGAAAACCGATTCGATTTCCTCATCTTGACACCATTTCCGGACTTTTCTTTAGAAAATCTGCTAGTTCAAAATTCGTCATTTTTGACAGCCTATACGGAAATGTCGTTTTTCCGCCTTTCGTAACGTAATCGTAGACCATCTTGAACGTCGTATCCCGGAATTATCAGTGAAGCGAATGATTAATGATAGGACGTGTACGCCCCGGAGCCGAAACCGGAAACCGGCCGACGCGCAAACATCGGAGTTGTGAACGAAGAAGAAGAGAAAAAAAGGGTGATTCCTGTGTTGTCTGGAGGATAATAACGTTGTTAACTAGAGAAAATTATTTAAAGAGATCGATTCGTATCGGATTTTTTTTCTCAAATAAAATAGTGCACTTTGGGAATGTTTTAGAGGTGCATATGACGGTAGCTCGAGGGTTATTTGTGATTCTCTGATTGCAGAGTTGGCGCTGGAATTAAATTATTTATTAATAGAACGGAATTTGCACCGGAATTAAAGTTAAAAATGTTGTTGAGAGATTTTTCGAATTGTTTGAAGCTCAATTGTGTTTTTTTTTTGTTCGGTGAAAATTGATTGGATTGGTGATTTTATCCTGCAGGATTTTGGTCTACTAAAAAAATTTAAATATACATTAACAAAAAAAAAACGTGACGATTCAGTAAACACGACATTTTAATGAAAATTAAAGCGCACATTTATTGATTAGACAATATGTCAGCATTTTTGTTAACTAAACAGTAAAGCAGACACTTCAGAGCCGATTAGAATCTTTCACCTGTCATAAAAATTTGACGTTTATTGTCAAACATCAATGGAAGTAAAATTAAATTGGTGAAAAAATGGGATAGAAACAGTGAACAAATTATATTTTTAATACGGCAATAAAGCAGATTTAATGCTTTGTTTGGCTTTAAAGGATCGGCTGCGCCTTGGCATCACATGCTTTATTGTCTAATTAAACAAATCTAATTATACAAATAACAATTTTTGTTACTTTATCTTAGCTCTATTTTACTTTTCTTTTTCTTTTGTGTCTAATTTTTTACATTATTTTTATATTTTTATAGTGTTTTAGTACTTTTAGTAATAGTTCTTTTTGGTGTCATATATATTTTCTTTTTTTTTTACTTTTCTGTTTTTTTTATTACAACTTTTTTCCTTTTTTTTGCTTCGAGTAGCTTTTTTTGTTTGAACTGCTAAGAAAATGTGTTATTCTCACAACTAAATTTGAAATTTGACGATGACAACTCAAAATAGAGCTCTTGAGAAACTAGAGAAGCGACCATTTAGTTGTTTTGTTGCATCTGTTGTTTTTGTGTTTCTTTTTTAACGTTATATTCCTTATTCTTTTTCATCCTTATTTTTTTGTCGTTTTGCATCTTATTTTCTTTGCAACAATTTTTTTTGTACTGTTTTTTTTTTCTTGTTTGGCTTAAGTTACTTTTTTTCTCCAAGATTGTTTTTTTTTTTTGTTTTTT
Source organism: Tribolium confusum (assembly GCA_029207805.1). Taxonomy (NCBI): domain Eukaryota; kingdom Metazoa; phylum Arthropoda; class Insecta; order Coleoptera; family Tenebrionidae; genus Tribolium; species Tribolium confusum. The sequence continues at coordinate 6,087,953 of JALGAY010000007.1, read as the reverse complement.
TAACTCTGTTAATGATAACTCTGTGACTTTTCTTTGTTTTAGAATTACGTCGCTTTTTCCTTTCTTATTTGCAACGTTTTTCGTCTTTATCTTGGTTCTTCTCCTGTTATTTTTTTCCTCTTTTTAAAGTTTTTTTTTTATTTTAAATTTCTGTCATTTTAAGTTTTCTTTGATTATTTTTTTCGCTGTTATTTTTGTTTTGTATTTTTTTTTTCACTTTTTTTGGTGTTATTCTTTTCATCTTCTTCTCAATGTCGCTCTTTTGCTTTTTGTGGCATTTCTATTTCTTATTTCTTTTTTTTGTGACATATTTCGTCTTCTGACCGTTATTTCTTCCCAAACTTTTTTTTCACTCTTTCTTTTGTCAATTTCGAACTTTCTTTTTTATTGGCGTTGTTTTTCGTCTTTTAGTCATTATTTGTTTTTCTGATTTTTGTGTTTAATATTTTGCTTTTTTTAGTTTTACTTCGTATTTTTTCTTTTTTGTTCGCATCATCTATGGGTTTTTGTGTTCTTTTTTTTTGTTTTTTTTTTTCTCTTCTCGACGTTGTCGTTTATATTTAAGCCATTTTTATTTCTTCGTTATGATGTCTTTGGTTTTTTTTCGCATCTTTGATTATTCTCTTTTATCGATCTTTTTGATCTATTTTTTTTATAGCTTTTTTTCGGTTTTTGTGACGTTTTTTGTTTTTCTTTTTTATCTTGGTGCTTTTTTTTTACAGACTGTTTTTGGTCTTTTTTTGAGTTTTTGTTTTTTTTTGTGTTTTTCTATGACATTTTCTCTTTTGTTTTTACTTTCAAAGCAGATTTCTTCTTTTACTGTGTACGACAATTTTTTTATCGTATTTTTTGTCTAACATTTTTAAGACCACGTTGCTTTTTGTTTTCTTCTAGACATTTCTCTCGGGTTTTCTATTTTTTGTGTGACCTTCTTTTCTTTTTGTTTTTTTGCTTTATGCTGAAGTAGAAAAAACTTATTTTAAACGTCTTTCGTTTTTTTTTTCTCGTCTTTTTTTTAAACATGATTGCTTTCTGTTTCATCCCGATGTTTTATCATTTTCTCGTCAACTGTCTTTTTTGTTTTCTGCAATTTTTTTTTGTGCTTTTGCAAAGTTTTTAGTTTTTGTTTCGTTTTATTTTATCTTCTTTATTTTCGACGAACATTTTTTATCTTTTTCCGTCATGTTTTTTTTCGTTTTTTGTAACGTTTTTTGATTTCTTTTTTTAAGTTTTTCTTTTTTTTTGTGTAGTACCTTTCGTTTTTTTATCGTCTTTTTGTCGATTTATGCTACTTTCTATTTTGGTTTTACTTTTTTTATCCAACATTTTTTTGTTTTACTATATCGTTTTATTTTTCTCCAACGTTTTCCTTTTATTTTTGTAACTCTACCAATGACCAACTTCATTTACACCAAGAAGCTTAAATAAGTAACTGCGTTGGTTTTTTAAGTATTTTTATTTTTCTTTATCTAACTTTTTTTTGTTTGTGTAAAGGGGGTTATTTGTACTAAATGTGTACTAATTTCGCCCATAGGGCGAAACCGGTAGCGACATTAAAAAACATTTTATATTAAAAAGTGCAATTTAGTACAACCCCCCCCCCCCTTTACACAAACAGAAAAGTGTTGCACTAAAACAGGGACCTACCTTCATAATTTTTTTTGTTTTCTATTTTCTTTTCGTCATCTTTCTTGCTTTTTTATATTCTAACTGACAGAACGTCTAGTGAATTTCATTTCTCTTGTCATTTCTGTTGTCTTGTCTTGTTATTGTTTTTCTATTTTTATTTTTCTTTCTCTTATTTTTTTCACTTGTTTCTTTATTTTTAACTTTTTCTTTCTAACGTCACTGAATTTTTTTTCTTCTTTAGGTTAACAGTGTAATAACTTCATTCTTTTTTTCATTTCTTTTTTTTTCTGCAGTCTGTTTAAAATTTTGATAGTAAAATTTTCAAAATTGCTGATGCCTCAAGATACCAATCGCTTACTTTCTCAGAGTTATTACTAGATTTCTCACGAATATTACAGATTTCTGTCTTATCTACCGAACTGACACCAATGTAACGACTCTATTATATCCGTTTTTTTCCGGATTTTTTCCGCCAATTTTCTAAATATTTTGTGCCATTTCTTAACCCCCTTTTCGTTCTGTCTAAATAAATAATAATTGCTCTCTCGATTCCGTGTTCTTGTTTCCGGTTTAAGACGTAACTTCACGTCTAATTCCCGCGTAATCGCCTCCGGGATTGTGGCTCGTCGTCCCGAACTGACGGAATTAGAATATCAGAGATTTCGCAATGAGAGACGAAATTAATGCCAAGAAACCTCCACTTCACCCTCCCTTCTTTCGATATATGCTACCCCTACGTCGAAAATAGTCGCTTTTCCTAATTAAAACCGTTGTACAATGTTTTCAAAATGATAAATGATAAAACTTTTTCCCTAATTCAAAACTTTTTTCCCTGTCCGTCATTGTGAACAAACAACCAAACAGCTGTCACATCAATATATTTTTTTCTCTTCTCTTTCCCCTCTTTTGAATATCTCGATTTTGAATTTGCAGGTGTAAGAGTCCGGGTCGTTTCCGGGAGGATTTACCCCAAACATCCGTCATCATTTGTTTCCACAACGAAGCCTGGTCGGTGCTTTTACGTACTGTACATTCAGTCCTTGATCGTTCACCTTCTCATCTTATTAATGAGATTATCTTAGTGGATGACTTCTCCGATATGGAGCATCTCAAACAGCAATTGGTCGATTATTTTGCCTCTGAACCAAAAGTCAAGATAATTCGAGCAAAAAAACGAGAAGGTTTGATCAGGGCAAGACTATTGGGAGCAGCGAATGCGAAAGGGGATGTTTTGACATATTTAGATTCGCATTGTGAATGTACAACAGGATGGTTGGAACCGTTGTTAGATAGAATTGCAAGAGATCGAACGACAGTTGTGTGTCCTGTTATTGATGTTATCGATGATACGACGTTAGAGTATCATTTTCATGATAGTGGAGGTGTTAATGTTGGAGGATTTGATTGGAATTTACAATTTAATTGGCATGCAGTACCAGAACATGAAAAGAAGAGACATAAGAATCCAGCAGAACCGGTGTATAGTCCGACAATGGCTGGGGGACTTTTCAGTATTGATAAGGTAAGTGTTTTATCTGGTTCAAAGGACCATTTTTATTTAGATTACCAAACATAAAACAAACACCGGATTTTCACACTATTAAATTGAGAATTTACGAACTGGAATCCGGCTCGAAGGATCACTTCTAAACAAAGGTTACTAAAGAATAATAATTTCAGGTTCAATTAAATCGTAAATTCAATTTCAAATTGTGAAAAAAAATTAGAAACAAACCGTTTTTTTTTTTTTTTTTGAAGTAATAAATAAATTACGGATTGAAAAACTAACATCCGGCTCAAAGAACCATTTCAACATAAATAATTTTAATGAAGATTACTAAACAATAAAAAACATACTCTTTTTGCAATAATATATAAATTAAGGATGTTAGAGCCGAAATCCGGCTCAAAGGACCATTTCAATATAAATAATTTTAATTTAGATTATTAAAATGTAAAAAAGATACGATTTTTTTAATAAATAAATTTCGGATTTATAATCCGAAATCCAGCTCAAAGGACCATTTTGACATAAATAATTTCAATATAAATTACTAAACAATAAAAAATAAACTGTTTCTTTGTAGTAATCAATAAATTACGGATTTAGGACCCGAAATCCGGCTCAATGGACCATTTCAATATGAATAATTAATAATTTTAATGAAGATTACTGAACAATAAAAAACAAACACTGTTCTTTCACAATAATGAAGAAATTGAGAATTTAAGAGCTAAAATGAGTTTCTAAAGGCTTTTTTAAAGCAGAGAGAAAATTAAGAGCACGAAAAACCATACCCGCCTATGTGTTAACGCAGCGATCAAGAAATTTAAGACAAAAACTTACCAAAAAAAAGTGTAAACACAGCTGATTTTAGGTAGGTTAGTAGGGCAAAATGAGACTTTATTAACCCTGTTCATAAAGGGTAAGATACACAATAAGGGCAGAAACACCTTCACGTATTATAACCCTAGTCTACGAATACTTAGATCTGGTTCATCTTCAATTACATAAAGAATTTTGTGATCACTTCTTGGGCGTCCTTCTCGATGATTTGGGTTTATACTTGTAAGCATTGGCATCATGGCAATTACACTTCCGGAAAACGTTGGGACAAACGCCGAGCTGCAGACGCATTACCGCGATATAGGACCATATCCATATTAGAAAAATGCACTATTGATATAAATTTATTGATGCACTACCGCAATTTATTATTAGAATTCTGTTGATCACAACGATACAATGTGAAATAAGGTTATAGCCGGTTGCCGTTATCAGTGTTTTTTTCTCGAAAAAACGCTCAAGTTTTTACAAGATTAAATTTTTTATACCTTCGCTTGAACTTGAAAATGCCATCATGAGCGCAGTGTTAAATTAGGAGTTACAAAAATGTAAAATTAAATTTTTGATATCACAAATAAAATTTGTAAAATTCACATCTTCACAACAAATTAAAACACCTGTTAAAATTTTTGCAAAACCTTCCATAACACCCTGTATAAATTAAGGAATGTAAGAGCCGAAATCCGGCTCAAAGGATCATTTCAATGTAAATATTTAATAATTTTAATGAAAATTACTGAACAATAAAATACAAACACTATGCTTTTACAATAATAAAGAAATTGAGATTTTAACAACTAAAATCCGTCTCGAAGGACCATTTCATAGCAGATAGTTCTGAATAATAATAAATTTTAATAAAATAATCAATAATTTTAATATAGATTACTAAACAACAAAAAACAAACTGTTTTTTGCAATTATAAATAAATTGGAGATGTAAGAGCCAAAATCCGGCTCGAAGGATTATTTTATTATAAATAATTTTAACGAAGATTACTAAACAATAAAAAACAATGTTTTTTTTAATAATAATTTAAATTAGAGCTGTATGAGCCGAAATAGGGCTCAAAGGACAATTTCAATATAAATAATTTTAATTTGGATTATTAAACAATATAAAACAAACGTTTTTAGCAATAATAAATAAATCGCGGATTTAAGAGCCTAAATCCGGCTCAAAGGACCATTTTAAATCAGATAACACTGAATAATAATAAATTTTAATGAAATAATCAGTAATTTTAATATAATTTACTAAATAATAAAAACCAAACTGTTTTTTGCAATATTAAATAAATTTGGGATTTAAAAGCTGAAATCCGGCTCAAAGGACCATCACAATGTAAATAATTAATAATTTTAATGGAGATTACTGAACAATTTAAGAGTGAAAATCCGTCTCGACGGACCATTTCAAAGCAGAGAATATAGAATTGTAGTAAATATTAATGAAATAATCAGTAATTTTAATGAAATAATTAATAATTTTTTAAAGTAGATTACTAAACAAATAAAAACAAACTGTTCTTTTTTTAATAATAAACAAATTTGGAATTTTTAAGGGCGGAAATCCGGCACAAAGGATTATTTCATTAAAAAAAATAGTAATTTTAGTACATATTATTGAACAATATAAAACAAAAACAATTTTTACAATAATAAATAAATTGAGGATTTGACAGCTCGAAGGACCCTATTCCAACGTAAATTCTTCTGAACAATATTTTTTTATTAGTCTAATTTCTATCTTAGTTTTACCTACACAAAAACAAAATTTTATTTTTAAAACTTTTTTACAACTCGATTTTCCACCCGATTAGATTTTCATTTTCGGCAAATCCTAAATCTTTCCAAAATTTTCGTGGTGTGAGATTTTCAACAGTTCTCAACTCAAAATTATGACTTCCATTAATATTCAAAAACGTTAATTTATCAAAACTTGTTGGTTTCCAAACAACATTTTCAATTTTTGGTTTTCTGAAATTAAAACTGTTTTTCACAAAAATAATATAAAATTTTCGCACCCATTTTTTGCAAATTTCACCAACATTTGTACCATCACATCTTTCATTTTGAGTTCATTTGCGGTCAGTTCGTGATCTTGTGACCCAAAAAAGTACCTAGCGTCATCACCATGAACTACAGCTGAAACAAATCAAAAAATTTATGATTTTTTGAAAATTTTGGGTACTTCTATTTTTGTTGTTATCTCCAAGATAGTTAAATCTGGCATAAAATACGGAAGAGTTTGTCATTTTAGACTGCCATCTGACGGCAGTTTCAGCATCTACAAGGAAATTGCGGTCACTAAACATCTGGACAAAATCGTAGTAATTTGTTTCGTCAACATTTTGATTTTTGAGATAGAAATTTTTGATTTTGGAAATTGTACTCCACCAGTACCATTTTGATAAAACATGGTTATAGTCGAGTAAAATAGGTGCTAGAGTTTCCCAGTGTTGATTTATAGTCTTCAAATCCGTATTTAAGAGTACTACAAAATAAAAATTGTTATTTTTTTGAGAAGGGGGGATTGTAACACACTTTTGGAAAGTCCCTCGTGTGGTACATTTGTTACCAACCATGGTACATCTAAGACTTGACCTTTAGAAAGTAAAATGAATGGGTTTTCTTCCAGAAACCCATTTGTTGACTTTTCAACAACTGGAGCAAATGGTGCAAGAGGAGTATATGGTAGAACATAGAACAATGAAATTTTATCTAAAATCTGTTCAAAAGGTCGCTCTTTTAGACATTTTACCATGACTTTGCTATCTCTATTAGGACACCCAATAGCTTCTGCCAACATTTTCGCTTTATTTTTTGCATTTTTCTGAAGACTAAACGGATTTAGAGCGACTCCACTTTCTGAGAACGCTTTCTGGAACAGATTTTGACTCCATTTTGAAAAAAAATGTAAATGAACACATGAAGCACCAGCTGAAAGTCCAGTCAATGTCACAGAATTTGGATTTCCTTTGAAATCCCGAATATGACTTTTGACCCATTTCAAGGCCATTACTTGGTCTTTCAAACCCATATTTCCAGGTACAATCTCATCCTCAGTACTCAAAAATCCAAAAATACCAACTCTGTAGTTAAAAGTAACGAAAACGACGTCATAATCCATGAAATAATCGGGTTGAGCGTACCAGTGACCACTTCCATACATAAACGCCCCACCATGGATGTGTACAATCACATCGAGGTTTCCATCTGTGTCCCATGGGACATAAATGTTTAAATACAGGCAATCCTCCTGCACTAGACAAAATTTGTTTAAGTTTTGCGATTTAAGTATTTACCATGAGTTATGGTCGAGTTTGGGAGAAGTGGTTGGGCACATGTTATAGGGAATGAAGCGTTCCAAATACCACACCATGATTCGCTGGGTTCAGGTGGTTCGAAACGGCGCTGGCCGATTGGTGGTTTCGCAAATGGAATTCCTTCAAAAACGGCAAATTTGCGGCTATTAGTCTGTCTAAAATAACCTTGAATTTCGCCCATTTGGGTTTTTACCAAGGGTTGGGAGTGGCAAAAATGGACAAAAAACACAAGTGTGGCATGGAACAAAAACATTTTTGTACTGAAAATTATAATAAGACACGTTTTTGATAATAAATAATCTGAAATTTTAAATGTTGCCAATTTTATAAATATTTTACCGTTATCTTGTCACGGACAAATTGGTGCAATTCGGCCTTGAAAAAAATCAAATTCTGATTTTCAAAGAAAACATTTTTTTATAATTTCTCGAGGTGCGAACACTTTTAACGTTTCTATTTTGACATTATCAGGCTTCTAACTGTTGATTTTAGCGAATAAAATTTCAGGGAACTGCATTTTAAACCTTAAATCCGGCTTGAAGGACTTTTTCAAAGGAAAAATTATGTAGCATCAGGCTCGAAGGACGATTTTATGTAGAGTACACTGCAATATAAAAAACAAGCACCAATCTTTTACAATAATGAAACATGGGAGATTTCAGAGCTGAAATCCGGCTCGAAGGACCATTTTCAAGTAAAGACAACTAAATAACGATAAATTTAAATAGAATAATCAAAAATTTTAATATTTATTTCTGAACAATAAGAAACAAATATTTTTCTCAATAATAAATAAATTGAAGAAATAAAGAGCTTAAATCCGTCTCGAAGGACCATCTGAAAGCAGAGACTACAAAAGAACTATAAATTTAAATAGAATAATTAATAGTTTGAATATTTATTACTGAAGCAATAAGAAACAAGCAGCATTTTTCTCAATAATAAATGAATTGAGGACATAAAGAGCTTAAATCCGGCTCGAAGGACCTTTTTAAAGTAAAAATTATGTAGTATCCAACTCGAAAGACGATTGTTATGTAGAGTACTACAAAATAAAAAAACACCGTTTCTTTTGGAGATTTAAGAGCTTATATCCGACTTGAGGAGACTATTTTAATGTAATATGTGCAAATTTGGGGTTCGTTTGATTCAAAGAGTTGAATTAATGACGAATAATTTATTTCTATTAGGTACGCCAATACAATAACAACAAATAAATAACTCGATATGAATTTAATCACGTCGCTTTGGAGAATATCGCTTACGTTGCTTATTTGTCTGGTTCTCACTACCTGACTGACTAATTTCTGGTCAGTTTCCCTCCAAATGTCTTTCGTGATTTTTTCCAAAGACTACAAAGATCTTCTATTTTGTCAAAAAAAACAAATTTGTGATTTTAACAACTATAATTTGTATAATTTTTATAAGAGAACATTCTAAGAGATTTAAAAACTCAAATTTGATAAAAATATAAACCGGAAATGCTGTTTCTGGATTCAGACTCAAGTTAGGCAATAACTGCAACCGCTATTTTGAGGTAATGGTAAAACGCACTGTTCTTAAAAAATTTCTGTTAATCGATTAGACAATTTCTGAATTACAGCCAAATTTTTCCACCGACAAAAAAATAAAATTCCGAATAAAACACGGGATTATCTTTGAAAATCAAGACGATTTATCGTCGGAATCAATCCGATTAAACGCTTGAAAAAAAATCGTTCATATTTTACCCTCTCGCGTAAACACGAATGTTATGCATATGTTTGGTCCAAACCCTCGGAACTTTTGTAATAAATCGAATTGTCGACGTTGGATTTCGGATTTCGCTTTTTTATATACACGCATATGTCGATACACGATGTGGCGGGCAGGCAGTCAGCGTTATAATAAATTTTTTTCAGCTTGACGTGAACACACCAAGAATAAACACCTCTTGTCGGTGGTGGTGGCATAGAGGCCGATTTATTTTCCGAAATTATTATCGAAACGTCAAAACGACACCATCACCGAGACGGTAGACTATTAAAATTGTTCAGGTGATGTGGAAGTGGCGGTAAATCGATGCGGAAAAACCGGAGACGAAAAAAGTTTTTTAATTACGAGAAGATAAGGATTTTACTTACATCACTAGAATTGTAAAAAATGGGATTTTTCATTTTTATTTAGGCACGAGAATTAACGTGGCAATTTTATTGATTTATGTTTTTTTATGTGGATGAAACTGTCAATCAAGTCTTTGTGTGTTTTTTGACAATTTCGTATTTGTGTTTTTTATTTGTTTATCTAATTGTATATTTATTGCTTTAGCGAGTTAATTAATGTGCTTTTATTTGAAAAAACTACGTTTTGTATTTACACTAAAACAAAAAAAAAGTTTTGACGAGACACGTATTGTTTTATTTTCTTTTATGTCAGGTATAATACTTGCAATTATTTCTTTTTTAATATTGCTACTAATTAATGTTAATGTGCATGTACGCTACAGCTAAGTGAGCATGTGTCACTAAAGTCTTGTTTACATTCACTTAAATTAACAACAAATCCGGCTAATTATGCAAAAGGCAAATTTTGGTACTATCACTTTCGAGCGAAAATATCAGTTTTTGTCATTTCAATCAAAAAAACAAAGTAAATTCAACCGAGAAGCTGTTAGAAAATTATTCAATAAGTCGTTATAAAAATAATAATGTTTTAAATAAATGGCTTGAAAAATCTACTATCGGCAAAGGTCTTCTTAATACACTGCTCCAAGAAATTAACGCACCACTTGAAAATAAAGTAAAAAAATTAAAACTATGTACATTTGACAACTTCGGTTGAGAAGGTTTAATCAAGCTATAATCTAGTTACCCATTGTAATAAAAGTTTTGACATTAAAGTCAGAAATTTGAGTTTAATAGTTTTTTAACCAGAAATTTTAAAATAATTTTCATTTTTAAATTGTGTTAATTTGTAATTTCGTTTTATTCTTATTTGAATTTGCCGTTCTGTGGATAGTTTTTATCATTTGAAACAATAATAAAAACATTATGAGGAATTTGACTCGAGAAGAATGCGCCCAAGCTGTGGTTTTGTTAGAGGAAGGATGGAGCTACAGAAGAATTGGTGAAAGGTTTGGTATATCTCATACGTCAGTTTCGCGTATGATACAAAGGTACAGAGAGACAGGAAGTCACCTCAGAAAACCTGGGCAAGGAAGAAAAAGGAAAACCACTCCTATCCAGGATAGATTTTTAAGAATATCTGCGCTAAGGGAACGCTTTGTAACCGCCAGGAAGCTACAAACTGAGTTCCGTGACGTAGAAGGAATTCAAATCAGTACCGAAACTGTTAGAAAAAAACTTAAGGAGGATAATTTAACACCCCATATTCCTGCTCGTGGTCCTGCATTGACTGCAGAACACCGCAGAGCCCGATTAGAATTTGCTAGAGAACACATAAATTGGCAAAGAGAGGATTGGGAGTCTGTTCTTTTTACGGATGAGTCAAAATTTTGCCTTTACAATTGCGATAGACGTGTTCGTGTGTATCGTAGACCAAATGAGCGGTACGCACAGTGTAACATTCAGAATACCACATTGTTTGGTGGACGCTCAGTAATGGTTTGGGGTGGTATTTCCTTACAAGCTCGCACGGAGTTAGTGGTTGTAAATAATGGCTCTATAAATGCGGACCGTTACATAACAGACATTCTTGAGGAGCATGGCGTACCATATGCTCCTTATATTGGTCCAAATTTTGTGTTAATGCAAGATAACGCAAAGCCCCACACTGCCCAAATTGTTAAAGATTACTTGAATGAGGCAGAAATCAATGTTTTGATTGGCCAGCTCGAAGCCCTGACCTGAATCCTATTGAGCATGTTTGGGACATTCTCGGGAAACGTTTAAAAAATCTTCCACATCCTCCTGTCCATCTTCAAGAGGTAGGTCCTCAACTAAATGAAATTTGGAATAACTTAAATCAAGAAGACATAAGTTCGTTAATTTTGAGTATGGAACGAAGATGTGCAGCGGTGGAAATACGCGATATTAAGATGTTTTCTGTAACTTTTATAACGGCGTAACTTTAACAAAATTTTGTTTTCGGTTTGTTTTTCTATATTTAGAGACATTAGATATTAATTTACTTTAAACAAATGTTTTTGTTAAATTTTTCTTAATTTTGTACCAATTGGTCGAATACATGTTTCAATTTTCAAAAAAATTCAAGTGGTGCGTTAATTTATTGGAGCAGTGTAGTTTCACGGTATTTTGTAGTTGATCTTTTATTAAAATTCTAACAAAATTGCTTTTGCAAATTCTCAGTTTGAAATCAAGTGCGAACTGGACTATATCCGGGGAACCACTGAATCAGATGACTTATCCTCTCTTTCACTAGTGACATTTGCGTTACCAACATAGACTTTAAAGTGATTGGCAATCGTGAAATTATAGTGAATTTAAAACGAATTGTTTTAAACTATTATGTTTAGCAGATTTTTTTATTTGCTGCTTTTTTTCGGCTATTTTCTCTGCCGCTACACCTAGTTATAAGTTATAACCTCCAGGTATTACTCCATTCCTTAAAAGGTTGTGGAATTATTAAAAAAAAATGTATTAAATTGGTAGCAACATCAAGTATACTTTTATTGCTTTCTAATGTAGTAGACATTTAAAAAGATATAAAAGAATCTAAAAATAGCTAGAATATGGTTGTTGTAGCTATATTTGGCGTCCATATTAGAAATTCAGATCGCATCAAGTAGTTGATTTAATGCATCCTTAATACCCTACGCATCTAATGTTTACTTCATCTCTCTTGAAGATAATATTATGTATGAAATTCCCTATAGCAGTATATTTAGTACATTCAAACACAATAGAAATGTTCATTTGTCGGTTGTTAACAACAATCCATCAATAAACGTCGACTTTTCAACTCGAGTGTCTATTTGCAAAACTCCCTTCATAATTCAACTCTTGAAAGTTCTCTTCTCGAGTTTCGAAAACGTGAAACTTTTATCGTTTAATAAATGATAACTAACACACCATTTCCATTTAACCTCATTTTAACACGATAAAAACTCCACAGAAAAAGTTTTTTTTTGCTAACATGACAAACATCTGTTTATGTATGTGTGTAATCAAAACACGATTTATGTAAAACTGGAGCAAAAGACCGATTTCGTGCAACATTTCAATGAAAAAAATGCATATTTGTTTTGGAAAAAAAATTTATTATTCATGTTGGGGGTAGAAAAATTATGATTCTGCGTGACTGATTGCCACATAACTCACCAAGGGGTGATTTTTTATCATTTTTAATAAAGTTATTTAAGAGTATGTTGACGGTAAACACACGAGAGATTTTTCAGTTTTTGATTTCGCCATAATTAAAAAACGTTCTATTTAATTTTTATGAAATTCGGGCCGTTTGTACATCTCAAACCTCTCTTTAAGACGGCATTTTCAGAAATTGTGTAGCTTAAGTCGATTTCTTGCAATCACACTTCCGGTGTCATTTTTTTAAGAAAATTTGCATTTAGAGCAAAAATAACCGCGCAACTTAATTATCTAACTTCAAAGTTGTTTATTTTGTTTGTGTGTCGTGGTGGAAACGTAAATTGAGGGCCTTGGGGTTGCCTTGAGTCCATCCCTGTGGTATCAGGTGTGTGTCACAAGACAAATGTTTACGTTTGCGAGTAATTCTGTTTTCAAAAATAAAATTTGCGATTATTTCCATAATCGTCGTGTTTCGAATAAAATTCGCTACGTGTTTATCAATAATTCATGGAAAAATGAGAGATTTGGGATTGAAAATCGTCGATAAAATATTGAGAAATAAGATGTTTTTGTTCATTTCCGTTCAGAGAATGCTTGGAAAATTAGCTTAGTTCGAAACGTCGGCCTGGTAGATAACATAACGCGTTCTCGGAGAGAGTTGAGACAAAGCTTTGTTCGTTGAAATGTTTGACAGGAATTCCGATGCAATTTCCATAGTTAAAGGGAAACAAGAGCCGGACGTGGTGCAGTAAATTTGTGGACTGAAAATGCAGAGATGGGTCAATAATTAACGCAGTCTTGTCATACTTTATCAATTCTTGGAATGCACAATCAGAAATACTTGGTTTTACAACTTCAGAGTTTCTTTGATTAAAAAACTAACTCGATATTCACACTACAATTACGTCGATTCGGAGAATATTCTACTTTTCACTCGCTTGTCTGGTTCTCGCTAACTGAATGAACGCTCCTGGTTAGTCTCCCTCCTTATATAATCGAATATCCGTGCTAGAAGCTGCCACATGTTTCGTGACCTTTCTAGATTCAATCAGAAATGATGACTAATCTTTCTCGATCATTTTATATGTGGATCTATTAATGATTTTATGGAATTTTACGTTTCGGTAAAATATGTTTTTAATAATAATAATAATAATATGTTATTATTTCAATATAAATAATTTTAATGAATATTATTAAACAATAAAGACAAACATTTTTTGCAATAATAAATAAATTACGGATCTAAGAGCCAAAATTCGGCTCAAAGGACCATTTTAATGTAAATAATTAATAATTTTAATGAAGATTAATGAACAATCAAAAACAAAAACTGTTCTTTTACAATAATGAAAAAATTGAAGATTTGAGAGCTAAAATCCGCCTCGAAGAACCATTTCAAAGCAGATGATACAAAATAATAAAAACTTTAATGAAATAATCAGTAACTTTAATGTATATTGCTAAATAATAGAAACCAAACTGGTTTTTTGCAATAATAAATAAATTAAGAATTTAAAAGTTTAAATTCGGCTCAAAGGACTATTTTAATGTAGATAATTAAAAATTTTAATAATGATTACTGAGCAATAAAAAATAAACACTGTTCTTTCACAATAATGAAGATATTGAGAATTTAAGAGCTAAATATCTGTTTCGAAGGATCATTTTAAAGCAGATAAAACCGAGTAATTTATTTTACTAAATTTTTTTATGAAATAATAAGTAATTTTAATGTAAATTATTGAACAATAAAAATCAAACATTTTTTACAATATTAAACAAGTTGAGCATTTAAGAGCTCGAAGGACTATTATTCCAACGTAAATGCTTTTGAACAATAATATTTTTCTCATTTTTTCTCATGCCGTATTACCGACATCTTTGGAGTGGTGGACTCTCCATACGCAGCATGTTTTTTGTCGGACAAGTTGACCACTATTATAGTTTTAAAATTTAAAAATTGTGGTCAACTTGTCCGACAAAAATCATGCTGCGGATGGAGTGTCCACCACCCCGAAGATGTCGATATGACGGCATTCGAAAACGCAGCAACGCCGAAAGTTTCCAATTAGATAAGCTTGTCAGACTCGTTGCAAGAAAGGCACTCATAAAGTTTTACATTTGTATGTATCAAAAAAAATTTTAAGGACATTAGACTGAGGACTATGATGTTTTGACTCATTTTTAAATAAATAAAGGTAAAATGGAAATTTTTGGAATAAAAAGCAATATGTTTATAATTTTGAAATTCGGAAAATTAACTTTACTAATATTAGAAGCTAAAAGCGATATTTCTGATCAATTTTTAAATCAGGAAATATAAAGGCAATATTTTTAGTAACTTGGGAAACTAGAGCCAACATTTTACTAGTTTTGAAAGCCAAAATCGATATTTTAACAACATTGGAACTCATGAAAATGACATTTTTTTAATTTTGGAAATTGGAGACGACATTTATTCTTATCAATTTTTAAAATAACAGCTATAAAGACGATTAAAAATTTGAGAAAATTTTAGGAGAACGAGGACAATTAATTTTATACTAAAGGGTTTTTCAATAAGGATGGGTTGATGTTGGCACCCTGTGGCGGCCATGTTTTTTTGGTAGTGTCTGTGTAATCTGGTGTTTATTGTTCAGTCACTGATGCCAAATTACCATGGCAAATTACACAATTGAGCAACATATCCAAATGATAAAACTTTATTATCAAAATGACTGTTCGTTAGTTCAAACATTTTGTGCCCATTTTATTCAAAATCGACTCTTCATTGTTTGGTAACCAAAGGGGTTGGTAAGCAATCAGCCAACACCCCGTCGTCAAAGAAATGCTAGATCGGCCGAAAATATTGCTGCCGTACGTGAAAGTGTACAGCAAAACCCGAGGCAGTCAATTCTTGGTCGTGCACAAGAACTCGGCCTTTCGCAGACATCAATTTGGCGAATTTTGCGTCGGGATTTAGGATTACACCCGTACAAAATCAAATTAACTCAGGACCTTAAAGTTAATAACCATAGACAACGCCGTTTGTTCGCTGACTGGGCTTCGAACCGTTTAGAAGAATATTTCTTGCAAAGGTAACGTGATTTGGCCACCAAGATCGTGCGATTTGACCCCGCTAGATTTTTTTTGTGGGGTTTTCTCAAGTCGCAGGTCTATACCAATCAGCAGCAATCGACCGATGCTCTTAAAGTCAACATAATTAATGCCATCGCTCAAATTCAGCCCAATCTATGCGAGTCATTCAAAATTGGTCCCCTCGGATCTGTGCCACAGTTAGAAGCCGCGGCGGACATTTGAACGATGTTATTTTCCATATATAAAGGCATACATGGACCTTTCATACAAAAAAAAGATTTTTTTAATACCTCACACACAGCTTGTTTTATTCCATTTTAACATCGACCTATTCTTATTGAAAAACCCTTTAATTTTAAATTCGGAGACGTAATTAGAAGCTGGAGGCGATATTTTTTATCAATTTTTATATTATTAAAAACAAGGCTAAGATTTTTTTGTAATTTGAAAAACTGATAACAACATTTTATTAATAATTTTGGAAATGCGAAGGCATTATTTTAATAATTTTTAATGTTTAATTCAATTAAAGCAAAATATTTTTTTGTATTTTAAGGATTCTAAATAGGGCAACAGTTTGGGGAAAACAAAACAGTCTTATCCTCTAACACATTCACTATTTTTCTGACACTTTAAGAAATGCTAGAAGATGTCGCCCGTGTTTCAAATTTTTTTCTCTTTGTTTCAGAAATTTTTCGAACGTCTTGGTACTTACGACAATGGTTTCGATATATGGGGCGGTGAGAATCTCGAATTATCTTTCAAGACATGGATGTGTGGCGGTACTTTAGAAATAGTTCCGTGTTCGCATGTAGGTCACATCTTCAGAAAACGTTCTCCGTACAAGTGGCGAAGTGGTGTTAATGTTTTACGTCGAAATTCAGTTAGATTAGCTGAAGTGTGGCTAGATGAATATGCGAAATATTACTACCAGAGGATTGGGAACGAGAAAGGGGACTATGGTGACGTCAGTTCCAGAAAGGCACTACGTGAAAAACTTGAATGCAAGAATTTCAAGTGGTATTTGGATAATATCTATCCGGAGCTGTTTATTCCAGGAGAGGCGGTAGCTAGTGGAGAGGTAAAATGTCGAAAAGTGTGGGTTCGAATCCGGGGTTTTTGTGTTATTTTTGACAATTATTAGTTTCAAGTTTTTCACAGAAAATACCAAAAACAGGGAGCTTAATTTCAATTTTTTTTACAAATTTAAAAAGAGTGAGATACATCGAGTTCAAGGGCACTTCTGTGATCAATTAGTAACGAAATGTTGACATCCTTGTCCAGTTGGACAATGATTAGTTGAAAACAAAGCTGGTCGACTGTATCAAGGCCACGGCACCTTAATTTAATGACTGTTTACATAGTTTTTACGACTATTTTACTTTTACGATTTTTTAATTGGCGAGCCATTGGCGATTGTTGTAAAGATTACGACAATGCAAAAAACGAAAAAAATGACTAAGTGGCTTTTTTCCACCGGCAAATTTTGTCCTACTTCGAAATATAAGCTTTCTCTGTTGTCTCAAACCTCCAGAAACTTCGTTTTTAACTGCTTTTTTTAGCCCTGAGCCCTCTATTATTACGAATCTCTAAACAAAGCTGTTTTTCTAATGAAATGAATTTTCATTTAATTGTTAATTAACAAAAAAATGCGTGTTTGAGTCCCTGATCAAGTGAACCGATTGTTTTTTGTCAAATTGGAAAAAAATGTTTTAACTTGAAAAAGGTAGCCTTCCTTCAAACTTTGACAGTGAATTTTTGGCAGAATTAAATTTCTTTTAAAAATTCTTGATGATTAGACCTGTAAATCCTGTGATTAGACACGTTTGTGTTGTCCTCGTTCTTCTTGGATTGTTGATACTACTATTTGGAGTGGCTTTGAATATAATTCTCGCAATATTTTGGTCTCTACTTGTTGATATGCAGTGAGTCAATTCTGTAATAATTCCATCAAAAAATAAAATATTAGTAAGCCACGTAGATTATTTTATTTAAAATGAAATTAATTTCTGGTTGAATTGTTTATTTGCTTTTGAAACGTATTTAAAGTTGCGGTAAAATCATACAGAAAGTTAATTCTTGTTTGCTTGGCGAAATGCATAAATTGCTTCCAACTCGTTTAAACTAACTTTAATGCAATTAACTATACTTTGACATGACCCTTACTTAGGTCAAAGCGAAACGGTTAGTTCACTTACAAACTTCGTCTTATAAATATTTATCTCGGCAATAAATTCGAAAATTTATTTAATTATTACATCAGCGTGTCATTCTTGAAACAAAAAGCCTTGTTTAGCTTGTTTTTTTATTTCATTTTTTTCTCTTTTATCTGCTTCGTTGCGGTTTCGACGTGACGTGAACTAAATGGTTTTCTTTTTATTACGAATCACACAAGAGGAAAAAAAACAACAGAAATGTCACAAATTTTTTTATCGCTCGACGACGAAGGGGTGACAAATAGAGGAATTTGATATTTGGGAAAAAAAGTGAGAAGCGTTCCGGATTTTCCGGCATGGAGTCATCGGCTATTAAGTCGGTGATAAGGATACGATTTTCATCTCTGACCCTTCTATTAAATTTCCGGGAGGTTTTATGACTGTGCTAAGTTGTTTGATGATATTCAGGACAAAAAAAGGATCGATTTCTCGCAGATTTTGATCCTGATTCAATAATTTATTTTAATCAGGACACTATCACAGGTAACTCCAACTCGTTACTTTACTGCCTCTTCTTGCTATTATCTTTGATTATTGAAATAAAGCCAAATTGCGAGAGAAAAATTAAGTAATTGCTTAAACATCGTGAAAACTTTTTATTTCCCCAATTTCGTTCCCGGATTTCCTCTATAGCTTTTCTCTCCTATTACGCCAACCCGATTCTCATCTCTGACCGTTCTTTTCTATTAAATTTCGTGCAATTTTTTCTTTACTGTCTTGCAAACTGTTGTTTACAAATTTTCCGGTAGCTAAAAAGCTAGTTTTCAAGCTAGAAAAAAAAAAACTTTTGAGATGTAAATAATACGTTGCCATTAGATAAGAGACACACTAGACTTTCACTCAAGAAGTGAGTGGAAATACGATATATTCAAGGGTTGTATGCTTTCACAACCGTTTCGTCTTTTATGGATAAATGTAATCTGAAAAGAGCATCGTTATAGCTTTAGTTACGTTAAAGTAACTAAATAAACACTGATGCTTTTGTTCACTTTAAAACCTCTCACGTCCATCGGGAGAGATTTCACAGATGAGTAAAAATGAACTCGCTTTATCTAAATTTATTTTAAGTTAGAATTACGGCTACCCAACAGATATTTTAGTTTTTTAATGGTGGTAGATATATAACCTCAAATTTCTCACCAACCAACAGAAAATTCCCTAAATTGTGTTTGTTACCAACTAAAAAATTTTGTTATTATTTGATTTAAATTTATTTTAAATAACAGAATTACAGCTACCCTACTGAAATTTATTTTTTTAATGTTGGTAGATATATAAAATCAATTTTTCTACCAACCAACACAGAAATCCCTAAATTATGTTTGTTACCAACTAAAAAATTATAACTACAATTACAGCTAGTTTATAGAAATTTTTATTTTTTAATGTTAGCAGATAGTTAAGCTCATTTCGCTACCAACCGATACAACTAGCCCTAAATTGTTAATTTTCTCAATAACTAAAAATTTTTACAACTACGATAACCTCATATTTGCTACCAACCTGCACAAAATTCCCTAAATTATTATCTTCGTTACCAACTAAACAAAATCTTAATTATAATGACGGCTACCATACAGAAAGTTTATTTTTTTAATGTTGGTAGATAGATACGCTCATTTTTTTTTTACGAACCAACACAAAATTCCCTAAATTATTGTCTTTGTTGCCAACTAAAAAAGATTTTAATTACAATTACGCCTTCCCTACAAATATTTATTTTTTTTAATGTTGATAGATAGTTAAGTTCAATTTTTGCTACCAACTGAAATAACTAGCCCTAAATCACTAACTTTCTTGACAGTTAAATAATTTTTACAATTTCGATAACTTCAAATTTGGTACAAACCAACACAAAATTCCCTAAATAATTATCTTCGTTACCAACTAAAAATCTTAATTATAATGACGGCTACCCTACCGAAATTTTATTTTTTTAATGTTGGTAGATAGATAAGCTCATTTTTATTACCTTTCCAACACAAAAATCTCTAAATTATTATCTTCGTTACCAACTAAACAAAATCTTAATTATAATGACGACTTCCCTTCAGAAATTTTATTTTTTTAATGTTGGTAGATTAGATAAGTTGGTTTATTTTTATTGCCAACCAACACAAAATTCCCTAAATTATTCTCTTTGTTACCAACTAGAAAAATTATATTTGCAATTACCTGCAAATACAATAGCCCTTTTGCAGACTACCCTATAAAAATTTAATTTTTTGAAAGTTGGTAGATAAATATCGTCATTTTTGCTACCAACCGATATAACTAGTCTTAAATCATTAATTTTTATACCAACTGAAAAAAAATCATAATTACGGTAACTTTAATTTTGCTACATCTAACACAAAATTCCCTAAATTATTATCTTTGTTACCAACTAAAATATTATAATAACAATTACGGCTACTCTACAGAAATTTTATTGTTTTAATGTTGGTAGATATGAGTAGATAACTTCAACTTTGTTACAAACAAATGCTTTATTTAAATTTATTTAATTTAAATCAGAATTACGACTATCCAACACATTTTTTTATTCTTACAAAGTTGGTAGATAGCTTAGTTTAATTTCACTACCAACTTACACAAAATTCCCTAAATTATTAACATTGTTACCAACAAAAAAATATATAATTAATAATTACTTTACGGCTATCTAACAGAATTTTTTTTTAATGTTGGTAGAAACGAGTAGGTAACTTTAAATTCGTGACCAACCTAAATAAATTTCTCCGAAGAACATTAACTTTGTCTTCAGTTTTAATATAGTACATTATTATACGTGTTTCATAAGACGATTATTGTGACACGAATGAGTTTTACAAGTCGTCTTATGATACGAGTGTAATATAGTATTTTTTCTACATTGCATTGCAAAAAAACCATTTGAAAAATTATCACAACTTGGGATTTTTGACAAATTTGGTTGGCACTAATGAAGTAATGACATTTGTCAAGTTTATAAATAAAGGGTGCGCTTCAGCGTTTGAAATCCGATGCGCTTTGAATCCGAGAAGATTGAATTTTCTCTTTTTCCCGCCAGAAAATTGACAGTTCTAAAGTAGCCCAACACAAATAACTGACATGCTTGTTCGAAAAAGTTATCAGCTATTTTGTTGGCCGACTCTAGAACTGTCAATTTTCTGGCGGGAAAATGAAAAAATTCAATCTTCTCGGATTCAAAGCGCATCGGATTTCAAACGCCCGAAGCGCACCCAAAAATAAAACATTTTTTTTTACAATGTTGGTGGATAGATAACTTCATTTTCGCTACCAACCTCACAAATTCCCCTAAATCGTTAACTTTGTTACCAACTTAAAAATTTGCAACAGATTCGCAACCTTGGCTATGGGGGCAAGACCTGTCTGGATTCTCCTGCTCGTCGCAGCGACCTTCATAAGCCTGTGGGGCTGTATCCATGCCACCGCCAAGGCGGAAATCAGGTAAATCCATTTTGCACCATTCAACAAATCTCTTTCTTTACAGATATCCGTTTTGGATCGCGAGCATTGCATCGATTCGGCATGTAAACCTGAAGATTTGCACAATCCGGTCGGTCTTTGGCCTTGTCATAGACAAGGCGGGAATCAGGTAAAACCACCGCCCCCTTTAATACACGACTTCTTCGCTAGACTAACCACGGTTTCGGGTAAAATTTTCCCGAATTTAATTATCTTGAGACTTTGACGAATTTTTCGAAATTAATTATTTTATTCGGGATTTTTTTTATATATAAATAACGGAATAAATTATTATTAATCTGATTTATTATGTTATACATGAATGGTTTTAGCGAGTTTAATTGTAAACAATAGGCCACTGATTACAGTGATACAAAATTATTTAAACCGCAGTATTAACCACAAATAATTTTAACAAAGTTTGGAAAATCTATGGATGTGTACATACCAATTTGTTATTAGTATTAAAATCATAAAATGTTTTATTAAAATTCTTTTTAGAGTAATAAAATTTTAAATTTAAATTTAATAACACAATGTATAGTTTGTTTTTATAGAAAAAAAAATTTGAGATTTTTTTTAATTTGGCGCTTTTAGTAATGACTATTAATCAAACTAAATACAGAAAGAAATAGATTTTTTTCTCTCTCTCTCTCTTTCTTTTAAATTGGAAACAAGTGTAAATTTTAATAATGAAGTACAGTCAACTTCTCTATAAATAGGGTTGCCAACTTTTGATATCAAAATAATGGACATTGTCAAAGGCTTATCTAGGATTAATTTTTAGGGAGTGGGGAGAGGAGTCGAAAAAGATTGAGTTTGCATTTTTTTTACCTTCTAACAATAGTTTTTAAAACTCTTCTTTTGGGTAGGCTCTTGGACTTTTTTTACCTCCGGCTTTTTAAGCAACGATTTAGGGGCCGAAGGCGGTAATTATTCAAAAACAAATGTTTCTACAAGATTTATTATAAACAAATAAAAATTGTTACCTTTGGTTCCTAAATTCTATTAAAAATTTTGAAATACACATTTTTTGAAAAACGGAAACAAGAATTTTTGTAAATTGCTTCTTCTAATCTCAGACTTTTTTCAATATCTTTCTCGAGGGACCACCAATTTTTAACACAATTTTTATATTAAAATAGAAAAAATATAAAGTGTCCTAAAATTATATGTTTTATGTTCAGTATTTTCGTTTATTTGTTTATGAAAAATTATCTCTTTTTTAATGTTTCAGGGTTTATAAGTTCTAGCATTGATTAACCTATAGGTTAATCAATGGTTCTAGTAAGCCCTGAAACGTTAGTAGTAAAGTCACAAAAACAAAAATAAAAGTCTAGAAGAAGAGTGCCATAAATAGGACATAAAATGTCCCGTCTATACTCAACCCTTTTTTCTTCATCCGGCTCGAAGGACTATACAGTTTTAAACACACTTTGTGAGCCGAAAAACAACTAATTTAAAAAAATGTTTTTGTAGTGTTTATAAAAATAGTAAAATTAAACTCTTGCGAGAAATTGCCTTTTTTATACTAACAATAAGAGAATAAGACGTTTCAATTTATTTAGCTTGAAGGACCATAAAATATATACAGTTTGGGAGCCAAAGGCGACGATTAATACAAAAATAAATGTTTATTGCAAATTTTATAAAAAAAAGAATACAAACTGTCTTCTCCAGCTCCTAAATTCTATTAAATGTCTTCTCCAGCTCCTAAATTCTATTAAAAACATTAATATAGATAACTAAAATAGAGATTTCTGCGTGTTTGAAGCGAAAATTATTGTAATTGCTCCGTAGCTACTATAAGACTTTTCTCAGTATCCGGCACGAAGGATTATTTATTTATTAATCTAGAATTTTTTGGATTTTTTACTATTGCTAACTTTTTTTTTCTTTAGTAGTCGTTTTTCGTAATCTTATTTTTTTTCGAAATATTGTTTTTTAAAGTTTCCTACAATTTTGTTCCTCAGGACCTTCCAAAATTTCTTAAATCTTCCTTTATCGTTTGTTTTAGTTGTATTTTCTTCTAATCTTTGATTTTGTGATTTTTTATTTTTTTATAAAGGCCTAGAATCTACAGTTGTTTTAGAATTGTCTAAACTTCGTTTTTATTTATTTTTTTTTTTTTTTGTACAACATACATATGTATTATTCTTCCGAGTTTTTTTGTCATTAGTCATCTTTTCTACAAATTTTTATAGAATCTAATTTTTCAAATTCTTGTACAAACTATTTCTGTATGTGAATTTCTGAATAATTTTTCCTGAAAACGCTGTTCTTCTGTAATATACAAAATTCTTAGACAAAAACTTTAATTTTCAAGCGTATCAGCCAGACACAGCAACCTGGAAACTACAGACCAGTTTCTAGGTTGTGACCGCATCATCAGTGCAGCGTATACTGGTACTGAACGTGACTAAAGACGCTAGTTTTTTAAATGTAGTATTTTCTGAAAACGCGTTCTTCTAATACATAAATATTCGAATTAAAAAACGGTCAAAACCACAAATTTTCGAAAACAAAAAAATTCTGAAAACATTGTTTTTATCAAATTTCAAAACAAACATTTCTGAATCCCTTTTTTAAAAAAATCTGTTTTTCATTAATATACAACAAAAACGTTTTTGGACTTGACTCAACTGAACAAAATTTTTTCTACAAATGCAGTTTTTCAGCAAATTATTCATCAAAAACGAATCAAACTACTGATAAATTCATTTTCTAAATAAAATACTGTTTCAGTAATATACAGAATTTTTATACAACTCTAAAAATGTAATTTTTTAAGCGTATAAGACAGACACAACAACCAGGAAACTGTAAACCGGTGTTGGAGTTCTTGTCCTACCAACAGCGTTGCGTATTCTGGTGCTTACGCTAGTTTTTAACGTAATTTAGCTAACGGGGCGAGTAGATAAATCAATACGACTCGCAACTTGTGTCCGTGGATTAGTTGTTTTTATCTAGCATTTATCTATCATTTTATCTAGTTGTTTTTATTATTTATGTTATATTGTTATGTTATTATTTTGATAATGCGTTCTGTTGTTTGTTACACAAATATAGTTTTTTGCAAAACAAATAATAATTTTGTTTGTACAGAAAAAATATTTTTGATATTTTAAGTATATCTTAACAATTCTTAAAAAATTGAATAAAATGACTGAAAAATCTATTTTCTAAATAGTACTTCTCCTGAAAACGTGGAATCTGATTCAAATTTTCTTAAAAATTTGATAAAAATCGTAACAAAATTCCTTAAAAAAAGTTTTTCTGGAAAGATTTTGAAAAATACTTTTTTCTGTGTAAAATTGCTGATAAACACTATTTCTAAAAACAATTTTTTTTGTAAATGCTGTGTTTCAGAAGCATCTAATATTTTAAGTCACTCCTTTTTAAATTATTTTAAATCCTTATTAGTCATTTTTTCCACAAATATTTATTGAATCTACTTTTTCAATTTTTTTTTTAAACTACTTCTGTTCTCCTTTTTCCACTAGTCGTAATTCTCCTTATTGTTCTTTTCTCTCTACTTTTAAATACCCTATTTACGTAGGTTTCATAACTCAAATCTGGATAGAAATTTTCTTTTTAAATGGACATCTAGACAATTAATTTATCTTTGAAATCAACTAATTATAAATATGTTTGTCAATTTTCTAACGTTTGTTCGTTTTTCTTTGATAAAAAAAAAACAAGATAAAAAGACAAATTGTGTCCTTGTTAAAGACTAAAGGACATTTTATAAAATTAGAGGACTGTCTTTTAAAATAAAAGACGGTTGGCAACCCTTCCTAGAAATGTTCTAGAAACGACGGGTTTCTAGAACTACCAAACTTAGGTCATTTTTATTGGAGTTGACTGTACTAGCATTAAACAAGAGAAAAAAAAATGTTTCATTTTTTTTGTAAAAAGTGAGTGTATTATACCAAGCAAAAACTTGTTTTTTTCTTATTCAAAACCACTAAGAAAAAATTCCCCATCCTCTCCACTGCGTCATTCTATGCCGCATCGCAACGCTAATACCGAACTTTATATTTGGCGTCGCGACGTGTTTTGCGCCTCCAACCCCCTGTCGATCCCTCCACGTATACATACGTGATTTATGTTCACATCCCTCTTTTCACATTTATAATTTATAGAGTTTATTAATAACAATCAGGGTAAAACAAACAAAAATTTTCCATCCACGTAGAATTCTCGATTTCCGATCAATTCGAAACTGACTTTGACTCTCTTTCTAAACGTGACCGACATGATTTGCTGCTGCTGATTTCTGAGTTGTGCTTCTTTTTCTATTAGTTCTTTTTTCGTGCCTGCATTTTCGGTAAATAACTCTCGAGGTTAACTAGCGAACGTCGCGTCAGCTATTATTTCTAGGGGCGGTGATCAGCAAAGGTGGTGGTGGTGGTTTTTCTCTTATTCCCACATTTATTTCATAATGCTGACGCTATTGTTTGTACATATTAACAAAGAGGTTTGTATGCAGAATTTTGGTACTAACTATGTACAGACTTTTTTACTTTTGTTTCTCTAATCTAAGGTAAGTCGTAGATTAATAAAAATTGTAAATATTGAATAAAATAGGATATAGGTATACCTTTAAATTTATTTTAAAAAGTCACAATTGTACACCCTTTCTATAATTATACTAAAATACAAGTCTTTATTGAAAGAGCAAATCTAAAAATAGTATATTACGTAGGAAGACGTAAGACCTATTCTTTTCAAAAAAAAATATAATGCGTTTCAATTCGAAATGTTATCAGAAATGATATAAAAAACACTTATTATAATAACAACTTGCAAAGAAATGACATAAAAAATTATGTGACAGACGAAATTTTGCTGAATTTATTATTAGCTTTTTCGTGGAGGTTGATAATGTTGGTGGCCGAGCGAGGACCAAAGAGATAACTTTGTTATCCGCCAACATTATTATACCAACTCTCGCTACCTTCCAGCACTCTTCGTTAGATGGCACACTGTGTCTGTCTATACGACTACCAGCTGAACTTCGCTTGATATAAGCGAGTTCTCCCACCCGTTTCAATCGAACACAACGCTCCGAGATACACTATACTCATGAGGGGCAAAAAACCCCGAAACCAGTATACAGTTTCTCGACGTTGTTGTTCGATTGGAACACCTTTGCTAGTTCTGGTTACACTGCCTTTCAGTGTGTTGCTGGTTGGGCGATTAGGTGATGTAATTCAATGTCGGTCGGAGCATTAGTCCGCGAAGTAGTTGTTTTTGCCTAATCGTGAAGGTTGGTTATGTTGGTGGCCGAGCGAGAGCCGAAGAGATAACTTTGTTATCCGCCAACATTATTACACCAACTCTCGCACCTTCCAGTACTCTTCGTTAGATGGCACACTGTGTCTGTCTATAGACTACTAGCTGAACTTCGCGTGATATAAGCGAGTTCTCCCACCCGTTCCAATCGAACACAATGCTCCGGGATACACTGTACTGATAAGGGGCAAAAACCCAGAAACCGGTATACATTTTCTCGACGTTGTTGTTTGCTAGGAACACCTTTGCTAATACTTACTAGAAAAGTACTAGGAAAGAGAAATAATTTTACAGATTTTAGGCAAATTATATCTACATATTATATCTACCCAAATCCAATGTGGTTTTTATGACAGGGTTCTATTGTGTTAAAGGTAATGATAGTAACAAAGGAAAGGTGTCGCTGAGCAATAAAACTATAAAAATAAACATCTTCTTACTAGTACTAGCCGGACCTCGGCTCAGGCAAACAAATTTGATTTACAACAGACTTCGATAACCATTTGAATAACATTATTATGCTAATGACAATTGTAGTCTCATAAAAACCACATTGAATTTGGACAGGTATATTACTAGGTATTATTAAATTTTATGTTTTTGAAACTTTAGCTTTTTAGCATCACCATTTTGAATTTTTTCAAAAGATTCTTAACAAAACGCTACATTTTGCTTTAAATAGCGATTTACAGGAAAACCAACCTGAAAATATTAGATTTTGGGTGCTTCCTTCAAGGCTATTGTTTTTCAAAATTTGGTTTTCTTGATTCTTTGAAGGCGATTTTGAAAATTTTAGTTCTAGAATTTTTGCTGTCACCTGTTTTGATAAAAAAAAGCATTTTTTGGCTTTGACAGTACCGAAAAATTTTGATTTTAGTTGCTTTCAGGTTTTTTTTTTAATTTATCTTATTTGGGATTTTGACTGCCATTTTGAAAGATACACTGCTTCAAATTTTAATGAAAACACTGTTCTTTACCTGAAAGGATTATTTATATTCTTCACTTACTTTAAAAATGGAAATTTAAAAAATTGTTATAGTTTTAGTTTTTTAAATTTTTGACCGCCATTTTGAAGTTTTTACCTGTAAAGTGTCGTCAAAAATACTGAATTTCTACCTAAAACAAAGATTTCTATGATCAAAATACTTGATAAAACTAGATTTATGACGCTTCTGGATTTTTTTCTGAAATATACCTAATTTGCTGCAGCCATTTTAAAATATTCTTTATTTAAATTATTTTAATGTTTTGTATGTTCTGTGTTTTTTATTTATCTAAAACAACAGTTTTTACTTTTAATAAATCTGAAAAGATTGATTTGCTGCGTTTTTAAAAAAAATATAAAAAAAATTTAATTTCAAAATTTTACGGCCATTTTGAAAAAAAAAATCCAAGATCTTGTTTTAAACACTATCATCTATTTTGGCCTGGAAAATACATTTGGCGTTAAAAGTCATAAAAGACCTGGTTTTTGAAAATTTGTAACTATTTCTTTAATGAAAGGCGGCCATTTTGTTTCGACAGTTTTCCTAAAATTACTATTTGCTATGTAGTTTGATCTAAAAATTGATTTCTGGCATTAACAAAACCAAAAACTTTTTTGTATTTTATACATTTTCAGCGATTTCCTAAAAATTTGGAGTTTTTAGGATTTTTGCAGCTATTTTTGCTCATTTTGAATTATGCAATAAATGTATTATGATAAAAAAATGGTATTGTGTGTAATCAAACGCGAAAAAACTGGATTCCAAACTAAAAGCACATCAAAATAATTTTGGAAATTTCTAGTTTTTTGATTTTGAGCTGCCATTTTGAAAAAACTTCTGTCTCAACTTTGAATAAACACTGCGTGTTATGAAACTTTTGTTTTTACAAAATTTTATTTTTGAATAATACATTCGAAAAATCAAAATTTCAGATGCTTTCATCAATTTTATTATCTTTTTTGTTTTGGCGGCCATTTTGGCGGAAACAAGTGGATTTTAACCTAAACAAGAGATTTTTCTCATCACTCACTTGCTAAACCATAATTTTTGTTATTTACTTTTCTAAAAAAATTTGTTGTGTGGCAGCCATTTTGAAACATCCACGTTTCAAATGCTTTTGGTTTGGAAAAGTAATTTGTAGGATTGATAAACTCGGAAATATTAGATTTGAGACGGTTTTAGAAATGTTCTTCATAAAATTGTGATAATGAAATTTCGACCGCCATTTAAAAAAAAATTCTAAGATAATAAAAACATTGTATATTACATTTTGACCGCCATTTTGAGAACTTCACTTTACAGAAAACAGAAATCTGTATCGTCCAATTTTCTAATAATACAGGTGTTTTTAGGCTTTAGTATATTTTTTAAAAATAATTTTTTGGATCTGATGCAGTCATTGTGAAAGCTTAAACCTATGGAATAATTTCAAAACAATGAATATTATTTTGTTTATTGTTTAGAATAAAGTGATATTTATTATTAGCAGGTTATTTAATTTTTTTTTTTTTTGATAAATAAAAATTTTTTATTATGCTGCCATTTTGAAAACGATATTTTTCAAATGATTAAGAAAACACTGTTGTCAAATTGTGTTTTATGCTTTAGAAAAATAATATTTTTAGGCATTTTTTTACAGTGGCCATTTTGAAAAACTTTCTACTGAAATTGATATAAATAGCCGCAAATATTATGTTTTTTGGACTAAAAATATGACATATTGCATTGACAGCTCCGAAAAGACTAGATTTCAGGCGTTTTGAATGATTTTTTTTAAACGCAGTTTTACAATTTCCGGCGGCCATTTTGAAAAATCCTTTTCTAGGATTTTGATAAAACATTGAATATTGTGTATTTTGATCTGAAAAAACGAACACTTTGTGCCGTTTTGAGATTACAAAAAACTTGATTTGTTGTGCTTTATTCGCTGTTTTTGAAAATCTAATTTTTGGTCTTTTAACAGCTATTTTAAAAGATTCGCTACTACGCTTTTAAATTAACAAAAAATGTATTCTGATAGAAAATGGCAATATTTTGCATAATCTCACAGGAAAATCTAGATTACAAAAAAACTCATTTATCAAAAACCTGTTTTTTGAACTATTGTCGCGGCCATTTTGAAAACTCTTAATGCTTTTGTAATATTTTCAAAACATTATTTAATGTTTTTTGGGCTGAAAAAGCAAAAAAATTTTAACCGACCTAAAAAAGAAATTAATCTTGAGAGATTTTTTGAAAATTTTGAGGCCACGGCCATATTGAATTTTTTTTTAATTTTTGGATTATATCACTTGTATATTGTGTGTTATGCTCCAAGAAAATAGTATCGGGCATTTACGAGTTAGAAAATTCTACTATTTGGGCATTTTTAGCTAACCAGCCGCCATTTTGAATAAGTTATTTCTACAATTTTTATCAAATATGTGTAGATGTTATGTGTTTTAGTCAAAAAAAGGGGTATTTAGCATTGACTGGCCCAAAAAGTTTATATTTCGGGCGTTTTCAATGATTTTGTTTAATTTTGTAACTTCTGGTGGCCATTTTGAAAAAATCAACTACAATTAGTGTAATTAAAACATTGCTGTTTCTGGAAGTACTATTAAAAAAATTTATATTTGTTGTTATTTCTTTGGAATTTAGTTCAAACTAAAAAAGAAATAAAAAGATTGTTTCAGTTGCTTTATTAAAAATTAGCATCAGCAACATGTTATTTTTCACTTTACAATGTTGTCAAGATTTTTAATAAATCCCGTCCATTTAAATAAATTCATCTCATGTCACTTCCAGTTGTTTTCTTAGCGAAAACCTCCGAAATAAAATCCCGAAATTATTCAAAACGTCTTATTTTGTCGTAGGAAACTCCAACAGGTGTTTTGTAATTTCGATAAAAGGCAAGTTTGTGTCTGGCGTGAAAAATTTACGATCGTAATAACCAAGCGACATTACCCAGAGACCTGGGGGTGTACAATTAGTTGATTTTTCACTCGTTGTTTTCGCATTTTTCTAATTGAATGAATTTTTCACCCAGTTCTGGATGTACAGCAAGAGCGGTGAGATTCGTCGCGACGAGGCCTGCCTGGATTACAGCGGTCAAGAGGTCATCTTGTATCCGTGTCACGGGAGCAAAGGCAACCAATTTTGGGATTACAACCCCAACAGCAAACTTTTAAGACACGGCAGTAGCGATAAATGTCTGGCTATAAACGAGGCCAAAAGTAAACTGCTAATGGAGGCGTGCGATGAGGAGTCCACTAGACAGCAATGGTCGTTGGAAAACTACGATCCCAACAAATTGTGATAAGTTCAAGTGTGTGACTGTTCAAACTAATTTTTTATAAGTGTATATAAAATTATGTGGATTTTTTTGTGCGGTTTTTGCAATTTTATATCATCAATTAGATGTAGTTTTCGAATAGACTGTGTCTATGTAAAATATCAATTCCATAACTTATACATATCCAATTGTTTTAGTGCTCAATTTTATTATTGTTACAATCGAGAAATAAAAAATAATAATTCAAGTAGGCCTTGTCAAAGTTTACTAGTCGCCTACATTGATTTATTTTTTTAATCACTCGATATTTCTACATTCCTTTATAAGCCGTGCTTACGTAAAAAAATTTAAAGACTGTAAATAAAATATTTACATATCTATATAATTATTTTGAAGCGGCCTCTGTATATAAAAAATGTACTTAATTTCATATCATTCAAAATTGTTTAAAATTTCAAAAAAACACCTATCATCATGTGATAATATTAGTCTTTTAAGTAATTCCCATCATTTTTGTATTGTAAATAATTCTCTTATTATTTGCTCAATTTTTTTGTTCCCTTTTTATGTCAATTATATTATTCCAAGGGCCATAAAGAAAGTTAGATTATGTAAATAAGTCGCAGTATTTTATTCAACTTGTTTTTGTTATTAGATTACGATTTTTATATTATAATGTACTTAAATAATTCAATTACTGTACTAGAAAATGTAAATGTAGGCCAGTGTATGTATTTTTATAACGTGCCTTAATTTGTGTATATAAAACGTTAATAAAATTATGTTGATATCATACTGTTTTTAATTTATTACAGTTGGAGGTATCTAGGTAATATTGTGTAGAAAAAGAAAGATAATCTTGACCCGAAAAGGCCACAGTCATTTATTTGAGACTTTAAGCAATGTTATGAAAAGTCGGAGGACATTATTACAAACGATTTGCAGCAAAACAGCCAATGAATTTCATAAAGTTCAAAACCAGATTAGCAAATTGTAAACTAAATTACAGATTGAAATAAATTAATTTGATTTATTATTTTCCCAACGTAACAAGATTTTCTGGTACCTAAAACTAGCTCTAGATGTCGCTTTGCAACATTATTCTTGCCAATAATGCAGCTAATTTACATAAGTTGTATTGTTGGTTGCCTAATTCCATCAATAAAATTTCTTAGAGAATTGTTGGTTGTCTACACTAGTATCCAAAAATTTCAAAAAATCAAAAATTAAGTTTTTTAATATAATAATGTACAATAAAAATTATTATCTTAGATTAAAAAAATAGAACGTGCTATTAATTTGACATTTTTAATAAAAAATTTTATTTAATAAATATTAGAGTTATTAATTCATTAATTAATTAGGGATGAATAACATTAAGATGACAAACATACAATTAAATTCGAGCTAAATACAATTTTGGGGCGTTTGTGGTTTATTTGAAAAAAGCTATTTTAGTGTGAATCATGAACTTTCTAGATAAACACTTTTTTCCCATTTTTTTGTAGTTGCATAAGATCTTGACGAGCGTTTTTTCACCTTCCCTTTTGTTCAGTTGTTATCAAGAAATCGTCTGATAAAGACGTGTGCTAATTCAAATCGATCTAATTTGTTTAAATAAATTATATTCTCGCGTTTTCGGGAGTAAAATTAGTGCAGTGTTTATCAGAAAATGTATGTAAAAAGTAAGTCTATTTATATTTTGATTTTAAACAAAGTATTATTTAAACAAAAGTTGAAAACGAGCAGAATTTTGATTCGCCAAAATTGTTGATTTTGTACGATAATTGTTTAAACGAAAATTATGTAAAATTAATTTTGAATCAGCTTTTCAAATGATTGAAATTTCTGTAATTTTGTATAATTCAATTAAATAAACTTATTGATTAATAAAGTTATTTCAAAATTCAAATTAGTGTAATCAACATTTTCTCTTTGTTAATCTGCTTTAAATAAAACAAGTCAATTATTTCGAATCGATTAGTCGAACTTTTGCACATCCTTGTAGCTCAGATTCGAAATAATAATTCAAAAAAAATATTTATCAATTCAAATAATAATTTACTTAATACAATATTTTTTTGTAAATTAAACTTTCATATTTTCTTTATCAAGGACAAAATTGTTCTGATGTTATCACAAAGGACACTTGTTCTTTTTTTTAATTTGGTGAATGTAGTTTTTTTCTTAGTTTTAGACAGTGTTAAATCAGTTTAGGAAGAGGAGCAATAACAGCCAGAGCCACTTAAAACAAGATAAGTACTTTTATTATTTATAAAACGCAATTTTAATCGGTTTTGTTTATATTATTTTGAAATTTTTAAACGTACCTATATTACATTTTTACATTGCAAATATCAGTCAGAGATAAACAATTTTACCACCATTAATTTTACAACAACAAACTTATATGTCTATTATTAGTAATTTTTTTCCGTTCCCCTTAAAAAATAAATAAACGTAATAAAAATATTCCATTTGTTTTATTGGGGTTGGGGGAGGGTCCCAGGACATCGTTGGAAATCCGGATTAAAGGTAGGTCCGAAAGAAGCAGAAGGAGGGGATTCGCCACCCAACAGTTGTGGCAGAAGATGACGCCAGAAAGGTAGATCCTTATTTAGGATTTTCTATAAGTGAATAAAACTACAATTCTTTCAAAATTGTTGGTCTCAGCTTTAATTGATAAAGTTTGAATTTGCATTTAACGTCGTGAATTCAAAATTTGTTGTTATTTATGAAATTAGTAATTGTTCCATTCAAGGTTTTATAATTTCTCTGTTTTAGGTATAGGTTTTCTGTTCCACATTATTTTATTAATTTTTCTGTTTCAAGTTTTATTAATATTTCTGTTTCTGATTTATTAATTTAATTGTTTCAGGTTTTATTCATTTTTCTGTTTTAGAAATTTATTTTTTATCTATTCAGGTATGACTCTGTTGTTTTTATTATGGATTATAAAGAATATTAATGCCTAAAATGTAAAATGATTAGTATGTAATTGAAAACTAATATTTGTGTATTTATCAACAATAATTAATTTAGTTTTTAGGTATGTATAATCGCAGAGCCACTTTCTGATTATCTACACCCATATTTTATAATATGATTTTTTTTTTAATTAAATAAAAATAGATTTTTTTAAAACTTTTTTCTTCTGTAATTTTTTACAATATCAGGTTAATACCGTTCTAGAACAGTAAGTAAATTTATTCATGCTTGTTTAATTGTTAATTTTTGTTTGTAGGTATTATTGAGATAAACATATTTGTTTTCTAATAGCGGCTGAGCAATCGTAAATATACGACAAAAAGTGCTATTTACCACCCTACGATTGTCATTTGTTTGCCCACACAGCACACAGGCGTAAAAACCTTAGCTTTTTTTACTGCCTTCACTACAGCCCACTTTCTGCCCTTGAGACGTAATGTACTACTTTTCTTAAAAACAAACAAAACAGTAAAAACTTTATGACCAGCATATAGTAAAAGAGTTTCATTCAATTAAAATTACTTAAAATTGTTGAATGACCTCTGACCTGAATTTAATGAGCACTCCCAACAAAAATTAAATTTTGACGTTTGTTTGAATTTCGCGCCTTACTTCGTAGTCAAGTTTGTAATTCTTTCGATATTTATTCAACTATTTTATTGACAAATAAATTACGGGTTGTGACTGGTGGCAAATCTAACCGTATTATTACCTCGGGGTAGTGCAATTCGCCAGGGTTGATTTACAAAATAGCGATTTAGTCTCGCTTTTGACACTTCAGTAGTTTCCAAAAACATGGAGGGTGTAGGAGCGTACGGAGGTGGTAAAGCAGGAACTGCTTTTGACCCCATTTCGTTCGCCCAGAGGCCCCAAGTGATCCTCCGGGCTGTGTGTTGGGTGAGTCTTTGTTTCTGTAAAAAAATTTCAGCCTGCCATTGAATTTCCACCCTAAAAATGCAATTTCAAATAATCGATTTGACAGGAGTGGGGGTGTCAGATGTATATTGATTATTTGAAATTTTGAAATGGGTCAAAAATTTTTCAAAAATTCTTCTTTCAGCTATTCTCAATTGTGGTTTTCGGCTGTATATCCTCTCAAGGGTGGTTACTTAACAAAGACGGAAAGGAGGAATGCCTGTATAACAACGACGCGAACGCTTGTAATTACGGGGTTGGGATCAGTGTGATTGCCTTTTTGGCCAGTATGGGCTTCCTAGCCGGGGAGTACCTCTTCGAACAGATGTCTTCAGTCAAGACTCGGAAACACTACGTTCTGGGGGATCTGGGATTCTCAGGTGAGTAAAACAAACAAGGCTTTTATTTACGTATATTTGCCCTAAATTGGTGGACGGAAATTGCTAAAACGACGACATAGAGGGCTGCAGCGATCCAGACGTTGAGGGCGACTTGGGTGTAGGCGTCGTCTACTTTCTTGTTGAAACTCTCGATGCTGTCGCCTTCTTTAAACTCTACTGGGAGTTCTTCAAGAAAGGCTGGGGAATGGAGGTAGTAAAATAGCCCCATTAGGCCCAGTTGGATAACGCCCCAGGCACTCAAAATGCTGCAGCATAGGGATAATTTTGTGCCGCACACCGCCATTTCAATTAATCACTGATAACAATGTCGTGATTTTAAAATCTAAACTGATAAGATACTCAAAATAGAGAGTACATTCCAAAAATTTTATTCTACTTACTGCTAAAGCGAAAACAATATCTGATTTCAGTGTTTCCACTGATAATACTGTTATTTCCTCTTAATTTGTCTGACCCTGAATGTTTTAATGACTGTTTTGGTTTAAAAACGTGAACAGTTACCTATTTACCTATTCTCAACATTATTATTGAGAATTATTGCCTTTGTCACTGTAAAATAATTATTTTGAGACGTAACAGTGCATGTAACTCTTTTTATATATATTTTTAAACACCCTATATTTACAATTTAGCTATGGCCTGTTTTTTTAACAAGCAGTAAATTAGTAAGCGTTGGAAATTTGTAATACTTATTTAGGATTGGTTGATTTCGAAAATCAATCACAATCAATCGATGCAATTTTTAGGCGTTTCTGTGCTAGGACTCGCGGAATTGACTCTGTTGAGGGCGTACATGGCGCAGTCGGTAGGGTCAAAATATCTCGCACACTTAATTTATTTTTTAACCAGTGCCATTTTGTTTTATAAAGTGGGATCAACTTGTTTGCGAATTGATTGTTATTATTATAAACAGTATTTTTTTTTGTTGAGGTTGAGCGACAATAATGAGCAATTCACGGGCACTAAAGGAGGAAAAAACATATTAACAGATTAGGTACATATCTGAGCACAATATTTAATAATATTGGTAAAAATCAATCACAAAACGAATATTTCAAATTTCCAGCGCTTACTGTTTTTTTGGGTACAAAAACAGTCCTAAATAAAAATAGAACTTGTTATTTAATGGTCTATTCTTAATTTTTTGTTTTTTCTTAGTTTTTTTATAAATATTTATAAAGAGTTCGGATACTCTTGGTTTTTGCTTAAAAAAGAGATCTTAAAAAAATATATCTAATATTTATCTGGCAAAATAATAAAAATCAAGTTTAAAATTTGTGCAGCACTGGCTTTATTTTAAAATGCTGCGCAAACCGTCAAATCGACAAATTAATAAAGTAAACGCTTTATACTGTAAAATGAGAAGGGTTCAACTCTTTTATATAAGCGTCTCTAGGACCCAAACTAGAAATTTTTGCTTTGTTATGTGTGTGTCAATTATAATAATAGTAATAATAATATTCCAGCCTTTTGGTCGTTTTTGTACTTCGTGGGTTTCTGGTACTTGGCGAGTCAGTGGGGCAAATCAAAGACGCCAGAGAATGGCTATGGGGTGAACAACGTCCAGGCAGCGATTGCATTCTCCTTCTTTTCGATCTTTTCATGGGTATGGGGTTCTCTCTGTGTGTTTAGTTGTTTAGTAGATTTGTCTTTTAGGCCGGTTGCGCCTTCTTTGCATTCCAGCGTTTCCGTCAAGGAGCTGATGCGGCGTTTGCGACTAATTATGAAGCTGATACGAGTATGCCCGGCTCGTACCCTTCATACCCAGGAGGTCCTGATACCGACCAGCATTACCAGGAGCCTCCATTCTCCGCGGGACCTAATCAACGAGGACCGACGGATTTCCAAGCGCCGGCTTATTAACCATCCGGCGATTTTTAGTGAACATAGCGCAGCTGCCTCAGCGAGAGAAACTCGTGTTTCAGTCCTTAGAGTCGAGAAAAACAACAACCAGAGTTTTAGTTTTCTGAAAAAAAAATCGTTGAATTCAGTTCGAATCGAGGATTGAGTTGCGTTTTTGTAAAGCCGTGTACTTATAGTAGCTACTTATATCACAAAAAAATGTGTTGAATTATAAAAAATGTTACATAATTATATAGAATGTTCAATGTACAGTTATATAATTGTCGAGTTGCTTGTAGCGATTTTTGCTTTATTTTCGATGCAATTTTTAGGCGTTTCTGTGCTAGGACTCGCGGAATTGACTCTGTTGAGGGCGTACATGGCGCAGTCGGTAGGGTCAAAATATCTCGCACACTTAATTTATTTTTTAACCAGTGCCATTTTGTTTTATAAAGTGGGATCAACTTGTTTGCGAATTGATTGTTATTATTATAAACAGTATTTTTTTTATTTTTTGTTGAGGTTGAGCGACAATAATGAGCAATTCACGGGCACTAAAGGAGGAAAAAAACATATTAACAGATTAGGTACATATCTGAGCACAATATTTTCTAATATTGGTAAATTGGTAAAACAATTTTTGGGTTTTTATTGCTGCTTCGACAATGATGATAATTAGGTGGATGTCGCATAGTAAAGTTGTTCCTTGTCACGGAAAATAGGTTTTAGCATATTTAATTAGCAATAAAAAGTCAACTGTAGATATGGGTTATTTTCTCGATTTGGGTTTTGTTGGTTTTGTGAAGGTCAAACGTGAATTGAGGTATCACTCGAAAAAAGACTATTATTTATTATTTTTCTATTGAAATGTGATTTTTATTTTTATGGAATTATATTTAGGTGTACGAATTGATTCTGTGTATTAATAAGTTACCAATAAATGTTACCATTAGAATTTTTTATTAATTATCCTCGCATTTTTGTGGCGAGAAATATAAGAAATTTTAAATTGTTATAAAAAATAAATAACAAAAAATTACTTTCGGCCAGTTACGACCATCTTTTTCGTTAATAAAGGTGTCAGTCTATGTAGGGGACACCAGGAAAAGCACAAAACTTGTTTAAAAAAATTTTATTCTGCTATTTTTTTCAACAAAATCTTACTCCCAGTCGATTCTTGCGCCTTTAATAACTTCTTGTGTTTCTTTAACATCTTTTTCAGACTTTCTTGTGCCGGCTTATTATTCTCAAATATTGTGACCAACACGAAACACCCACGATTCAAAACCAACCATTTACTCAACTAAAAAAAAACACCTAAACATCATTTCAACAAATCACAAAACTTACCGTTTCCTCCGATATCAAATCAACAAGTATTGCCCCAAAACTGCATTCTTGATCTTCAATATTCTGATCATTTTTTGCTAATTTTTTCAAAATCATGTGCATTCCCGCATCTTCAATACCGGCAATTTCCCGTTCATTTATTTTTATCTGCCAGTCGGGCTTTACTACAACATTTGCAACACTTTCAAGGGCTTTTTTGAGCGCATCTCCCCTAGCGATCCCACTTCTGATGATTTCAAGCATTTCGTATGCTAGTGACGAGTTCCCTAACCAAAATTCCGGTTCTTCTGCTACTAAATTTAACAGTGTATCTACAGAGTATTCCAAAATTTCCTTCTGTCTGATTTTCGGATCCTTTTTCGAGTTTGATTTCTCACGTCCTTCTTGTAATTCTTTCACAAAAACGGGATGAAAACAAGTGGGATTTGCAGGAGCCACGAGCCATAAAAGCACTTTGCGACCCCATTCGTGTACTGCCAAGTCTCGAGCCCCCTTGAGAATTTCACTAATTATGATTTTATGAAGTAAGACAGTGTCATCAGCTGTGTCTAACAGTGTAATAATTGTACAGTGTGCATGTTCGTGTTTTGACATTTCTAAAACGTGTTCTTTTATTGTTTTCATTGCTAATTTTCTGTCTTTATTACTTCCGTGCCAGATACACTGCATTGCAGCACGTGACCCCTCTTTACTATTACTAATAACCACAATATGTGGTACTAACTGTGAAATTAACTCAGTCCTGTCTTCCTCTGAGCATTCACTTAAAAATTGGTTGAGGACTGACTGAACTAATCCCGAATCTAGCAAGCTCTTATCTAAAATCCGATTTAAATTCGATTTAACAGCACTCAAAACTGCTGTTTTCAAATCAGGACTTTGCTTGAAAACGTCCCTTAAGTGCTTAATTTCGTTATCTTTGCTTGTTCTGTACATTTCACCGAAAAATTCCTGGATTAAATGCTGTTTTTGTTGAGTTGTGGCCCACGTTGAGTAGGCGTATTCAAAAACAGGGGCACTAAGGGCATGACTTGAGAGTTTGACTGCATGGCCGTACATTTGATTGATTATCAAGGAGCGAGTTTCGTGACTTCCGTATTTTAGGAGACGTTTTATGCAGAAAATACCGTATCTTGATTGGAGCATTTCGACCGTGACTGGAATTAATTCCTAAAATTTTTTGTTAATTAAAAAAAAAATCTAATAGAATGTTACCTCAGAAATTTGTTTTTTTACAAAATCAGAACTGTATTTTAGCAGCCACTGAACAATTCGTGAAGTATCATGTGCTAACACAAATTTCGAGTAATGGCCTTGGCCTTTCAGTAATGAATGCAGTTTATTCATTAGGATATTACGTTCTTCAGGCCCCCCTTTTAAATTCTTGCAACGTAGTTTTTCCCCTAGTTTTTTGGCTTCGATTATTACGTCAAAACCTGGCTTGTTTTGGCGTCTTTTTAACCGTAATTCCTTTTTCTTCTTCTTGAACTCATTCCAGTCTTCCGGTTTCTGGGTTTGGGCCCCTTTTACGAATTTTTTAGGTTCAGTTTTAGACTGTTTTGGGGCTTTCGATTTTTTCTCAAATGAAGGTTTTTGAGGTTTGGAAACTTCTGGGACATTCTTTTTAACTTTTTTTGGTGCAACCACTTCACTTTCACTCTTTTCTTTATGTTTCGTCATTTTATTTAATAAATAAACTTCTCTGGCGATTTAACACGTGTTTTGAGGTTAGAAAACTTACTGTCAAAGAAACAAAGAAAGATATACATGAAACGGTATATGTATGAGAAAGATGTAAAACTTTTGTTGCCAACACAAAAAACGCACTAAATAAAAGTCACTGGTGACTTAACTATTTATTTATTTTTTATTAATGTTAAATACATAAAAATTAAAAATAATGAAAGCAATATGTTTCCTTAACCCGAGCATCCCCTACATCCACAGTGCACACATTCAACAATTCGTCCCTCTTCAAGTTTTCCTTTTGGTACTCTACAGATACAATTTGTGCCAAAATTCGTATCTCTGGCTTGAATACATCTCAAACAGCACAAATTCTCATATCCTTGCTTTTTCCACTTGGCAATTAAATTCTTATCAGCGATATTTTCAGCAAGACAATAGTCATACAATTCTCTACTTATAGCTTTTCTTCTATAAAATAAATCATAAATGTAGCGAGATTTTTGGTGGTGGATCTTAAATATTGGCCATAATGATTCGTTTTT
Source organism: Tribolium confusum (assembly GCA_029207805.1). Classification (NCBI taxonomy): domain Eukaryota; kingdom Metazoa; phylum Arthropoda; class Insecta; order Coleoptera; family Tenebrionidae; genus Tribolium; species Tribolium confusum. The sequence continues at coordinate 6,047,331 of JALGAY010000007.1, read as the reverse complement.
ACGTTTACCTTCATGTGATTCAGTTTCAGCTAAAAAAAAAATAGTAAAATAGGACATATAAAACCTTCTGAAAAATTACGACTCACCTTCTCTCATTTTTTGCTCCAATTCATCAAGAGTTGGCTCAATTAATTCCCAACCTTCCGGTGGAGGCTTTTTGCTACGTCGCACTTTAGGCATTTTGGATTTATTTGAAAATTTTCAAGAAAATAATTTGTTTTGACACGTAAAGAGAAAGTGAGGTTAGAACTGGAATTTTCTAGAATGTTGCGCATGCGCAGTGGATAAAAATTGTAGTTGCTCAATAAGACAGCCCGCGGAACAACAGCGCCCTCTGAAGAGAGTAAAACAGCTGACAGTTTTTGATTTACACGCATTGTACAGTTGGCTTCAAAAAAAACGGGAACTTTCAAAAGGAATTCTGTCAGATCTTATTAAATTTTTATATTTTGAAACGGCCTTTTAGAATTTAGGTTAGAAAACTACACTTATGTGTCAGAAATGTAGACACAAATTGACATTAATTGACAAATTAAATCTCCAATTCACATTAGGTCAAATTTCATTTCCCGATTTTTTTGAAGCCAACTGTATATTAGTTGATTACACAATAGCCTCAAAATAATCAACTCTTAACAATAAGTCATATATTTTTCTTTAAAGATGTTATGTCATCAAGTAATATCCAATGAATATAAGTGAAAACTGTCAGCTGTCACAATAAATCAATTTTTTATTTTAAAGCTATTATGTAATCGATTAGTACTATCCGCGACAAAATAAACTGAACACCAAATTCTGACCTTGACAGAAAAAAATGTGTAAAGCAACCTTTATGATGATTTGGTTTTCCCAACCTCACATTTCTCAACGTACGTTACTGAAGAACTGTCAAAAAAAAAATGTAATGGTCAGTTTACACAATTCTTCTTGTCAATGTCAAAATTTTGTGTTCAGTTTATTTTGTCGCGGATAGTATATAAGATTAAACGGTTTGTAAAATATTCAGTCTTAAGTTTCACTTCGGAATGGTAACATCGCTGCTGAAACGCGCGTCGTGTACAAAAAACTGTTTGGTTTATTGGCGCATGACTAATACACGTATAAAGATTCAAACGCAGACGGATTTGTTCTTTATTTTCCCTCTTGTCCTGTGCTCTTTTCTGTTTATATCTCTCTGTGTAGTTCAAGTAACTCATAGAATATTGAAAGGCATTTTTTTTTTCGGTATTTATTGAGTGGAAAGGTTTACCAATGTGTACAGTGTAAGGTAATCTTATAAATCTTGTCATTTTTTGACAATTTGGTATCCTTTATTTTTTCTTTAGTGGTTATCCCTCGAAGGCTACTTTGGTTTGGACTCTCTGCTAAAAAGTTAGCACATAGCAACAGTAAGATAACCTTGAAGACGTTGGCCTGTAGTGTACACAAAATTTAAGGTTAGGATTTTTCAAAAATTTTGACACTGTCAGCTATTGTTTATAAAAAAATTAATTGTATTCCTACCAATAAATGTCGGCTCAAACTGTTATCAAAGTTTTGCAAGATATTGCCAACAGAATCCGAATTCACAGTGTTAGTTCTACATCAGCATGCAAATCAGGCCATCCAACATCATGTTCATCCATTGCCGAAATTCTCTCTGTCCTCTTTTTCAACACAATGCGTTACAAAGTCTCAGCACCGAAAGACTCATCAAGTGACCGCTTTATCCTTTCCAAAGGGCATGCAGCCCCAGCTCTGTATGCAGCTTGGGCCGAACTTGGACTTTTCCCCATCGCGGATTTACCAAATATGAGAAAACTTGAGTCGGATCTTGAAGGGCACCCAACCCCACGTCTTAATTTCATCGATGTAGGGACAGGATCATTGGGACAAGGGTTATCAATTGCTTGTGGTATGGCTTATGTAGGGAAAAATTACGATAAAGCGAATTATAGAGTGTATTGCCTTGTTGGAGATGGGGAAAGTGCTGAAGGTCAAATTTGGGAATCTATAAACTTTGCTAGTTATTATAATCTGGATAATCTTTGTGTTATCATTGATGTTAACCGTCTTGGTCAATCTCAACCAACTCCTTTGGGACATGATATTGATACTTACCGAAAACGGTTAGAAGCCTTTGGTTTTCATGCTGTTGCAGTAGATGGACACAATGTTGAAGAACTTGTTGAAGCTTTCCATCTCGCGGGTAACACCAAAGGAAAACCGACTGTAGTCATTGCAAAAACTTTCAAAGGGAAGAATTTTCCAGAAATTGAAGATAAAGAACTCTGGCATGGAAAACCTCTAGGAGATCAGACAGAACGAGTCCTTAAACATCTTGAAGGTCTTGTTGAAAACACCGGTCCATTACAAATTAAACCCAAGAAACCTGATGATGATACTCCTCCTGTTGACATTACCTGTATCAAATTATCATCACCTCCGAATTACGAAATTGGTGAAAGTGTTGCTACAAGAGTGGCTTATGGTACTGCTTTGGTCAAAATAGCCCAATGCAATCCTCGAGTGATTGCCCTCGATGGTGATATGAAAAATTCAACATTTTCCGAAGCTATGAAAAAATATGACCCAACACGATTCATTGAATGTTTTATTGCTGAGCAAAATCTTGTTGGTGTTGCTATTGGTGCTACTTGTAGAGATCGCACAGTTGCCTTTGTATCGACTTTTGGTGCATTTCTAACACGTGCTTATGACCAGATTCGTATGGGTGCTATTTCACAAACTAATGTTAATTTTGTTGGATCTCATTGTGGTGTCAGTGTTGGAGAAGATGGACCAAGTCAGATGGGTCTGGAAGATATTAGTATGTTCAGAAGTATTCCAGGAAGCACAGTTTTCTATCCTTCTGATGCTGTTGCGACAGAACGTGCAATTGAACTAGCAGCAAACACAAAAGGAATAACATTCACTAGAACCAGCAGGCCTAAAACTGCTGTGATTTATCCCAACAATCACGTTTTCCAAATTGGACAATCACATATTGTTAAGAAATCAAAAAACGATCAGGTGCTTGTAATTGCAGGCGGTGTAACTCTTCATGAAGCTCTTGCTGCAGCTAATGAATGTGCTGGTGTTAGAGTCATGGATCTGTTCACTATTAAACCCATTGATAAGAAAGGTATAATTAAAAATGCGAAAGAATGTGGAGGAAGAATCCTTGTTGTTGAGGATCATTACTACGAGGGTGGTATGGGCGAAGCTGTTTTAGCAGCAGTAGCTGCAGAACGTAACATTGCTGTGAAACACGTTGCTGTTCCTCAAGTACCACGTTCTGGTACTCCATCTTCTCTTTTGGATTACTACGGCCTTGATTGCAAACATATTGTCAGTTACGTGAAAGAAGCAATGAAATTGTAATTTTGTCCGAATTAAACAAAAAATCAAGTAACTCGTTATAATTTCAAATTACCCGCAATTGTCAATTTTTCTACCAAATACATATATGGACAGCATTCGACAACAAAATTTCCTGATATAATTATATAAATTTGTTTCTCCTCATTTGTAGCTGATATTGTTTAATATTTGTGTATTTGAGAGCTTAGTTTGTGGACTAAGTTTAGGAAGGTTTTATCCAGTCCTTACACAATTGGGAATTTGAGAAATGATGGATAAAATAAAAGACAAATTTACATTTAAGACAACCTTTATTACTGAATGCATACTGGTCAATTGGGTTACAAGTACAGAGCATAACAACTTGTAAGTTGTTTAAAAGCACTTACATAACCTAACTTAACCTAGGTGCCCTGCTGCACTGCATAGTTTTGTGGTAGACACATGATTGGACTCGTATAGGCATCAAAATAACCATCAAAATTTAGAATAATACATCATAAAGAAACAGTGCAGTCGGGTTTATGACTTTTTTTGTCGTTTTTTAGTAACGTTTATACAGTTTTTTTTTCAAATTTTTGTTCCTACAACATACAATTGAGTTCTTATTAAATAATTATCTTATTGAAATGTATTATACGTTATTATTTGGGGGTGTAGTACACATCAGATTTGATTTTCTTAATTTTGTCTAAGTTTATTTGATATCACCGTGACATTTTGGCCTGGTCCCTGAGTTTACCCTCCCAATATCGGACATGAAACAAATGTCGACTTGTTAGAGATTCACACGTTTTCAATTTTAATTCCCCTGTCTTAACGAAGAACTTAAATCAGATCAGACCCAGCCGACCGCACATCTGTAAACTACCGTTGTCCGAATTTTAATTGGATAAAAGACCGTTTATAAATGTCTGAAAGACGCATTAAGCCTATAGTGTCGATTTGTACAGCGACGATGAGAATGTACATCGTTGATACTAGACTCATTTAGGGAGTCATGATCGATGCGCGAGTGTTTTGCTTTCTTTCGATATACATTGTCACAATGATTTTTTTTCTTAAATTCTTCAACTACGAACGATAGTGATGTTAGATAAGGTACCTCAGATGCGATAATTTGTATTATAAAATTGTCAGCATATCACATATTTTTAAACTGTCAACAGAAAAATAAATTTAAATATTGCCTTATTCGAATAACTACCTTAGTACTAATTACAGCTCTTACAGAACAAAAAATAAATCATCTACTTTAAATAACACAACCATAATAAGGTGCAGGTATACGTTTTGTTAAAGACTCAGTCGTCGAAGCGAGTCGCTAAAAATTAAAGGAACTCTCTTGCACTCTTGGAAGATTGGAAGGCTTTTTTATCTCAATTAATCTAAATAACGCCAAAAATCATAACACGCTCAACGATTGCTATTAGTATTTTGTGATTGTTCAAATATCTCACGAAACTTGCACTACTTTTCAACAACAAACTCAACATTACTTAAATTATTTAAAAAAAAAAATGCTACAAGAATGGAATAACTGTTCAGGCATTATGTTGGACTAGAAGTTTAGAGGAGGGAACTTGTTTAGGCCATTTTTACTTTCTCAATCAAAATCGTCATGTGATGCTATTTGGTAACAACAAAACAAAACCGAAAAACGACAACAAATTTTTGAGATTAACTGTTAAATTAATTGAACACACTTATTAATAGTAGTCTTAATTAACCCATAACCTAACCTAAAACAAAACAAAAAAAAAAAAAACTGATCAGAGGCTAGAAGTCGTTTTTGACGATGTCAGGTGTAACTGGAGTAATTATTATCGAACGTTGTGCATTTTTTATTTTTGTTTTTTATGAATTATTATTAATACTATGTTACCTTAAATATATAATAACACATTTCCTAACCCTATAATTAAGTAATTCATTATATACTATGAAATTATAACAATTGTACAGTTTTTCAGCCAATATATACACATTATATATATTGCATTCATTTTTTCATTAAATATAAGTTAATATACACAGCAGGTAAGCGTATACGGTTCGCGGATATATCCGTCCGCGTGACCGCCGTGAGCAAAAGTTTCTAAGCAAAATTTTGGCACGTTCAAGTAAAATTTGGGTCGTGTTTTTGGTTTTGAAAAATCGGACGAAAGAATTCGAATTTTATATCGTCTTTTGTGACAAACGGCTATTGCAGGGAGATTCACACACTCACAAAAACCTAAAGCTGTCAATAACAATAAGAGCACCTTTTGAATATGGACCGAGTGTTCTCTCAAAAATTGATTTACTTAACCTGTGCAAAAGTCTTAAGTTAATATTTTCGAATCGTTAAAGCGTTTCCGGAATTTGATGCCGAAAAATCGCTTTAATCACCTGGTATTCCTACAGTCTTCTAGCCATCAAATGGCGTAACCCGATACCCTAAACCTATAATATCCTACAAAAAGTTAGAAACTAGACAGAGAGCACACTTTTGTCATTGTTAAGGCAAATCGTTTTGATTTTTTTCAAAATAGAATTCTCGTTTAAATAAAATATGTCCGAAAAATTTTGACTTTGGAAAATGAAAGGAATGTTACTTTGCTTAACAGTACGTTAATCTAGCCTAAGAAAAAACAGTGACGATATTCTAAACCTGAGAAAGAGGGCCTAACGATCATCTACTACCCCACAAACTACCTACACCTAGCGCACACCAGGCGACTCACCGTCAGGCTGTGCTCGGGAAACCCCTAGTGTCGATTAGTAGCTCAAACACAGCATATGTTACATTATTAAACCTACGTACGAGTAAAACTCTGATTAAATAGGACATACATAAGTTTCATTTATCTTTTTACAGTTGGCAGTTCCAGCTAGCTTAATCTCTCACCGAGATCGTCAACTAAATAACAGTCGATGCGAGCCACCGCTGACACAGCCGTCACAAACAAAACACAATCTAATCATTCAAAAACTCAGAAAAAATCACAATTGCGCCTGCCGCAGTCCGCACCGATATCGATTTTATGCAAACAATCAAAAAACACATTATGTAACTTCAACTTCATCTCAATTAGTAGGGCTAAGATTTTTCTATTCTGTGAATTTGTACAGTGGGGCTATGACCTTTTGAAATTGAGAAATATACACATCTTTGAATCGCCCTATATATTAAAACCCTGTCGAAAAGTCAGGCCCAAGATCAATTGCACATTAAATAGGCACTTGGTAAGTTCACGAAATTTGGCTCCTATCTTAAAAAAAAAAAAAAACATCCAGAAAATGGCCACCAACAGGGTCAAATTCGGGTACCTAACTAAAATAATAAAAATTAAAAAAAAGCACTACGACACTATCACAACCTCAGCTGGAAGATTTTGGCGGAAATTCTAGACGAAAGAAATTTAAATCATATGACACTTCAACGTCTTTGGTATTCAGTGTTAAAAAAAAAATCATCAACGGGATGGCAAGATGCGTGCAGCAAAGTCAAAAATAAAAACGAGTATCCGATTCAAGACTGCACTTAAAATTAAAACAACTAGAAACGAAAGCGTACGGTAAAAATAATACTTGAAAAAAGGAAAAGTATTGCACGTTGTGACGTCACAACTATAATGTAATACTAAGTTATTGACTAAATGCTGCCTTGTCTACGCTTAAGTAACGAGTTTAAGTAAAACTAACTTACTTATATACCCACCAACCATTACGACTTAGATCAGACATTTATGTTTGTTTTTTTTTCCAACAATCTCTAATATTTACTCCAGACACCTCAACGTTCGACAAAAACCTCAAAACAATAAAATCGCCCGAATACCTTTTTATTTTCGTTCAATGAAGCTCAGGTCTATTAAGACATTTACAAGTTTTTTTTTGGGAAAAATTCGAGACCGGGCAGGTCACGTGCTCGTCGTGTATAAATAACAATAAGTCAAGAGGCACATCGTTTGGTATTATCAAATATGGTGAACATCGCGACTATGATAACTACAAGCGAAAGCGTGATGAACATTACGTGTGATTCAACAACAAGATATTATATTTACACGAAAAATTGAAACATTAACTATTAGTCAAAATTTCAATTTTTCATGTAAAAGTATACTGGCCATTTTTTCGAAAAAAAATTATTGCCGATTCAAAAATATCTTTTTTTTATCTTGGCAGACTTCGAGTGACCTTGTGAATGTTGCATTAGAGGAATGTCATTAACTAAACTCGTGTTTAACTAACCTCATCACGTTGGCATAATATGTTATTGATATGGCTCACCACGTGACGTCACGTGACGTTTATTTTCTTATAAAAAGGGGAAACACTCCAAATTTTTTCTGCGACACATACAATAAAACTTTGGCATTTTGTAAGTCTTAATAAATACACAATTAATAACAAACAGCCACCGTATTCTGGATAAAACGTTACTATAATATATGTTTATATATTGCCAACGCCTCAAGATTTTCGGTTTGCGAGACCGAAACGACGTTCCGATCCGGGAATTGTTTTTTAAGCTCAATAAACATCCTTACAGCTACCGAACACCAAAAAATTTACCCTACACTAAGGCAGATATGCCGTCTATGTACCATATAATGTTCATATAATATATTCTTTAATTAATATATAAGATATATAGTTTCAGTGGCGACAATGATTAAATATATACTTGAAACACAAGTGGCACTTTGATCACAAATACTGTAAACCTAAATCAAATACTTTTTCTACACATCATGTGACTGATTTCAATTTTTTTTTTCGATTGGCGTTTTACATGTGTCAATTTGGTTTCAGCCCGAATGGCCACAGGTTAGTTCAATTGTTATTGTGCAGAAACCTACTAGTCTACTGATCTTAAGCTGAGCTTAACCTAGTCATTTTTTTGTGAATTTTTTTTGTATTAAATAAACAACACTAATCTACTTTCTGAAGGTACACAATATCAGACATAGAATATTTGAAAAATCGGCACTGAATCCGATTTAATGCACACTCGATATAACGTAGGTAGTTAAATAAGTAAATCACAATACGACTCGGGCAATCGTGTTTTTTTTTTGTCGATTTTTTCAAATTTTTAAAACTTACTTCTACTTTTATTCAAAAATACCACCCTATTTAACTGGTTAAATAAAAATAAAACAATTCTCTATAGCTTTTGGTACATTATTATACTAGTTTAGTCTATTTTTAGTTGACTTGTACCACTATCATCATTGCCTTCATGTGACTTGATTTATGGCATTTAAAACACACACACCTAGGTAAGCACTTAAAAATTTCGAGAGATAAAAAGGGGTACATTTTGCAAATTCTCCTGTTTAACATTCAGAGTCGGTTGTCAAATATTTATAATACACAACATGAAAGAATACCCTACTACCAAACTCTTATTCTAATTAATATCGTAATACCTAACTTCTAATACATTCATTATACTAAATTGGCAATAAGATACTAGATTTTTTTAGAAATTCTATTGGAACTTACAACGTATAGGCTCGTCCGAGAGGTCCAAATAAAGCGTCTTTTCATTTCTCAATTAAAATTAAAGCAAGTGAAATCGCACCTCCCGAAATCTAGCCCAATTTTTGCACCATTTATCTAGTCATCAACCATTTATCAAGTCACTCCGATCCTACAAACAAAACTTAACCCTGACTCAAAAATTTGCATTTATTGGATTTCACACGATATGACTTTGTTTAAAAATAATAAAACCAGGATATGACTGACTTGATCAATGATAAACAACCCTTTAAAAGCTAACCGAAGCTTTCTTGAACAAAACGATTTTTTTTGGGTTTTTTTCAATTATTTTTAAAAATTAAAAAGCCACTTAAGAGTCACAGCACAGTTGTGTACATAAAAAACATATGTTAGTCAATGCATCGAACCTGTAAAGATATCTAAAGTGAACCATTCCGGAGAACAATCCGGGTTTTGGAGCAATTTAAGTGAAGTATATCAGAGAGAAAGAGCGACGGCGGCGCCCTCTAGCCCATCCCTGTTATCACGTCGTCAATTTTGACAATTAACACGTGTTTTAAGCCTAAATTTATTATTTTTTCCAATTTTTCAATACTACAGAAATGTCATTTTTGGCGGAAATTCACGAACGTGTTAATTATCAATAAATAAATGCACTTGTCATTATTTTAAAGATCTTAATTTGTCAGTCTTTCTTAATTTTTGTTTAAGGTAACATTGCTGGACAATAATACGTTTTTATTTATTATAAATAGTTAATAAATAAAAAAAGCGTGAGACTAGAATGTGAATTGAAATTTTGATGGCGCGTGGGATGTGTCAAAAGGGCCGTCTTTCGCGTCTCAAGACTCAGAATGGCTCATCCCTCACCATTCACACTGTTAGCTATAGATGAATTAATTCAATATCTCATGAACACCACGTTAACACAATATGTGATTGAACATGTTTCATTTTAGGGTCCGAAAAACGCTGCTCGACTTTTAGTGGGGGGAGAGTCCGTACAAGCAGAGTATTCGAATATCCCAATCGAAACAAAAAATCACAGTAAATGGACTAATATTACAACATATCCAAGTCTATGGCTAACATACATACAGTACACAGAATACAAGTAATATATAGGTATATAATAAACTTTTATAATTAGAACGATATATATTATCCGCTATTATTATATTGTGTTTATTACTAAATTTATTTAAGAATACTTATAGCGTGCAGTCTAAGAACTGATTGTGTGGTGTTATTTCAGCTTTCGGTCACTTAGAACCGGCTTAATTCATAACAATATTACATAAATGATTAATTTGTATGTGTATTTTTTTGATATAAGGAATTGGAGATCACAGGTTTTGTGGGGTTAACAAATTAACAGCACCTTCTTTACACACATCTTTGTCTTGGTTTGCTAAATGAGATAAACAAATGCCACATGCCAAGACCTGTGTAAAGAACGAACATACCACACTGGGAAACAAACACATACAAACAACTTAGGTACGTTAAATTATTAAAAACAACAATATACAATAGTTAATATAGGAAAAAAAAATATCTAAATGTGAGAGAACAAATCAAAATACATACAGTACACCTTATATAATTCAATCTTCTTTTTTTGTTTTAAATACACGAATATTGAGTTTGGTCGCGTACATATATATTATATCTTTTATATATATAATTAACCTTGCTCGGGACTAGTTCGGGTTACGTCTAAAATGAAATGTCACATTTAAGTGCGTTTAGAAACTTGAGCGCCATTCAGTGGAAAACAAGAAAAACGCCGCCTCACAGTCACAATTGGAATAATGTTACGAGAAAATTTAAGTAACAAGTGTTGACATTTTTTACAATTTTTTTTTTCGAAATTTTTTAATACTTTATTTGCTAATTTCATTTACAATCAGAATTCTTGCATCACAAACATACACAATTACTTGTTTCTTTTTCTTTTTTTCACATCATTATAAATAAATAAATAATAAAAATGGCAACTCTATAAATTTTAATTAATAATAATAAAAAACAAACTAATTCAATCACGTCTGGTTTTTGTGTACATCTGTGAAACTGTGAAAACTAAAATAAAGAACTCCTAAAAAACAACAACCGTCGTAAAAATTAAAAATTACAAATAACAATAAAATTGGAATAATACAAAAGTGTGATTTTTTCCGACACAAGTCATTTGTAAAAAATGAAATTTATAATAAAAACAATTTTGTAGAAATAATCAACACCGAATAAAATGTAAAGTCAAAATCGTTTTGTGTTTTTTCTCATTCTCTCTCTTTCTTTCAATTATTACATTGACTCACCGCCGAGGAGGTCGCCGGGAAGAAACGAATTTAGGCTTGATGGGGTAGCACGAGCTGGATCAGCTGTATCTAATGTGGTACTACCCCAAAGACTAGCAGAAGATTGACTGTTTGACCAACCTGTGCTCCAGGTGTCACCACCTGTGCTAGGTTGTTTACTTGAACCTCTCCACGCCCCTGATGAACTCTGTTGACTTGCAACTTGTTGCAACAGAGCACTGGCGTCCCACTCTGACGGGTTTTCCGCCAAAATTGTCGTGTTTCCAAGCACGCAATTATTTAAGGCAGTTTGAGCCTGAAAGACAAACCAATTTCTTTAAACTGACCCATATACCAAACCCTCAATTAAAGAAAACACCCCTCCAGAGTGCTATAGAAATGCTAGATAATTTTCTTTGATAGAGCGCCAATTGCTCATCCTTAGGCAGTAACCTAGCAAACATAGAATTACCCAACTTTTCCAGGTTGCTGAGTATCCGCTTAACCACTTACATAATTTAAAAATAAAAAATAATAAAAAAACAGCGTTTTTTAGATAAGTAAGCATTTTTGTTATTTGTAGCTTTATTTTGACAAAAATTTACTTCGGAATAATGTAATAACTTCACATATGCATCAAAATAAAGCAATAAAAATTTTATATTTACATTCAAGTGAAGCCAGGCGTGCAGACATAAGTAGTACTCGCCAGATTCTTACATTTTCACGTAAATTTCTTTACAACAATTCTTTGTAAACTTAGCACTCTCTTTGGAGGTTGTTTTTTCAATAAATAGACATCTTGAAGACTTACTTTTGTAGCTTCCTCACGTGTCGAGTATTTGGCAAGAGCGAAACCTTGATGTAAATAAAGATGAAAACTTTGCAACGGACCGTGTTGCATGCAGAGTGTGCGTAAAGTCGATCCGTCAATCTGTAACCACACCTCTTTCTACAAACCTCCACTTCAAACCCAATCAAACATCTTACCTGAGCCGTCAAATTACGTAAAAGCAACCAAGGAGATCCACCCCAATTTCCAGATCCCCTTTGGCCACCACCCCATGAAGCCGATGATAAATTACTAGACCAACCGTTAACTAAAGCTCCGCCTTTTGCGGAAAGACCTGGAGGCGGACCACGTGATTTAGGTGCACCCCATAATTCTGAAGTAACGGCTGTTGTCGCATTTAATTCACCCAAGCCGCCTTTTGATGACGGTAATTTACTCTGAGGACTAAATACAACAATAAAGAAAAACGACAACGTTGTATAAATCAAATACGGACCTAGTGAAAGCACTCGATGTTGATGATGGCGGATTGAAACTCCATGTTGAAGAACTGAGACTTAGGGGTGGGATGGTGTCACCAGCTGGTGGACTTTTATTGTTCGGATTCATTGTAAATAATTCGGTGTCTTTTATTGTGGCGATTGAGAGTGACGAACGCACTACTGAACCGGGAGTAATACTGGGATCGTCTTCGATCGATTTTATTTGATTACCCTGTATATTTTAATTGTTATTTTTTGTATAACAAGACACTCAAGTTAATTTTTTTATCACGGAAAAACCGGAAGAGCCGAAAAAAAAATAACTTTAGTGCAAAGGTGAAGTTCTTTTCTGAAATCGTAATTTTTTTAATTTATACCAAATGTCCCAAAATATTTTGAGATACTAGAATAACATATTATTATGTTTTTTATGTAATTATATTTAGTTTTCTTTTAACTACAATTCTAACAATAAAACAATTCTCTTTTCTAATAAATTTATGCTAGAATTGCAAATTTCGATTTCGAGTACGATTTCAGTTTTTTTAATATAGTGAAATTTGTACCTTCCAGGGTTTTCCAGGTTCAAATTCAGGTACTAAATCAGACAGGGATGGTTGAGTAGGCGTGGGCCACTGTGCGTCTTTACCATCATTAGTCGAATCACCGCCGCCGGCTTCTGGCCAACCTCCATCGCCAGTTCGACCACTAGACCAAGGACTTAATGAAGCATAATTAGTGATTTACTTCGATTTTTAAGCAAAAAATTTCAATAAAAAAATCCTCATACGTCAAAAATAATCACAAACATTCATTAATTGGATCCGTTATTTTTAATCATTGTTTTTTCTAGGGGAAAAACAAAACAAAACTAAGTTTTAATACATACCCATCAGGCTGAGTCAATCCCAAAGGATTAATATTGGGTGACGTAGCCAAAGGTTTAGATGAGGAACCTGGGGCACGACTGAATTCACCTCCTTCTTCCTTATCTTTATTGATCCATTGGTTGAGTCTTGATTGACTCTGATTCTGTAACACATGTGTCGTCACATAACACAACACTACAAATTCCACTTACAACTTGATCCTTAATTCCCAAATCAGCAAAATTACTCTGCAATGCATTAATTGAATCGTGCATTGGTGCTTTAAACAAATCAGATTGTCCTCCAATATTCCCATGATTTTGTTGTTTCACATAAATAGCTTGTTGTGCAGCAATCTGATTTTGTAAATTCGTAATTTGTTGTTTAGTTTTCGTAATCAGTACTGAACACTGCAACAGTGCACTGTTAGGTTTTCCATTAATACATTGCGATTGCGCTACAGATTGTTGTGACATCAACTGTTGAAGAGTTTTAATTTGTTGCAACAACTGATTCAACAAAATTAAAGTTTGTGGTGCAAGAGGTTGATTGAGAATTTGATGATTGAGATAACCGGCTTGTACGGCCATTTGAATTTGTTGTACGAGCATTCGTAATTGTTGAGTCGAAGGTTGAGACTGTGGTTGAATGTTACGTCCGGCTGAAGGAACACCAAAACCTTGCGAACCGCCACCTCCTTGCGTCAATATTTTGTGAACGCCAGCTGGAGAGATGTTATTAATAAGAGAATTAGTTGGTCCTGAACTGTTCATGTTATTGAGCAAGTTCGGAGCATTATTTCCTTGAGGGAACGACATCTGACCTGGTGGACCTGACGGGAACCTTTGTCCCGGGAACTGCTGATGGTCGTAGTGGTCGTCATGACGGTTACGCCAAGCGTCTGGATTGCGCGACCCTAAGAACTCGAGAGCATCTTCATAGTTCATATCGCCGCGACGTAATGCAGTCTCCACGTCCTCTTTCTAAGTATAGAAAAAAAAATTATATGAAGATTACAGAAGAAAGGTTTCTAACCTTGTATCCCATATCCATAAGCATTCGGAAACCTTTCGAATTCCAGATCATTTCTTTCGTGAGATTTTGTTTGGGTCCTTGTTTGTGTCCCCAATCGATTTCGTTGTCACCCCAAAGATGAGTACCGCCCATTTTTTGTTTGTTCCATGGACCGGATTCCTCCCATCCAGGACCAGCTTCGTCCCATGAACCATTACGGCCATGACACCATACTGAACCGTCGGGTTTGATACGTGATTGAGCCATTCCTGGTGGACCGGCGGCGCTACCACGTCCCATACTTGCCCCTGTGGGCAGATCTTTCCAGTGAGAGCCTATTTGTAAGTGAAAAGTTGGAAATGAGTGCGAGTGATTATGATGTGTCAGTGTTGGTATGAGTGGCTGCTGTTGTGTTAGAATTTGTTAGAAAAATAAATTAATTTACCCTCAAAACGAACGTTCCGCTAAATATTTACATAATATCCAAACGAAATCGCACGCAAATTTATAAAAGAATTAATAAAAACTATTGAATAATAGCTATGATAAATCACATTTTTTAAGTCTAACGTAAATGCTAAAAATCCGTCCCCAAAAAAAATTATCATTCTTATTGGTATTACGTGAGTCAGTGTTGACACATTCTATTTATATAGACAAAACAATAGTGTTTACTTCTTGAAAACATCACAATTGCCAAATTTAAATCTCAAAGAATTTTCAATCGTTTAAAATAAATATTTTGAAGCTCTTATTATTTTTGAAAAATTTCTTCATTAACTATTTTCGAAAGACTAAAAATCTGAATATTATTGTTATTTTTATATTGAGTTCTACAAAATTTTCAGATTTTTGATACAATTTGTATTAACTGTAATAAAAGTAATAGACGCCCGAGAAAGTCGAAAGCTGGATTCAAAGAATTTCTTTGTCAAACATATCATGAAATTACAGATTTTAGGACTCATCTGACCAAAGGCCGGAATACTTACACTTACCTGATATTAATTTACTTCTATGTTTTCACAAAAGTGTTTTGCTGTTTTATTTTTAGTAAATAACAGTATTAATTAATTTTATTAATGTCATTTCTTGTTGATCGTCAGACACATTTTGCTGAAGTTAAATTTTTACTTTGCCAAACTGCACTTATTGACAAAACTGTTATTTAGTTTTGTTATTTTTCCTCGAAATAAATTACTTAATCAATCTATAAATAAACAAAATTGTGTATCGTTTTATCATTCTGTTTTCTTACGCAATTCTGTACTTAAGTATATAAATTTTGCGTGTTATTTCGTTTGAAACACTTTCTTAATAAAGCACATTAGAAAAAAATAAATAAAAAACGGTGCATTTCCGCTACGCTACCTTGCTGAGGGTTGCCCCAGAGCGAAGTACCGTCATCATAATTGGGCATATTACGTCTTTGTGTTGGAGGTGATGGTTCCTCCCATCCGGCTCCATTTCCAGGTCCCACAGGCATCTTATTTTGATGATGCATATGTTGTGCCCCTGTATGCGGTCCAGCTTGTCCCCAGAACGCATCAGCTCCGGCACCATTCAGTCTTCCGGTGATTCCTCTAGGATCGCCTCTCATATCACTTCCGGCCAGTCTCATTTGTTCTCTTGGATCAAGTAATCGCATTGGATCTGAACTTCCGGCTCGCATATCTCTTAGATCCGGTCGCATATCTCGAGGATCAATTCCAGTTGTACGTGGATCTGCACTACGAGGATCACCCCAACCGGGATTTCCTGCAGCTGCACCCCATTCGGCGTCTTTTTTCGGACCACCCCACATTGCACCGCTATTGGCAGTATTGCCCCATTGTTGCTGACCGGATGGTACTCCAGTCCAGACATTTGAACTGTCGGCATCGTCATCTTCGCCCCACGTTCCCCCGATATTAGTTGATGGAGTATGACCCCATGGGGTTTTCTGTTGGGGCTGTGGAGGCGGTTGACCGCCATTGCGTAAATTAGCTTCCCATAATTCAGTGCCGTTGTTTACTGCCGGCTTCCATGGTGGGGGACCTGAACCATCCATTTTCAGTGGAGGTTCAGGACTGCCTGGGATGTCCCAGTTTGTGTCTTGATTCACGTGTTGCTGTTATAAATAATAAGAAAAAGGTCAAAATAATAAATGTAACAGCATTAAGTGACTAAATTCTGTGAGTAGCAGCAAAAGACCGACTGTGTCATTACATTAAAGTTAGTCTATAGCTATATTCCGATGTATTTTTTTTGGTTTTTGAGAATTAGGAACTACCTTTTATGCACAGTCGGTTTCCTGTTCCAATTTTTGGTCACGAAACAATCGATTGGCCTAAAGTAGCACCATATTTAATGTTGATTATTTGAACCAACTTAAAAATGGTGCGATTTTAATAACTTGTACTTACGCCTCCCCAACCGTCTGGGCTGAAGATGGCTTCTCTCATGTTATTAAGTTGTTCGAGTTGTTGTTTGGTAGAAGTAGAGGTGTTTTGTGGAGTGGCGGTTGCGTTTGGTGGTTTTACAGATGATGTTGAGGTTGTTGGTTGGGGTCCGTTATTGGTTGATGGAGGTTTTGTACCGGGTTGACCCCAACTGGAATTAGGTTGTGAGGAGGGCGTTTGTTGTTGTCCATTCGAATTGAGATTAGAATTGGCCTTGTTGGCTGTGAAAATAATATTTTAGGTTTGTTTTGAATATATTTTAGTGTTACTACCATCTTGTGTAGGTCCCTGGCTTGAGGTTGGTGGTCGATTAGCGTTATTGTTCCATTGCTGAGTGCCTGTATTATTTTGATTAGCGGGATTGGCTGTTCCCCAGCCGCTCGTACTGTTAGCTACGAAATTTTTAAGTTTGAATTGAGTTTTTTGTTGATGAAAGTTTGTATTACCATTATTATTACTGGCCTGTTGTGAGGGTGGGGTGCCCCAGCCAGATGTGCCGGTGCTTAGTGAACTTTCGCCTCCACCTCTTAATCTTAAAGGTGGTTCACTTGTGCGGGGCTCACGGCACATTTCGTCGAAGTGTTCATCGTTGTTATCGCAGCAATAATCATCAGTGAGGTTCTTCAGTGCATTGAGGTCGAGTACTTCGAGGTCATCAGACTTTTGGTTGGGAATGTCTCGTCCGAGGGGTAAAGCACCAAACTTATATACTAACTTATCGCTATTATTGTGGGCGACCTTGTTATGGTCTTTACGTTGTATTTTTGGTACGGTAACAGAGTTCAGAAGACAGTTTTCGGTCACAGATTGCATTCTAATATTAGAGTTGCCGTATGAACGACAACTTGAGCCGTTTATCACAGACGAGACGCCATTATTAATGGCGCAGGGTTGGCTCGGGGGGTCGGCTCGACCCCCCCAAGCTGCCCGAGCGACTTGTACTGGGGGTGCGCTGCCCCTCATGGCTGACACTTGAGGCACTTGGTAGGTAGGAAATGTAGACTTCGGCTCGGAGGGGATGGGGGCGCGCATCGTCACTAGTGCTCCATATCAGTCTGGCCAGCCAGAGATCTGTAAACAATCACCCCAATTACGCCATCTTATCTTATCCAACAATAAACAAACGTCAACTACTACCAACCACACAAAAAAATTTCCACTTTAGGTACCCAAAAAAAAAGAAAAAAAGATATAAATGATGCACGAAATACGACAACCACCTACATTTGAAATATTTTCGAGATAATTTTAGAAACTGAGATTATTTTGAAGCATTGTGTAAGCAAAACACGAGTAGGTGTTGCATTATTAAAAAAAAAACAGCAATTGCCAACATAAAAAAAAATAAATTAAAATGTCACTTGATTGTTGCAGAAAGATCGATAAAGATGGCCGGTTTGCATCAATTGGATAATAAATTTTATTATTTTACGGTTCAATAATTGTTTTATTATAGTTGTTTCGGGTGAAATGGTTTTATTTGGTAATAAATTATCTATTAAATGCGAAACTTACACTCAAATATGGACGCCCGTGGAACTAGCCAAGTTGGTAGAGGGGAGCATGAGAACGCTTGAGAAACATCACCCAAGTCATTATAATTATTATTATCCAATAATACGCACTAAACTGGTTCACAGTTGAAAAGTTGGTGAATTATCACACGAACAAATGAGAATACTAAATATCACAATTATTTCAATAATTTGGCGTTAAATACTTGTATCATACGGGCACCACAGATTTGTTTATTGATCCGCAATTACGTGGCAGGGCTACCTTCACTCGTTCAAAATCGTAACCGGTCGTGTTATTTCGATTTTGGAAAGCGTGCAGCACGGAAACAAGTTTTGATATTATTTGTGATGATCAGCGGGGAGGAGGGTTACATCAGGGGGCCACCTCTTTCGTGGAATGCAACGTAAATAAAAACAAACCGGGCGCTAAACCTTGTCTTGGAGATGACGCACTAAAGGTAGAACTTGATTATATTGTTAGATAATCGGCGGCGACGACGACGCCGACGCTCTGACCTAATTTCCACACGGCATAACTAGGGAAAAGGGATAAGGTCAGGTCGGACGAAGGGTACGCAAGGCCAAAACTGTTGTGACCTTAACTTGGAAATTAAATGGGTCAGAGGATGGGGAGGATGTTATCATCACGTATTTCCTTGTTCCGATTTACGAGAGCTTCGATAACTGTTCTGCGAGTGCTAATTGAGAGGTTAACAAACCATTTGGTTTTTTCCGCGTGATGATTTCGAAGTTTTCAGGTGGATGGAGACGGGTTTATTATGTTTTACTTGAGGTGTTTAACCTTCGCTGAGACAAATATTATTGCGGCAATTAAGTATATTAGGAATCAAGGATTTGTTATCGAATTTGCGATAATGTTGTATGTACATGAAATAATCGATTAAATCTTCTGATGTAACACCAATCAATCATTTAGTTAACTGGTTATAACCGAATTATTACCTGTTAATAGTCAACATTTGATTTAATAGCCCATTTGTAAAATAATTGAATATTTATAGAACTAGATTTTTACATTTTAACAGGTCAACAGAGTGTAATAATTTACCAACTATTTTTATAAAATTTCAGTTAAAAATAGTTACAGTGTGAGGTAATATAAGTTTTGTTAGTTGGGCGTTGTTGCATAAACAATCATAAATTATAAACTTTGTGGTTTTTATAACTTGATTGTATTTACTAGCAGTAAAATTTTAATTCAATTGTTTTTTTTAATATAGATTCTAAAAAAAGTACCTGTAGGTATAAAAAATATTGTTTTTCTTCACTCTTTTTGCTGGAATGGCCCCATATTACTTTCTATTCAGTAGGTATTAAATGCACGTCAGCTTATCAGTTATGTAAAAACATTAGTAACAAAAAAACTTCTGATTAGAACTCATTTGACGTTAATCCTAATAAAAAACAAATTTTTGAAAATTTTTAGTTTTAGAATGAAAATAAACACTAATACCTATTACTAACGGTCTCCAGAATGCGAATATCGGGTGTTCATTAGGAAAAAGTCATCAAGTTAACTTTGATACGTTAAATCTCTCGAGTATTCTTATGAGAGATTTGACATATCATAGTAAACTTGATGACTTTTTCAAATGAACACCCCTTACTATGAAGTAGATGTTTTCACAAAATCTGTTGTCTTTTTTACACAATGACGTCACATGTACAGTAGATCATAGCGCATCGTTCATTTAAACTTGTAAAAGTTATCTTGTCAAATATCTTCAACTTTTGTTTATTTAATAATAAAGTGTTCTATTGCTTTTTGTAGTTTATTATATAATTAATATATATTCAAACAATCGCCCTCCTGCGCCCTTTGTGATACTTTTATACTGGTTGTATCACGTACAGTACGTCCCAGCATAGAAAAATCATAATGCTATACCCTACTTTTTAATTTAATACCTTTGTCTGTCTCTTTTCAACACATAATCTATATGACATATTATGTGTTGAACAAAGACAGACAACGCCCTATAAATAAAAAACAGAGTGTAGATAAAAATACAAAAACAAGCGATACAAATCTCTCAAATTAAATAGTTTTGCTTTTCTTCAAACACTAATGCCCGGGTTCACCAAAATTGTTGAGCCACTAAGTTTGCAATAACGCATTTTTAACCAATCAAAGCACGGTATTTCAAATTAATTAAAGTCTAATAGTACGCCTATTTTGAGTGACGTTTGTGTAACCGGGGGAAAGAGAAAAAACACAAAATTATGTCATTTTGATGTGTATCTAGAGGAGTTTCTGAGTACAGGTGCCTCTACAAAAACCCATTTTGGTAAAATTATGTTTGGAAATACATATTCTACAAAGTCTCTTTGTATAAACGTCAGTTTAGCCTGCTCTTTCTTGCTATACTTTATTTTTTATTTTAGTTACATTTTGCTAACAACTCGAATTTTGAGGTTGTTTTTGTAAAAACTCGATTTCTTCTTATTTTGGCCGTTTTGCCATTTTTGTATGCAACTTGTATATAATGTAACTAATTGAAGAGGTTTTTTCGAGTCACAAATAAAGACTGTGGTAATTTAAAAAAATCATTACAAAAGAATGAACGTTCGAGAGGAGCAAAAGTGTAAATAAAATTAGATTTTGAGACTTTCTTGACTACTACCCATCAAATTACAATAAAGAAACTTTATTCTTATCCCCTACCTACTAGTTATAAATCTACTTTTGTATTCGTACAATATTCATTGTTATTGTACAGGGATACAGTTGCATTCTTTCCTTTTGAGTTGTTTGGCAAAGGTAATTTGTATTCTTTCGTATTCCTAGAAATTCAAACATTCTTTGGTATTTATAAATAAAAATCAATACTCAAAATGCTACAACTGCAATCTCTAGATAATCTATTTCTTTATAAAAAGCTTAAAAAAAAATACTGATCTAATGATAATTTCGCGATAATCAAAAGGTATTTTGCCAACTTAAATTTCAATTTTCATTGCAAGATATTAATCAATTTGTATCGCTCTATATATTTGGTTTTCTAATACTAACCATTAAGAAAAGTAGTACACACTCTATCGGTAAAATTTGGAGTTAGTCAATTTGTGCATTTTGAGAAAAAAAAAGTAAAATTTAAACGGCGTTTTTGTAAAAAAATCTGAGTTTTCTTCCTCAATGACGGCACGTGTCCACTGACTCAAAATTAGACCACCAGAGCGCGCCTCGTTTCTTGTTAATTATCAATATTAACAGTGTAATAACACTGTTGTTACTTACACTTACTACAATTAACAATGTAATAACACTGTTAGTTGTTAGGCGATAATTTTAAATCATCAAGCAATGATTTTAAAGGTACAGTTAATGCCTTGTTTCTTATTAATTATCAATATTAACAGTGTAATAACACTGTTGTTACTTAAACTACTATAATTAACGGTGTAATAACACTCTACATTGAGGCCTATGAGTAATATTCTGTTAAAAATAACAGGTAGGCTAAAATTTTTATTTAAGTAATTCTGTTAAGAAATTAACCGAATTTGCAATAAACAATGTTTAACAAGTTATTCACTATCAGAAGTCTACTAAAATAACAACTTTGGTTAAAAAAAATAAAAAAGCCATTAATTTTTAACTTTTAACAGATTGCGGTACAGAATAGCTTTCAATAACAGTGTAATAACACTCTATATTAACAATGTAATAACACTGTTGTTACTTGCATTTACTACATTAACAGTGTAATAATACTGTTAATTGTAGTAAGCGATGATTTTAAAAGTACAGCTAATTACATTAGGAACGCGTTGGCGAGAATTGGTGCCTTCTGAATGGTAAATTAGGCATTATTAGCCACGATTTAATGATAAAAATTAATTCAATTACTTTGTGTTGAATTTTCTCGCCAATTTATATCTCACCGCCTGCATCAGGATGACAATACTCAAATAATTTTGAAATGTCAAATTTGAAACAGTTTAGCCAATTCTAAGCTCTTTTGTTTTGTTCCTAACTGAATTAATATTTGCTGAACATACTATAGAAAAGAGAAAATTATCAATCTTTAGACAAGGAAAGAAAATGACTGCATTTCTTTGATAACATCAGAAATTTTTAAACGTCAAAAATGACGTAAACGCATTTTATACAAAGTTTCCATGTTTGTTTAATCAAATCAAAGCAACTTATTCATATCGAAAGATTAGAAAAAAACATAAACCTATTTGACGTTTTAAAAAAAATGTGTTACTATCAAAGACATGCAGAAACTGTCATTTTGTTAAAACAACTGTAGCATATAGTGTGATTGAACTAGCAACAAAAATTATCAAGGAAAATACTGTCCCATTTTCTTGGTAGGAAAAAATGGAGGTTTTATTGATTGAACCAAGTCTTATCACGCAATAAAACAAAGATAATGAGTGAATTAATTAACTTCTCCTAGCATTTTTTCAAGTCTATTTCTGCTTGATTTTGTTTTGTACCAAATGCCTAAAATGTCAAATCATCACCGCCTACTCTTTCCAGTTACGTTCGTGAATGAAACCCTGCGACCTTGAGTTCCGATTCAATCAAAGACTTGCCTTTTATTTTCTGCACGCAACTAAAATTTCGTATTTATTTACAAATTCGTTTCAAAATCGTAGTATGTACTACAAATAAAAAAAAATCTCTCGTTTCCAAACAAAGCCACCATTTTATTATCGGTCCAACACACTTTGATCCCGACATTTAATCATTATCACTCGTGTGTCGACCCTAATTACCGAAACTTCTCGTGTTTTGTACGACATTTGGCCGTCATCCAAGTTTTTTTGGGCAACCTGTATATAGCGTTCCGACGCCACCACACACAATAATCAAAAGTGTTTTCCAGCGAGCCTGGCAACAGTACATCTTTTATAAGTTCGGAGCTCGTACATGTTCAATCAAGGTCGCATATTTGCGAAGAACGGCGCTCCGACACTTGCCCCCAAGCAAAGACTTATTTAAAAGATACATTCACTCCTGCTTGCCTCATTGCATAAATCTTTAAATTGCAGGAGGATTGTTGTTGTTGCGCGCTGCGCGCCGCTCAATGTTTACTTTTGAGAGGTGGCGGCGAGGCCCCCGACGCCCACAAGGCGCGATTTTTGGCATTTCAACCCGGGAGAATTGTTATTTTTCTAAGACGCCATTCGATGGGGTACCGAGAATTTGTGGTTGGGGCGCGAGTTTTACGACTAGGGGGTTAGCAAAATGGACTTACCTATCCGTAAAAGTCTTTTAATTATAAAATTCGCACAAATATCACTCGAAATCACACAGATTCAGCTTGAAATTCTCGTCAAACATCTAAATGACCGTCGAAGCATGACGCCATTTTTAAGTCTATTTCTGTTTAGATTCTAACGTTGGGCGATAGGGGGCGCTGATACAATTTCCGCCAAATTTGAATTTACGCGCAAAATAGAGAAATTTGGTAAAGTACAGGGACGGTCTGGAGATTTTTAAGTCTCATGAAAACTGTCGCCTGCAGTTCCCAATTCTTAAATAATATATAATGTTTTCAATTTGTAAGAAAATTTCCTAAACATTATTATTATTAAATAAAAATTAAAAACCGAAAGCGACAGTTTTATAAAAATTATTTTTTTTGTACACAAAAAAAACGATTCTCTTCTCGAAAATAGACATCAAAATATTTATGACGCTAATATTGTGTGTTTAATTAAAAAAAAAACTCTAGAGTGCTTTGAAACTAAAAAACAATTGTTTTGTATGTCTGTGATTACACTTGTCAAAATGAAAGATCTCATAACCTCACTTTTCGACAATTAATACAAAAATACATTTTAAATAAAATAAAAAATGTTTGAATAACAAAAACACCACGAAGGCAACCACAGAAAAACAAACCAAGACCAAGCTCGCCTTGGTGGGAACAGAAAATATTCTTAGGTTATGGTTAAAACTGTTAAAAGATAATTTGTGAAGGGTAAAATGGCATAGCAGGCCAATACATGGATAATTTAAATAATAAAAATTTTGTTGTTGTATGGAGTCATGTACGACATACGTAAAAATGTCATGGCTTGCTACGAGTTTTTTTTAAACAAACACCCATTATTTAATTTACAAAATGATAAAACGTAAGCACGTACTTTTATGGCTAGGTTGGCAACAACTTTGATTTTTTTTTAAATAAAAATGTGGTGGTAAACTTGATTACCTATACCGGTTTCAACTGGAGACATAATAGTAGGGAGAATGCTGATTAGAGTGTGCCAAAAAAATCGAATATTTTTTTTTAACTTCCGACACTGAAAAATTGGTCTCTAGGCATCTTTAAAAAATGTTTTTTAAAAATGAGCTCTTAATTTTAATAGAAAGGACTCCCTCATCTCAGTTTTTTATTTTTTCTTTACTTCTCTTTAGCTAAATCCATATCTCGTCATTACTTAATCGTAGAAAAAAAATTTATTTACATTTTTTGTAGAAAATTAAGGGCTCTAAAAAATGTATTTTACAATTTTTTTATAGCTATTAGCGTTTAAAAGGTATCAGAGATCAAAATTTGAAAAATTTAACAAAAATTTCTTTTTTACTTCTAAATTTTATAACTCGTAGATAAATAAATATTAAAAAATGCGCAACATATAATTTTGTAGGAAATTAAACGATGTACAAAAAAGTCTTCGATTATTCCAATCATTTAAAAAAAAATAAGGATTAAGTCCCAAATTTTGGTTTTTAAAATGCGAATATCTTCTAAGTTGTTAGAGTAATCGATTAACTACAAGAGACCTTTTTTGTAGAGCGTTCAATTTCCTATAAAACTGTATATTTTACATTTTTTTAATAATTATTTATCTACGAGTTATAAAATTTAGAAATAAAAAAGTTTTTTTTTGTTAAATTCTTCAAATTTTGACCTTTGATATCTTCTAAACGCTAATGACTATAAAAAAATTGTAAGACACTTTTTTAGAGCGATTAATATTCTACAAAATGCACTACATAAACGATAAATTAAAAAAAAATCTATGTAAAATAAAACTCAAAATTTTCAATAAAAATTATAAATTAAAACAACAATTAACAATTCTAACAGTCATAAACTGTACATAAAGTCTTACTTAAAGCATCTTCTTCTGCCACAAGTGTTGGGTAGCGAATCCCCTCCTTCTGCTTCTTTCGAACCTACCCTTAATCCTGAAATTGGTGCTTCTTCTTCTGCCCTATGTGGCGATTTATCCCTCTGCTTCATTCGGACCTACCTTTAATCCAGATTTTCAGTGATGTCCTTGAAACCTATTATTCTAAAAGTAGAGAAAAAGATAAACAGAACAAAAATAAATTTATGAATATGTACCTTTAGCCCTATATGAAACAAGTTTTTATTTCTACTGAAACGTCTAATGAATACTGCGCAAATAAACAGATAAATTTCAAGAAAAAATGTAAAAATTTAATTCAATTTTGAAAAGTGTAACTTTAATTCGGCCTATTCTCGTTCTTAACATACAATATTTAAAGATACAACAGTTTTGTAAGTACCTTGTTTGATTACTATTTGATGTTTCGTTTTCTGTTACTCCTAATTAAAAAATAAAAAATCAAAAAAAATGTTGATTTCTCCTTTAACTTATTTTAAAAAATTTTGCAAAATAATGTTTAAATTCGCAAACTAAATGTATGCTATAAAAAAAAATCTGACCTTAAAGTAAGGAAGGCGTTGTTAATGCACCCTCTGAACAGTCTGGACTGTGGAGTAGGTCATTTAAAAACGTCACCTAAAACTAAAAAACTAATTAATAAAAATACAAAACAACAAATCTCTGGTCCCAGTGAATAACTTCACCAGTTATAATCAACAAAATTTCATCAATATTGTTTAAAAAAAAATGATTTTACACAACTTTTAAAACGTTTAAACTAGAAAAAAATTGTTTTTACAAGTTATTTCTCCTAACCTAATAATCTGAAATAGAATAAATCGATTAAAGAACAGAGATAAACAATTTTATAACAAAATCAAGACTTAATTTAAAGCAACTGATAGGTGGCGAATCTTTTCTTCTGCTTCTTTCGAACCTACCTTTAATCCGAATTTCCAGCAATGTCCTTGGAACCTACCCCCCAAACCCCAATAAAACAAAAAAAAACTTACTTTAAATTGTTTATTTATTTTTTACAAAAGGGGGATGGAAAGGGACTCTAAATAAAACGCGTGAACATATTATTAAATCAATTACAAATAATTATAGTAGATATCTAAAATTGTTTATCTCTGTGTTGTTTTAAAATTTGATAATGCAAAAATGTATTTGTTTAAACAAAATCGAGATATATTCCGTTTAATAATTAATAATAAATAAAATACGCAGCTTTAGACCGGCTGTGGTGCGTTCTGTTCGAGAGCTGGCGCTCGACTGAGTTAAAAACAAAGAAAAATATCGATAAATATGCAAAAGACAACAAAAAATGTCTATTGTATCACCGGCTAGAGAAGCCCCTTTGTGTCTTTGAGTACTGAAACATCGTATTATGAAAGCAATTTGTTCAAATAATAAATCAATAATGTATTTAAATATTTAGTTATTTAAACAACATGTCAACATGTTTCGCAATTTCTTTTTAATTTATATTTAATTACGAAAATAGCGCCAAATAATAGACAATAATTAATTTTATATAAACAAATAAGAATAAACATTATTTTAAACGGCTACATTATTATTACTAATTGAACGGTGAGGTCAAAAATCTCGTCAACATTATACGCAATCACAAAAAAAGTGTTTATTTTTTCTAAAGTCTTAGTTTATATACAGAATGCCCCAATTTTGTTTCTATTGCAAATCCTAGTTTATACATATATAGAGTCAAAGTGTCCCAATTTTATTTCTATTGCAAGGCCCTTTTCACGCTATCTGTTATCAGAAAAATAATTAAAAAATAGAGTAGTCTTTGACAAGAGGTATGTACTTCATTTGTACATACAAGGGTAAAAAAAGCTTGCAATAGAAATAAAATTAGAACATCCTGTATATAAACGGAAACTTTAGAAAATGTGAACAGTTTTTTGTGATTGCGTAAAATGTTGACAAGAGATTTTTGATCTCACCCTTCAATTAGTAATAATGTAGCCGTATAAAACAATGATTAGTTTAATTTGTTTAAATAAAATTAATTATTGTCTATTTCACGCTATTTTCGTGACTAAATCTAAGTTAAATCTAAATACATTTTTAATTTATTATTTGAATTAATTGCTTATATAATACGATGATTTATTACTCAAAGACACAAAGGCGCTTCAACATTCCGTGATATAATTGACTTTTTTTGTTGTCTTTTGTAAATTTATCGATATTTCTTTTTACTTGACTCAGTCATGTGCCAGCTCTCGAACGAGACGCATCACAGTGGCTCAAAGCTGCGTACTTTTATTTATTATTAATTATTAAACGAAATATAGGACAAAACAAGAGACATCGCTGGAAATCTGGATTAAAGGTGGGTCCGAAAGAAGCAGAGGGGACTCGCCACATAAGGCAGAAGAAGAAGCACCAATTTCAGGATTAAAGGTAGGTTCGAAAGAAGCAGAAGGAGGGGATTCGCCACCCAACAGTTGTGGCAGAAGAAGATGCTTTAAGTAAGACTTTATGACTTTGCTAAAATTGTTAATTACTGTTTTAATTTATAATTTTTTATTCAAAGTTTTGAGTGTCATTTCACATCGATTTTTTAGGTATAGTGTCTTTTTTAGATTGGAATTGATAGAAACCACGCGTGCCAACTACTTTCGACTATTCAACAACATTTTTAAAATTTATCTGTCAAAAATGTGTGTCTATTTATGTGTTTTGACAACTGTTCTAACTCCAAAAGACTTAACACCTCAATATTTATGTAAATTAAGTAGTATTTACAAGTTTTAAACTCTCAATCAGTATTTTTTTTTTCTTTTTAAAATTACAATGTGGCAGAACCGTCAATCACAATTCAACGTATCCAAAATTTCTCTTACATGATTTCACCCAAAATCTTATAAAGCCACCATTAGAATTTATTTTTCAAACTTTGCAAAATCTTGAAAAGAAATATGTCAAAAACAAGTCAAACACAATTTTAAATTTTTCCGCGTTTTTATTTTTTATTATTAATTTATATAAAACAGTTGAAAAAAATAGCTTTGCCTACATAATTAAATAGACTTCAAAGTCACTTTATGCCACCTTGAATAATAATTTAAATATTGTTCGCTAAATAAGTGAAAAATATTTTCATTGTAAACAAGCCTTTTTAGAAAACGTAAGTTTGGTTGTGAACAAGCCAGGCCCTAGTTCACGGACTTAGATATAAATCTTTATATCTAAGTCCGTGCCCTAGTTACGATACGACATGCAACAACTAGATGTCGCTTTCCAAGCGGGGCCCGGGGCCCTCAAAACTCGATGTTTGTCTACTTTAAGTACGGCCCTGTCTCACTCGTACTAAATAAAAAATAAATCAGTTTATTTTACTTATTTATTAGAAATTATGTAATAAAATAAAATTGAAGTAAATTCAAATCTGTCAAAATAAAACAAATGCCGGTCGGCACATTTATTCTCCGTTACCCAAACAATAAAGTCATATCACCTTGAATCAGTAATAATAAAACCATCTCGGAAAATCTGTTAGTTTTTTTAATTACAAATAAAAAACATCCTTTTTTTGTCCGTACCGCTTTGTTGCAAATCTCGGCCTTATGTAGGTTGGCAATAGTGACTCTGTGTTGGCGCCATTTTAGTCTGGGTCTGAATCTGCTTGAAAATTAGCTTACAATGATGGACTTTTTGAACTCTTTTAAGTCTTTAGTTAAAGTAGAACAGATCCGTACTGATAACAATGTGTTCCGTTTGCATTATAAACTAACCGTGATAATGTTAATCGTGTTTTCCATACTTTTAACAAGCAAGCAGTACTTCGGGGACCCCATCAACTGCAAAGTCGAAGACAAGGACAAGGACATCATCGAGACGTACTGCTGGATCCATGGGACTTACATCAAGCGAGACACACTCCCAGGTAGGTCCCAGTAGATTTTCCCAGCAGTTTGTAAAGTCTTTACAGGGAAAAATGGGTTCATCCCCGGCTTAGGGGCGGATCACCGGGAGATTCGGCCGTGGATGAAAGACAGCGATGATCGGATTATCTGGCAGAAGTACTACCAATGGGTGTGCATTGTTTTTTGCTTCCAAGCACTTTTGTTTTACTTACCTAGGTACTTGTGGAAAACTTGGGAAGGGGGCCGGTTGCGGTTATTAGTCAGCGATTTAAACACGCCATTAGTGACTGCCTCCTGGAACCCCACAACGAAATCCCAAATGATTAACTACATCCTAAACGGAAGATATTTCCATAAATTATACGCGATTAGATATGTGGCTTGTGAGGTTCTTAATTTAGCCAATGTGGTAAGTTGTACCCCCCTTTTTTGAGGCCTGTTATAATTAAAATTTTGTCAGATTCTGCAAATTTTTCTCATGGATTGTTTCCTGGGAGGTCAGTTTGTTCTCTACGGATTTAAAGTAGTATCTGCTGGGGAAATTAATGCAATGAATGAAGTTTTTCCCAAATTGACTAAATGCCAATATTGGTTTTATGGCCCTTCAGGGACTGAACAAAATCGTGATGCGCTTTGTTTTCTACCTTTGAATATTTTAAATGAAAAATTATTTGTTGTATTGTGGTTTTGGTTATTTTTTCTTTCTGGTGTTACAGTTTTGTCGTTAATTTATCGGTTTATTGTTATTTGTGTGCCGAAATTAAGAGTTTATCTTTTAATGGCACAAGCTAGGTTTATTGGAAGTCAACAAGCCACTTCCATTATTCAAAAATTCACTTATGGAGATTTTTTTGTTTTGTACCATGTTGGTAAAAATGTTAATCCCATTATTTTCCGAGAGTTAGTACAAGGGATTTACGAAAAGCTCAAAGAAAAAAGTCCTTATTCTTACCCCGGATTTGAAGTCAATACTATTTAAAAAATAAGACGTTATCACTATTACTAGTTTTCTTGTTTCTTAGTTATTAAGAATATTTATTTTGTTGATGTAACTCAAAATCAAAAATTTTGGACTTGGGACCCAAATTCAAAAATTCTCTGAACTTTTAGTTACATCAGTTTTGTGTTCACATTTTACTAAATAAATAATTTTATTTAAACAAAATGTCAATATATTGATAGAATTTTTTCTATTTTTGTTAATAAAATATTTACATTGATTTTTTCTCTTTTAATAACCTGTAGGCTTCAATCACTTCCTGTTGTTGCTTATCAAGTTGTCTCCGTAAGGCATTAGGCAAGTCTTTCCTCTTCCCCTTTTTATCAATTACTTTATTACTAGTTTTATTCAGGATTGACTTCAACAACAAATCCTTTTGTCCAGGCTGAAAACATTACGTATTATTCCTCTGCATTTCTCTCTTTCAAAAAAAAAGCTTACCCGAGGTGCCCCCACGTTATTTTTAACTTTTTTAGGAACAACAAGTGTAGGAGGCTCATGGACTTGTTCCCCAAACTTAATTTTGTCCTGAAACCTGTCAAACTCATCAACTTTCTCCCCCATTTTCCTCTTTTTCTTCTCAAGCAACTTAGCTCTCCTCTTCTGCGACTTTGTCAACCTCGGCCCCTCATCTTTCTTCTTTTTCTTCTTCTCCCGTCTCGCTTCTTTTATCATAACTTGTATTGGGTCCTTTGGTCGTTTTTTCACACTTTCTATTTCACCCTCAGCATTTCTCTGTATTTCCACCCCAAATTTCTGCTCAAAAGCAGCCTCGTGTTTAATCATAGCACATTCTCGGTTAACTCTGTGTAAGAAATCCCGGTCTGACTCATTTGAACGTTGTTCAAACATTTCTCTACGACGTGGTTTCTTCTTTTTACGTTTAAAATCGCCGTTTTTTACTCGATTTTGAAGTTCGGCGAGACGTTGGAGACTCTTGGGGACGTGTTGCTCGTCGGGGTTACTTGGGGGCGCGTTGATTTTGTCTTTGAGGCTAGAAATGTGGAAAAGTGAGGTTAGGTTGCCAATGTTTGAGGAAATACCTTTTTTCACGCTCGGCACGCTGTTTTTCTGGGTCGCGGACCCCACGGTGCTTACGGCCAGGGATTTTACGACCCATTTCATAAAAATAACGTTAATAGACTCGAATTTCAAAATATGGGTTTTGTGAGGTTATGTTTACGTCACGCAGGGTTGACAACTGAAATCTTCTGCAGCGTTTTTTAGATATTTTTATCAAAAAGAAATTAACAAATTTCATTATTTACGCCGAGATGTAAGTACATAAAACAGATTTTTAATTTTTTTACATAAATTTTAGTTATTTATTGCAAATTTCAAGTACCAACATTTACAAGTAAAATCACTAGATCACAATGTGGCATATATCGGGTGTTCAAGTAAAATTTTATTGTTTGTAGCACCTGCGCTGGTTCCTTGGCAACAACTCGTGCGCTTTCTTGTACTCGTGAATAACTTTCTCGATCGGATAAACCGACCTGTTTTTCTTTTTTGCCAATTCCATAACTTCATTTGCATAATCAAAGAACATTTTATCAGCCTCTTCAAAACTAACATGTGACATAATCTCATCAATTTCCTTTTCTTGTTTTTGTATTTCCTTCTCTTCGGCCATTTGTTCTAGCAACTCTTTCCTGTACTCTAGGATTTTCTGCCACTTATCGTTTTTATTTTGTGTTTCGTATTCTTTAAGTGCCTCATGTGTTTTAATTCTGTTTAACATCTCCCACCTCTTCATTTCATTCTCTACACGTTCTTCATGTTTGCGCTTTTCGAGAAACTGTTTTCTGTCTTCAATTCTCTCTCTGATTGCTTGTGCCTCAGCTTCGGCTTTTGCCTCAGCTTTGGCTTTCTCTTCAGCGTCTCTTTCGGCAACAGCTTTAGCAATTCTTGCATTTTCAGCCGTGTCTTTTTCTTCTTGAATTGCCATAACTCGGCTTGCTAGTGCCTCACGGTGTTTGATTGCCTCCTCTCGCATTTCTTTCTCTTTGAGTTTTAAAAGGCAGTCAATACGTTTTTTAGCTTCACTGTAGAATTCAGTCGCTTTTTCCATTTCGAGTGTTTCTTTAGCTAGGATTTCTTGTCGTTTACGTTCAGCTGCAATTTCTTTCTTCTTCTCGAGAGCTATTTGTCGTCGTACTTTTATTTTTTCATCACGCTCGAATTGTTTAAGTAATTCTTCTTCTTTTGCTGCGTTTATACGGTCACGGGTTTCTCTCTCAACATGTGATCGGTTTTGCAATTTTTTCTTTGTTTCGTTTTCTTCTATTCTAAAAAAACAACATTTATTATTAAAATATTTTTTTTTAATTTTAGTTACTGGTCTTTGAGTATTTGAGCCACTTTTTTTGTTTCTTCAATTTTCTTAATTCTTTTTTCTTCATCTTCTTTCTTTTCTCTTTCATCTCGTGCTAATATTTCAGCATCAAATTGTTTCTTTACATCGTTTTCATGTTTTTTCAAAAATTTATCAAATTCTTTTTGTTTTTCTCTTTCATACAAGGTTTCAGATAGAATTAAAGCACTTGTTAATTCTTTTGGATACCCAGTAGATCTATAAACTTCTCTTTTTACTCTATCAATATATTCTTTTCGTATAACTTCTTGTTCATCTCGCATTTTATAAAACATTTGTATTTTATCTTCTTTCTTTTTGTTTATTCTTTCGCGTCTTTCTTCTTCTTTTTTAAGTCGCAAATTCTACAAAAACTTAATTAACTCAAAAAACTCTTATAAAAGTGAAATACCTCAATAGAATTAACCCATTCTTTAGTCATTGCTTCTGAACCTTGCTTCAGGGCTTCTTTGTGAGCTTTTTCTTTATCTATAGCTTCTTGAATTCGCTTTTTTCGGTTTAAATGTTCGGTTATGTTGTCCCATGCTGGGGCTGATATGTGTAAGGCATGAGCTCTGTCTGAAATTCTTGTATTTTGAGGAGTTTGACCCGGGAAAAAATACCATTTTGACTCCATTTTGACGTTATTGACAAAACAATCAAAAATGTATCCAGGACAACCAAAAAAAGGTTGTGACGTAGACAATTAACAATACAACCTGTATTTAGAAAAACTTAGAAATTTCTTTTTAGAAATAAGCAATATTTTACAGAATAATGATCAGAAGCGGACTGCTAATTTTAGTGGCCCTAGGCTAAACATTGTTTTATTTTCACTGTGTCATTGCCTTTCGTGTTGGCCTTAACAACATGGCGGACCAAATGACGAAATTTTCAAAAAAATTTAAAATAACGATATTCTCAATTAATTAATTGCGAATCCTACCGACTGCGCCAAGTTGTTTTGTCGTAGTTTAAAAAAATGACGGATGTTTAAAGCTACACTTAAATATAATTTTTTGATTGTCTTTAACTTAAATGTAAATAATAATAACATAAATATTATTTTAAAATTGAAGTTTTATTGGAAATAGACATACACAGGCAATTTCAAAGTGTTAAAAATTCTGGTAAGCTCATGCACGTGATTGGGAAAATCAGCCTGAAGATTTTCTACAATTTTTGAAAGTTTCGAATTGACCGAAACCTCCTTATTATATGCCATAGTCAGCCCACTTTCAGTTTTGTACAACATGTGAGGTGTTCTCCCTTTTGACAAATCTGTATAAATATTGAGCTTTTTCTGCACTTGCAGTAACATTTCAAAAGTCATTTGGCGTTTTGTAATTGACTCTTCGACGCTTCCTTGAATATCTGCACACTCATTATTGGTCATATCAATATCTTCCTGTATTATTCTCATTTCGTCCTGGATGTTTTTCATTTCTTTTTCCATGTTTTCAACCGCTTTGCACATCTCTTCAATTTGCTACAAAAACAGGTTTAGTAGGAAGAACATTTAGCAGATAAAAAACCCGAACATTTTCCATTTGTTTTGCTTTGTTCCTCATATCGTCCATTTTTCGATTAAAATTAATTCTCGTTTTCTCCATTCCGCCTTTAGATCGTTTTTCGCGAGCTACAGCAGTTGTCATCATTGCGTCTCTGCGTGAAACGCAATGTTCTAAATCTTGGACAAGGACATCTTGGACTTTTTTCAACTGACTGTAACGCACCTAAATTAAAATAATTAGTAAGTAATTAAAAAAAAAATTGGAGAAAATACGTTCATGCGATGAATTTCTGCTTTCATAGTTCCTACTTCTCCCTCCTGTCCTCTTTCTTCAATCATTGTATTTTTTGTTTCTTTTGCACTAATTAATTTTTTCTCCCATTCTAGTGCTTCTCGGTTCATTGCAATTAGTTCACTACTCAAAGTTACTTTGTCTTCTTCAATTTGAGTAATTTCGTCTTCTAATTTAAGGCAATCAAGCTCAGCGTCCTAAAAACAAAATCAAAATTGGTACAAGACGTTTCGTCTTTAAAACTTCATCAGAAGTATAATGTTTAACCTAACCAACGACCAAACATTTTCAAAATAGCGACACTGTCGGTTATAACCGAAAATTTTTAAATAAAATGACATTTAAAAAAAAAATTGTTAAAAAATCCGTTTTTTTTAATTTGGAAGCAGAAGATGCGATTCTTATTAAATAAACAACTCAGTAATACACTTTTATTGCTTTGAGTAATCACCGTTGTCTCCGCTCGCTGATATAACGGTACGTCCTTTCAGAATATATACAGAAATTTCGCGTTCTTTCCCCACTCGTATGAAGCAATAACATCATTGCATCTCGATCGCTCTATAAGCATGTCTAGTAATAGCTTAGCGGAATTTCACGCCTTAGTGTTACTCTCGGCGCAATATTTTTCTGGTATTTTCTCGAACTATTTACTCGAAATTCTGTTTTTCTTATTGCTCTCAAATATCTTTGAGACATTTTGTTAAAAAATTTCTTATTAAAAGTGAAAAACCTACTTTAAGCTTGTTGACGTAATCCTGCCGCAACACTTCATTATCCTTATCCATATTTATCTTTAATCCTTTCGTTTTAACAAAATTATCCCCCATCACAGTCAACTGACTGTGTAAATTATTCATACTGCGTACAATCTTGTCTTGCTGTTTCTTACAAGCATTAATTTCGTCCGAAACTTTAAGATTCTTCTGCTCCAAAATCAGAATTTCTGAAACAAAAAAATCAGCAATATTTCAACCCTCAAATCAACTCACGTTTGCACATCAAATTATTATTCTGAATTTGTTCTTGCCTCTCTTCTGAGATTCTAATCAAATTCGCTTGTTCTCTCAACCAAAACAACTGTAATTTCTTATTTTGTTCTTGTAATTCTTCTATATTCTTTTCAAGTGTTGTTATTTTCATTTCTAGTGGAGACACGTAAACCATTCCCGACTTCTCGATCATTTTGAGATACTTTGTATTTAACAAATCAACTTCTCGCTGTTTTTTAACAATCTTCAATTCGAGTTTCTTCATTTCATCAACATATTCATCAGCAATTGCACTCAACTCTTTTATTTGTTGTTGCAACTCTTTGAGATACTTCTGAGATTCAAAATTAACGAATTTCTGAGCCTCAATTTCGCTCATAACCGCCGCAATTTTATTCTCAGTAGATGCGACTTGGATTTCCATTTCGCGGTTTTTCGTTTTGAGCTGTTTGAATGCTCTTTGTAGCGTCAGTACTGTTTTATTATTAGTAATTTGTTCTTCTAGACAAATCATAATTTGTTCTTCAAGTTCGGCTTTTTGAGCATCGAGTTGTTCGTGTTCTCGGGTTAAGGCAGCAAGGATTTGATTGGTGCCTTTAGTTTCGTCTTGGATTTTCTGGATATCGAGTTCTGTTTGTTCGATAATTCGGTGCATTTCAAACATGCGGTTTTCCAGGGCTGTCTTTTTCGCAATTTCGACATCAAGGATCCCTTTACAAATCTGAACGTCGGTTAGAAAGCGGTTTTTGAGTAATGTATACTCTTCGTTTTTTCGCATCTCTTTTTGAGCTAGTTTTTTGACTTGCTCGATTTCGGATAGAATACTTTTGAAGTGTTCTTCTGATTTGGACATTTCTTTATTGAGACAGGTCAGGACTTTATCACGATTTCCTATTGCGATTACAACGGAATGCCAGGAGTGCATTAAGCAGCGATATTCTGATTCCATTGCTTCGAGATTTGTGTTTCCAAGAGCGACAGTTTGGGCTAGTTCTTCTCTTTCTTCCTCTTTCACTTTCATTTGGACGTCCATTTTTTCTAGTTCTTGTTCTAGATACCAAGTTCGGGTCATTAGTTTATAGATTAGAAGATCTTGAGCTCGTTTTTCTTCAAGTAGTTTCATCTTATCTTTACGGCTTTTCTCATAAACGCGTTTTTTTACTGTCAAATCTGATTCTAGATTTTCTTCCCATTGAGAAATTTGCTGAATTAAGAGATTTGTTCCTTCGATTTCATTTCGCATTTCTAGTTCTTGAGACTCAGCTTCGTAGACTTTATCACGTTGTTCTTTATACAATTCTTTTTTTTCTTGGACAATGTTGTCCATTTCTTCCCGAGCTGCTGTTGTTGTTTGTAGTTTAGAAATGAAATTGTCGAGTGTTTTTTGTTGTTTTTGTAAAATTTGTTGTTCTTCGTAAACCATAATTCCAAGTTCTTCTTTTTTTGCATTATTTTTCTTAGACCCACATTCCTATCAAAAAATTGTTAAAGAAATTTAATACAATTGTTTATTTACATATTCATAAATGTCGTTTTTTAAATTTTCTATTTGGCGCAGTAAATGCTCCTTAAGAGCTTTTTGAAACTTCTCCAAAAGCGGATTATCTGGATGTAAAACATCAGCTTCCACAACTTCTGACCTAAAATTAGTTTTTAACAATTTTTACTTCAAAAAATTATTTTTTACGTTTCTGTATGTGGAGTAAATATAGGAAAATCTTCCATTTCTTCACTTTTTACCCCCAAATTAACGTGTTTATTTTCTTCCATTTTTCACTGTCATTAAAAAAAAAAACAAGTGATATTGACCTAACTGTCACTGTTTTGTTAGGTTTTTGTTGCTTAGCGACATTATTAAGTCTCTCTTGATTGATTTATTGATTTTAAACAAATTTATTAAGGAAGAATAACGAATTTTAGAGAGAAAAAACAAACACTAATTCAAAAATGTTTGGTTAAAATATATAAAAAAAATAAACAACAATACAATTTTTTGTTTAAAATTATTTAAAAAAAAAGCTTTAAAAAGCTCTAACAACAGTTCAGAACCAGTTCAGGGTTGTTCGGAACTGAACTGAGCATGCGCAGTAAGAATTTCTCACAATTAAAGCGCTACTGCGCATGTGCAGTTCAAGACTGAACTTCAAATAGACTTGTTGTATTACTAGTTGCATAACTTTCAGTTCTAATCCAATAAAACCTCTAAGAAAACTTTTGTTGTGACTGTGCTAAGTGAATGACTCAAAAAAAGAAAATTTTGAATTTTTTTTTGTCAAACGTAGATTTTAATAGTAAATAATGGATTTTCAGTACCATTGTATACGTTCTAAAGTATTTCTCACATCTTTAAATACTATTAAATTAAACTTTAAATTGTTGTTTTGTTCATAAATAGTTTTAATTGCATTTAAATGTTTTGTAAATCAATGATTCACTTCCAAAAACTGAATTTCCAGAAGAAAATCTATATTTTTGTTTATCATTTTTCCAAATTCAAGCTTTGTATTTTTATTTTTTCAAACGAGTCGATTAACTCTTCTGAAATTTATAGTTATAAACAAATTCATAAGTTCATTTTGAATATTTTAAACCACAACTCTCTACATTTTAGCTTTTGCAGACTCTTAATAAAATAGTCTGGTTCATTTCCTCTGCATTTAATTGTAAATTGCTTCAAAATTGTTGTATCTGCTTTTGTTCGGTGTTTGTGTAACTTGTGATTTGAAATATATTCAAGCTTTATTTATGAACACGATTTAGGAAGGTTTTATCCGGTCCATTTTTCAGTAAACTAATTATAAAGTGCCATAAGAGAAAGTTCTATGTACTTTGTTGTTAATTTATGTGTTTTTCTTTGTTTTTTTTTGTATGATGTACATTTTGTTTTGTTTGTACTATTGACAACTAATTTGTTATTAATTTTATGTCTTATAAACAATTTACTGCAAGAAATAAGCAAATAAATGTTTTCTTTTACATTGTTTTACCTGGACCTTTATGCAGTCACATTTCAACTTCGCCGCCATTTTATCAAACTCAATGTAGGACTCCTTTTCTAAAAGATTTTATTTGAATTAGGAGCGCAATTTTGAGACGTTTTGAGTCTGTACCTATAAGCTATGAGGGCATTTTCCTTTTAAAATGAGTTAACGAGGTTCTAGGAAATTTTGTCAACACGTTTGAACTTTGTAATCAACCTCATAAATCATATTTTTTTTGTGTTTGTTACATTCAAAAAATCGGCTTAGAATTTTATATGGCTAGGATGAAATAAAAATAAACAATTTTTCTTAAAAACTACTTAAATTTCGTTAATAATTGCAAGTTCTGACTTAAATTAGGAGCCTTTGAGGCTTGGTAGTTCAGCCAACCCGAGGTAGTTTGAAATTATACAGAAATTCTTCTTAAGAAACCTGTCGCTCCTGATCATTTTGATCACAGATTTGACTTAGATTAATTTTCACTCGGTTTGCGCAATGATCCGCTATTTATTATTTCGCTATTTACGGATCATTACAAAAAAAATTCTCTAAAATAATATGTCTAGTGTAGAGCTAAAATTGTCACACAATAAATTATATAACTTTCATTTATTGCATTTTATATATTATATATTCTTTATGTTTGTTCAGACAAGTAAAAAACCCTCAGCTGTCATAATAAATCATAAATTATATTTTATTTTTAAGCTATTATATAATCGTCTGATATACACACAATGAGTGTAAGTAAGAAACAGTCAGCTGTCACAATAAATCATGTTTTTTTTTATTTATTTTTAAACTATTATGTGATCGCTGGTATATAAAGAGGAGCGGTTTGTAATATATTCAGTCTTCAGTTTCACTTGAGAGTGGTAACATCGCTGCTGAACCACGTGTCGTGTACAAAAATATGTTTGGTGTGATTGGATGAATTTTTCAATTTATACTTGTCAAAAAGCTAGCAGCCCTTCAAGTTAAATGTGTAAGATGGCGCCACTGATTTTTAGATTTATTATAGGCAACTAATAATACACAATTTAAATCTGAAAAGCTTTAACTGTAAATAATATAATACATAATCGAAAGACAAGGGTCACACAAAGATTAAAATAATTTTTATAATAATTTATTTACAGTTATAGCCGTTTAGATTTAATTTGTGTATTACTAGTTGCTTCGACTAAATCTAAAAATCAGTGGCTCCATCTCACACCTTTAACGTGAAAGAATGCTAGCTTTTTGACAAGTTTTCAGTTTTAATCAGTGTTCCATACTGATTTATTTCTATGACTGCGAGTGTAAAATTGGTTGCGTATGTTACAAGATGTAAGAAGTGTCTGTTAGAAGAAGTTTTACTGTATTGAGCTGTGTGCAACTAACCGAAGACAACGAAGCCTATTTTTGGGCTGATAGTAAGTTAAAAAAAATATTATTTTTTTTATTTTACTACTTTGACCACGTTTGTGACATCACAGCGAAGCTCATGAGGTGAAAGTAAATCAAGGGATAGCCACATAGGGATTTGTGTTGTAGAAGGAGCAGGATTTCTCATGTCTACGTGCGTTTGCTATACTTTCTTATTAAATTTTGAGGATTTCCGTGGATTTACATAAAATTTCTTAAGGAATCTATACTACAGAGTGTTTCAAAATTGATATCTCAGTAAGCCACGGCACATAGATTAATTTGTCAGTATCGAAAAAAAGTTTATAATCAGGGTTGCCAACTGTTTTATTTTATTTTTGGGAAATGAAACAATCTCCAGTCTTAAAGCTTTATATTTTTGAGTAAACACAAAACGTAGCAAAATGTCAGCTTTACAAATATAGTACAATTAAACACAAGCAAGCAATAAAAATACATAAAAAAAATTATACGTCATGTAAATAAAATATCGGGTACAGAGAGATTTTTTTTGTAATTGACAGGTACGCAATGGAATAAATTTTTGACGTATTAAAAACAGGTTTGTCCTATTCTAAATGGAAAATTCGTTTAAACGTCATAAGCTACCATTTTGTGAAATATGGACAGGTATTTCTAGTTTACCCGAAATAACTGAAATTAACATTTAATTATTATTATTAGCAAATTATTGCTATGCTGTTTCGAGAGAACCCCTATTTTTGCCTAGAATAGTTCGATCCAAATACAGACTATACAAATTCTATAAAGTGCAACTGGACATTTCTCAAATAAAAAAATTTTCACTACGTGCATTTTATTCCTAGCTAAGTAATAAATATTTGCTCTTATCCTAATTTAAAAATTTATTATTCACACAAAGCTTCCATAAAATGAACAACTTGCACTAATGAAAAAATATTAATACTCTTCTGTCTGTAATTGTACTGATATGACAAATGCCAAAAAAAATCTGCCGAAACTGTCCCGAAGCAACGAAAAACAGTTCCGTTTATTTTTGCAAAAACCTAATGGTGACGTTTTGTTACGCAATGTTATGAAATGTAGGAGGACATTTTCGACAGATGCTGGTCTAAGTGATGCTTAAATAAAAAAATATCACACAGAAACTTAAAATTAACCAAAATCACATTAAAAATGACTCAAACGGTCGTACCGTACGTACTAAAAACAACTCGAGTACTATCGCTGTCTAAAGTTACGTCTTCTGGACTTGCCAAATCCACCTTAACACTACCTGAATTGTTGCGTTTACGCTGACCCCAGTTGTTTAACGTCCACTGGTAGACCCCATCGGACGAATTACGATTTGATTCAACACCATTATGGGGGCTATCAAGCGTTTCTGAACTTGAACTTGTTTCAAACGAATCGCCCCCGCCTTTATACCTACTAATACCTAAAATGGCGTTTGTTATCAACTACTAAAAACCAAATGTTACAAAAATACCTGATTCATCCAATGAAATATGACTTTCTTCAATTCCTCTTAAAATGCTTTGACAGATGTCAGATTCGAGTGGAATGGGGTCATCTGAATCCCGATTAAAAATGGTAACAGCGATATGAGCAGGATGCGGTACCGGGAGAGGTATCACCATTTTGTCAGGAGAAAATGGTCGGGAGTGTTTTTTCCATGGTGTCCAAACCGTACCCGTACCGCCACCAATTGACCCCAACATTGTTGTTGAGTCTCTAAAACAGACAATTAGTCGCTTTAAATTATTATTACAAATTTGCTATTAACAAAATTATTAACTGTTCAAAAACTTTATTTACAAAATTAATATCTTGAAAAATGTTTCACCAAATGAAATCAAAACGAGTACTCAGAGGTTCTCGAGGTCACTAATTACGATTTTCATGTTAAATTTAAAAAATTCAAAATGGCATATTTTATCTGCCACTTTGGTTTTTACTTTTTTCATAACAAAATCGTGATCAATTGATCTAAAATGATCTAAACTTCACTCAAATGTTAACTTACGTTTTCTTTTCGCATTTTTTCACAGTTGTTGCTTGTTTTGACCTGGGATTAAACGCTGATACTTCTAAATATGGCGAATGCACTTGGATATTGCCTCTTGGAGTATAGACATTCCCTAATAGATCCGGTCCTCTAGCCCCTAACTGTGCACACTGTACCATTTCAGTGTACCTTGATAAATCAGCTTGAGGATGTGGATCTAGTCGAAAACTCGTATCAGTATGATCCAATGGCGTTAAAATATCCAAACTAAAAAGTTCCGAATAAAGCAATCCTGCTAATCCCGCCCAATCTCCAGGACTTAATGCACGATTATCCCAAAACTGATCCTCATTACATCCTAATTTCGGTAAAATATGTGTTGGATAAAACCGTTCAAGCATCAACGCTCCCTGTTGAATTGCAATTTTCAATTCGGATGTTTCTAATTTGATTTTGCTCTTGACTGTGACACTGAGTCCAGTTTGAAGGTCACGACGACGACGTTCTAATTTCTCATGAAGGACAGTCATTAAATCTTGTGCTTCCTTTTCGAGATTTTTATACGGACCGTTTTTTGCCAATTGTGTTGAAAAACTGCCAAAACATGCTTCAACAAAATGGCTAAAGTCACGTTGAGGTTGAGTTATGGTGTTTTCAACGACGGTTTGGTATGCTGCAAGCTCGTCCCATTCCATTTTGGCTTCGAAAGCGGCAAGAGCTTGCTCAGGACTGATTTGGAAATAATAGTCAGAGGCTAGACCTGGACCGGAGATACGTTTTACAACAAAACTATCACTGGCTGGGATACGGCCACGTTTTTTGATTATTAAATGGAAGATGGTGGTGTCCCAGAAAAGACGCAACCAGTAACGGGCAATTCCACCTAAACCAAGTATAATCAACTGTCACCATAGCAACAAAAAATGTATTTCAATGCAAATTACATAAATTGGCGCCAAAACTTGAGGCCAAACATATATTTGGTTAAAACTGCGTTAATAAAAACTTAATGACCCATCAATTTTGATGAACGTTTGTGCCACCAGGCAACAGTGTTAATGAGATTTGTATTAAAATTTCTAAGGTAATAGTCCTCGTTGAAATCATGCTAAATATGACTCAAAATTACTGTATTAACAGCAACATGTCTCTCTATGTGTGTTACATTAATTGGCGCCAATGCGTGGAGCCAAACCTAGTGTAATATCCGTCAGAGAGAAAGTAATATTGGAGTTAAATGCAACAATTTGCTTATACCAATCTATATAGAATACAAATCTCAATAACATCAGTCTGTTAATTGTAGTAAGCCATGGTTTTATCTTA
Organism: Tribolium confusum; assembly: GCA_029207805.1. Taxonomy (NCBI): domain Eukaryota; kingdom Metazoa; phylum Arthropoda; class Insecta; order Coleoptera; family Tenebrionidae; genus Tribolium; species Tribolium confusum. The sequence goes on along the minus strand of JALGAY010000007.1, from coordinate 6,004,187 downwards.
CCTGTGAGTATAATTAAAGCGATGATTGGACAAACAACAGCTGCAACACTAATAGCAGCCAACGGTTGTACACACCCTTGCAAACCAATTTTCCAAATAACCGCTTCAAAAAGTACAAAAAATCGATTTCTCTTCTGTTCTGGACAATCCAAATCATAAATAACCGCATTTGTAACTTGTACCGCCAATGTCAAAACCGGCATCCACACAATAGCTGTCAAAGCAATAAAAATACTCGCCGCAATAACACCAACACACACAACCGGAAAAATCCCAACTAAAATAATTGTTCCGAAAAGTCCTTTAAAAAAATAATTCCAAATTCGATTCAAATGTCTCGTAAACCCTTTTCCTATAAACCCAGTATCCGGTTTCGTTTCAAAATGTGTCCTGGATTTAGAAATATGCCTCCAGAGACTAATCAACCTCGAACATAACGTCGCTGTTAAACTACTTTTCCTAGGGAAGAGCGTTCCATTGACTTGGGACAATTCCAGATCGGGCATAAAAGGCTCAAGGCAAAAAAGCGCACGAAGACCTACAGGACTACACCAAGGTAGCACAATTCCAAAGAAAAACATCGCGTTCCAAGTCCAGCACCAGGTACGGTGGAAGTAGTTGAAGATGCGCCATAACGGCCATCTGGTGGTGGTTGTACGGACTAATTCCTTCTCGACGAGAAAGACAGGTTGGCTGGGGTCGGAACGTGGTGTAGTGATGCTAGTTGCTTGTTTGCTAAGTACAGTAGGGACCACTTCACTTTGACCTTGGAAGTTTCTTCGGACGATCCAATTGGTTGGTAACCAGATTTGGGTTGGCCAGAGAAATGAACGAGTTGGAGTTTTGACTTTACGGAGTTCGCGCAGTAGAGCTGGTTCTCTCTGAAAATTAAAGAGTTAGGGATTAGAGAGTGGATGATAACTACATAGTCCAAGTCTGGATGCAGACATTGTGGCATAACAAAGCGGTGAAATATAAAAAAAATAAAAGTTTTCAATTAAAAGATGTAGTTTGAAACAAATAAAAATCAAAAAAAAAATTTTTAAAACTAACTTCTCTCATAAATGCGAGGTCACGATTGAGGAAATAAACGGTTTGGTGAAGACGTTTCGACGTGCATAAGGAGAGAGCTTCTTCATGGGCACTCCATTGGTTGTCAAGACTGAATTTCAGTTCGGCTGAACGGAGACGTGACCGTAACCAAGGGTCAATCCGGGAGAGAACGGGGTGGGAAGTGCAGAGGCGGGTTTTGATTTCTTCCTGAGATTTTGAAAGACGGTGTTGAACGTTCTCGACAGCCCTAAAATTTGAAACAGACATAAAAAACCGACAGAAATAGGGTGACTTTGGTCTACCCTAAAACTTTTTTGAACTTCTTGGCAGTAATAGTTGTTAGCTTATCATTATTGAACATGTTTTCTGACTACCTCCTAAGGGAGTAAAATGGGATTAGATATCTGTTTGGTATTTGTCTTCAAGCTTTCATAAATAAACGCTCAATAATGATAAATTGTACTTTTCAAGAAGTTCATAAAACTTTTATGGCAAACCGAAGAAAAATAGAAAGATTATAATAAGATAGTCATTGAAAAATTGTCAAATTCGACTACAATTTTGTCAGAAAAAATCTAATAAAACGTTGCCTTACTTACCTATGCATTAAAACTACACTTTGGGCTTGTTGTACTAAAAGTTGAGCAATCCCTTCTCCTAAACTTAAAATATCCGGATGTGATAAAATGCTGTTATAAACCCTCTGCAAATATTCTTTCATAACAGCATCATTCACTTCCTAAAAGAGAAAACTGTAATTTTCTGTAATTTCACACTGTGTGAAATACCCTTTCTATATCTTCATCAGGCATTTTTTGAGCTCGCAACTCTGCAATCAGTCTTTCACGAAAATGTAAAAACCACCCTCTTGTTTCCCTTTCTAAAATAGCAACTAGAGCAGGCAATGCACGCCTCATCAGACTTCTCTCCCATAATCTCAAATCTAATTCAGAACCTGAGGGTGTCAAAAATCTATAAGGTACAGCAACAGGTGGCTGAGAACACTCTTTAGTCACTTCAAATTTTTCTGTAGCTGCTCTTCGGAGTTGTTTACGTATATACGAACATAGATGTTCTAGAGATTCTTCATTTTCCGGCTAATTAAGACAAAAATTAGTGAGAGAAAAGATGGGATGGAACTGACTCACGCGACACACTAACTCTGCAACAAGATACTTTGTCCGTTCCTCCCTAATTTTGGCATCTAAATTATGAGCTTGTAGACTCGGTATTCCAAAAACTAAGTCAAGAATTCGTAAAAGCCCAGCTAAGAGAGCTTTAACAGCTTCCGAAATACTGAAGAAATGTGAAACAAGACGTCCTTTTGCTGTTATAAAAATAAAACGAAGAGCAAGAGCAAGATCGTTGAGAAGAGAATCACGACTTTTCTCTGTGCCTTTTTGAAGCAGTTGAGAGAGTTTCCAGCGATGTTGTTGTCCCGGAAAATTCAAAGATTCTACTTCAAATTCTCTGCAATTTGATTTATTTTATTTTAATAATTTTCGAAATTTTTTTTTTGATTAAATGACGTAAAACTTGCACAGATTTGTTTAATCACACACTCTACAGTCAATGAGATAAGCTAAAAAAACACAAATGAAAAAATCGTCCTTTGTTAATTTCTGCCGATGAAAAAAACACAATTATAGCGTAATTAAATCAAAAGCTGCATAATTCTCACAAGACAGTAAAAGTTAAATAAAAAATCTTGCGGAAGAGAGATAGACGAATGCACATATTACAGCACAATAACATACCCCTGGCGCCTAATTGATTCAAGTTGTTGCAGGTTTAGACGTTTTGGCTTTCCGAACTTATCCTTGTGCAAGCTTTACAGAATAATAACACATATAAATCCAAGAAATTATAACAGGAACAGAGCAGAGAGGAATAAATACATAAAATTTACTCACAAAGTATCAAGCAATTCAATTAAAACAATTATTTCTATGTCTTTATTGTAATAATATGTATAACAAAGTCTGCGAAACAATATTTTATATCCATAATAGTTTAGAGATGCTTAAAGATGAGAAAGAATTGAACAACCCATTTTCATCTTTAAGTGTCTTTACAACTTAAACTATTAAAGATAAAAATATAGCCTTGTAGACATTAGAATTTAATTCTCGACAACTTTTTCCTTGGATTTTTTGTAGCTGTTACCGTTTGTGCAGTGTTTTAAAATAAAGCCAGCGCTGCACAAATGTTAAATCTTCAATATTTTGTTAAAACATGTTCTAGTACAAGAAGATATCTGAATTTAAGACATTTAAAATACTTGTTTTGTAGTTATATAGCACTCTTAGAGGCCGATTTTTAATAAACACGCAGTATGCCTTTATTATTAGAAGCTATTTACAATTTTTTCTCGTTTTCTGGTAATAAAGGGATTAAATGCTCCTACAGATTAAAAATTCCCAGTTATACAGGGTTGTTTCCAATGTCAACCTAAATCATTTTTCAGAATCTTAATTGCTTGCTTAAAGATGCGGCGTTGCCAAGTTAGGGATACAATTTTTTGAGACGGCTAATAAAGAAACTGGTCTTGAATGTTTACAATTTTTATTTAATTTTTTATTAAGAGTAACACTTTTTCTAGAACACTTACAAATTTACCATTTTTTTACATACATTGTCATATTTATATGATTCATTGTTTTGTTGTTTTTTTGTTAATAAGTTACCTAATTTATAGCTCCCTTTGTTTGCGTATTTGTGATCAGCTGATATGTTTTTTGTTAATGACGATTTATTGATATTCTTACACAATTTATTCAGTTTGTTGCTTATTGTTGTGACAAACGGACGCTAATGAAACCATTTAGTAAAAACCAATTAAGTGGGCAAGCACTGACGTCAAAATTTTGATTTGGTCAAGATTTCCTTTCCAAATAAAACAATGTGAACTGTTTTGAATCCTGTTTCATTTTAATTAAAAGGTGTAAATTAAGAAAACTTACTTATCTTACAACAACAACTAAATAATGTAATAAATTAACAGTTTTAAAACACTTTTGAAGTATACACAACAAACTTTGAAGAGGTTGTGTGAAAGTTATGTATTTGTTTTGTTTTGAACCAAGCAGCTGTTTTCTAGGAAACTTCGTCACGCTTGCGGACTTTATTAAGAA